>CM061531.1:250248449-250382562 GCA_030545055.2 Neoaliturus tenellus
ATGGAAGCATATAAAAAGATTTTGGAACAAACTAATGCATACAGGAGGAAGTATTCAGCTGACCAACCTGTTTTTAGATCAAAGTCTTTAAAATATAGAGAATTTGTATCCAAGTTAATACCAACAACGAGAAGACAACCAATGCCAATAATACCAAGAAAACCTGTAAAACGAAGGTTTGTGTCATCCACTTTGGATATAAGTGCTACAGAACCAAGAAAAAGAAACAAGTCTGTTACAGGTACAGGTTTAATGAAGAAACTGTATAACACAAATGTGATTTATTACAATAATATCAATAAATTGGTTGATAGAATGAAACTAATACATGAAGCTAAAGAAGCGGGTCATACTGGTTTGGAAAATGAATGGGTGGCTTTAGTGGATGAACTCCGAAACCGTGGGGTAATCTCATAAAAAATGCGTTACCCCCTAGAATACTATTCAGTTGCACCATGAGTGTCGACAAGTTCGGACGTTACTCCTCGGATGGGTTATATTATGCGAATAGTTTAAAAAGAAGTGCTGGTTTACCACAAACACCTGATGGAGATTATGATATGAGTAATAAAAGGTTAAAAAACATAAAAGATCCTACGGATGAAAACGATGCAATAAATTTAAAAATATTAAAGGAAAAGATATCGCCAACATTAAGATTACAAAATAACACTTATGATGCGGAAAATTATAGAATTATCAACGTTGGTAAACCAAATCAAAACGGTGATGCAATAAACAGAGGTTATTTGTCATCCGAACTAAAAAATACGTTAAAATTCAATGGAAAAACGTATAGTGCCAACAATAAACGTATATCCAACGTAGATGACCCTAAAGATGAAAAAGACAGCGTAAATAGACGTTATTTACATTCCTTGATACCTGAAAAGACAAAAGATGGCTTTTCTTTTTATAAATTTGTTATTAACGATATAGGTTATCCAAAAAATGAAAATGATGCTGTAAATCTCAAATATATAAAAGATCATTGTGTCATACGTGATGTGGGAGTTATCGATTGTCTTGGCAATTGTTTGGCGAATGTAAAAGATGGTTCAGCACCATCTGATGGTGCAACAGTGGGTCAAATGAAAGAGACTTTAAAACAAGAAACAACTGGATTTGCAAAACGAGATGAAGTATTATCAAAGCAAGGGGATGACTTTATTCAAGGTAATGAAAAATTTCATTTATTGACATACAAAAACGCTTATTGGGATTGCATGCATGGAAGGTTATCAAATGTGTCATGGGGTCATGCAGATAGAGACGCAGCTACCTTAGGACAAACAGTACATCTAGATCCAAATAATTACTGGGCGTTTTTTACATGTAACAATCACAAAATAAAAGACTTGGCGCAAGGAAGAGAAGCAAATGATGCTGCAACTGTAGGACAGGCTATCACATTATCACAAATGGATAGCAAAGTGTATACTTGTAATAATAAACGTATAACAGACCTTAAAGACCCTGAACATGTGGATAATGCTGTCACTGTTAATTTTCTTGTAAAAGTTTTAGGAAATGCATTATTTGATGTATACAATCTTATTGGTATTCGTTCAGGTCGTACTCCTTTGTTGGAATCTGAGAGAGGTACTTGGATTAAACGGGAAATTGTTCAAAAATATTTTATCAACCCTAATACACAAAAGTTTAGATCATCGGATTGGGGTGATTTTGATATTTAATAAAAGAACACAATAAACTACTTCATTTATGTCCAACTTGTCATAGAGGTAACACATAAGTTGTACATTGCGATTATAAAAGGACAATAATGACGTTCCAGTACATCAGTCCATATAGAGACACTGTAAGGAGAGGAGGTGGGATCACGTCCACAGCGGTTTCTCTGTTAAGTAAAGCTTTAAAACGAATTCCAGTAGGATCCATAGTAAATAGAGCAATAGACGCGTTACCATACGAATTTCATATACCGGGAGGTTATCAGTATTGCGGACCAGGAACTAAATTGAAAAAACGACTGGAAAGAGGCGATCCTGGCATAAATAAGTTAGATCAGGCTTGTAAAGAACACGATATCGCATATTCCACGTTTGCCGATTCAAGAAATAGATCGATAGCAGACAGAAAGCTTGCGGACATAGCTTGGCAACGAGTAAAGTCAAGTGACGCTAGCATAGCAGAAAAAGCAGCAGCTTTAGCAGTAACAGCAGGTATGAAGGCTAAAACAGCAGTCGGAGGTGGAAGAAGGAGGAGAAGAAGGGTAAAAAGGAGGTCAACCGCAAGAAAACATGGAGGAAATATAAGAAGAACACGACGATCTAGCAGAAAAGGCAGGAAGAAGCCCACCGTGTGGTCAATGGTAAAAAACGGGGCAGGTCTTTACCTAAGACCTTATCGTGCGTATTAAATGAAAGAAATCAATTGGTTATACCACATAAAGCTTTAACCAATATTGAATTATTTAAATATATTTCCTGTTTAAAAATACCATTTTTCCGCGGTGTATTCATGAAAGACAGTTTACCAAAGAAAATGTGGCAAAATGAGACTGGAATTGTAAATTTGGATAATACTGAAGGCCCTGGCACCCATTGGGTTTGTTATAAGAAACTAAATAACAATGTATATTATTTTGATAGTTTCGGTAATTTGCCACCACCAAAAGAACTTCAAAATTACTTTAAACCTGCTAAAAACATATATTATAACTATAAAAGAGAACAACCTGATAATACTTCAATATGCGGCCATTTATGTTTGGAATTTCTAGCTAAAAGTATCAGTCACTATTGAGATGTCTTCCTATACGGTATCATTAACAGGAAAATCGTCCACTTTACGAAGTATCCTTTTTCCAGCGTTACGCTTGCAAAAAGGAAGATTTTGGGAGGCGGCACTATTGGATTTTACAACTTACAACTCTATTCCCAATGTTACGGAAGGTAAAAATAACGTATTGCATTATTATAAGGGAAAAGATGCCAGTGGGAAATTTACAGACTTAAAAGAGTGCAGGTTACCCACAGGTTCTTATGAAATTGATCATATAAATGAATTTTTGCAAACTAAAATGGGAAAAGACAATATAACATTGAAAGGTAATAATAATACGATGAAAGCTGAAATTACTTCCAAATATTATATAGATTTTACTCAACCACACTCAATTGGTGATTTATTAGGGTTTTCCAAAGATGAGCCAATTTTAGGACCAGATGTAACACATTCCGGTAAGAAAACAGTAACAATATTAAAAGTCAATAGTATAGACATAACTTGTAACATTATACAAGGAGCTTACAGGGATGGGGCTAACACCCATATCATACATACATTTTACCCAAGTGTACCGCCCGGATTTAAAATTGTTGAAAAGCCACAAAACCTGGTGTATTTACCGTTGAACACCACTTTCATTTCAGACATCGTGTTGAGCGTATTGGATCAAGACGGTAACTTGGTAGACTTCAGAGAAGAGCCTATTACGATTAGATTACATTTAAAATCGACACTTTAATACAAAAACCATGGGTTTAACATTTAAAAGCGAACAACCTACGGGAAACCGCATTAGTAGCTCTTCAGCTGTGGAGGAGTTAACACGCGAGAACATTCGTTTCTTAGAGAGAGTTGGATTAAAATTAACCGATTATGGATATACTGGATATAGCGCAGGGTCCAACATTCGACGAAACCCTATGGGAAAAAGAATATCACACCCACAACCCTTACACTTCATCGAAATTAAACAATAACGATGAAATTCGTATCCCCATACAACATCAAGACATTTACACACTACCATGTGAAAGTTACTTGTATATTGAAGGAAAAGTTACTAAAAAGGACGGTACTACCGCTGGTACAACAGTTCCATTTATAAATAATCCTATGGCTTTCCTGTTTGATGAAATTAGATATGAAATATCAGGTGTAACAGTTGATTCCACTAAAAAAGTAGGTATTACAACAACTTTAAAAGGATTAACATCTATAACACCCAATGAAACCAATTTACTTAAACCTGCCGGATGGGTATTACCTACAAATGACACAATCACTCCAAATTCAGATGGATATTTTGATTTTCATATTCCATTACGTTTGTTGCTTGGTTTTGCTGAAGATTATAGGAAAATAATATTAAACGTTAAACAAGAATTAGTTTTGTTGAGGTCTTCTAACGATAAAGACATTATTAAAGCTGCAGATAATACAACTGATGCAAACCTAGAATGGAAATTAAAATTAGACAAAATTGTATGGAGAGTTCCACATGTTAAATTAGCTGACGAGCATAGAATGCTACTTTTAAGAAAATTAAAAGCCGATCGTGATATTGTTATTCCATTTAGAAGTTGGGAATTCCATGAGCATCCCAGTTTACCTACTACGGATCGACACACTTGGACTGTTAAAACATCAAATTATGTAGAACGAGCCAGGTATATTATATTTGGTTTACAAACAGGTAGAAGAGACGACATCACTAAACATGCAGGACAATTTGATCATTGTGACTTGAAAAATATTAAAGTTTATTTAAATTCACAATTCTTTCCATACGACAATTTAAATGTGTCATTCACTAAGAAGAAATACAGTATATTGTACGATATGTACGCAAGATTCCAAAGTTCATATTACGGTAAAGCAAATACACCTTTATTATCACCTTCAAAATATTTTGATGCCTACCCAATAGTTGTAATTGATTGTTCTAAACAAAATGAATCAGTAAAATCATCAAGTGTGGATATAAAAATAGAAATGGAATTTAACTCGGCTATACCGGCTAATACAACTGCATACTGTTTAATTCTACATGATAAAATTGTAACATACACACCTCTAACTGGAATTGTTAAGAATGTACTGTAAAGACCGGTTTTGTTTCATTCCGCGAGTATAAAAGCAGAGCGTACAGGCCGCTCCTCATCAGTTTGTTGCCTACTGTTGTATGGGTAGCATCGTATTCAATATGGCTTCTCCTAGTGGTACACCTGAAAATGTGGTAGATATTGAGAAGGAGATATCTGAGTTTTTAGATCTTCAAGGTCACCAGGAAGGAGGTGAACAAAACGTTTGCGGACAACTTCACGCCAGTAATAATGTTGAAGAAAAAGGTAAAAGAAGAAAGAATATACAAAAGAGAAAAAGGGATATTGAAGATAATATTTCTCCAAACATATTGAGTGAGGTATTTTTGCGAATATTTTACCCAATCTCTTCCAGTTTGGACAAAAGTGTTTTAATCGGTGTTATGAAATCGACAGATTATTCCCCTACTGTAATTTTAACTCATGGACCCAAAATGATTTTGTTTACGGACAGTGCTTGGGAATCGTTTATGAAACACTTGCATCTGCTAGAATGCTATTTAAGTAGTAACATGTTTGGAAGAAAGACAAGAGTAGGACTTTTGGATTCAAATGTGGAAATCGATATTATTAAACATCGTGGTGATCATCAGCTGCGGTTTAGAGACACAACAAGACATGATAACAAAATTCAACTTAATCGAGAGGAGTTTTTTATTTTAACTTGTGCGACTGAACCTATAACAAGATATTTGAGACAACTGGGGTTTTCAAGTTCGATTATTAAAGATTACCTGGAAGACACTTTGGATAAACAACCGGACGCACCTATATTATACGGACCTGTGGATACTTCTATATTTAATAGAGTTCCTCATGAAGTACAGATGTGGAGACAATTGGAAAAGTACGCTCAACTACATAAGAAATCAGTAAAACAGGAAGAAGAGGAAGATGGAGGAGAAGAATCAAGTGTTAGTGATGAAAACGAAAACAAGGAAAATATAAAGATGGAAACTTAAATGACAATGGTTAGTTTCTAAAACAATAACCAACATTTTGTGGGGTTAGGCCTATTGGGGACGGTGCCCACGTTAAATATACACCAACGCGCCAACAACTGTACGGCCTGGTATAAAAGCAGTACCTACCGTGGTGTGGAAATCAGTTGACCTCCTGACTTCATAATGAGCAGACGTGTGACCTTCAAAATGGACAAGGGAGAAGAAGAAGAAGAAGTAAAGTCCAAGCCTGGTATTATTGAGTTTCATGCGTTTCGTGGTAATGATGATAGATTCATTATAAAAGAACTTGTGTTTTTGGACATGAATACAAGTGTTCCTTATTCGTTTTTATTTAAACCGCCATGTTCTTATTCATCTTTAACTAGTAAAGCCGCTACTACCAACAGATGGATTTCAAAACACTTCCATCATATCGATTGGTATGATGGTTTTACTAGTTACACGGACTTGTATAACATTATGCATCACTTTACAGACAAGTTTACCAATATTTACACAAAGGGGCTGGAAAAGAAACGATGGATCGAAGGATTTACTCATGTTCCGGTTAATGATGTGGAATTGGATAAGAATTATCAATACATGCTGGAAACGATATGTATTTGTACAAAAAGCCCAGAACATGATAAAGATAGACATTGCGCTTTGAAAAATGCCTATAAACTCGCCTCTTACCTTCAAAGTGGGGAAGTGGGGAGTGGTGGGGGTAACGGAGGGTATATAAGTGAGGAGCAGACCGGGACCTGGCATGAGTATTACTCGAGATTCCGAGACGACAACATCTCCGAGCAAGAAGACGATCTGTAACCTGACCATGGCATCTCACCAGTTCCTTCAGACTTTGGTCGAGCAGTTCAATGCTCACTCCAAGTCAACAATATTACCTGTGAAGAAGTGCTCTGAACTAAAAGATGAAAAGCACTACATAATCCATGCTATGAAGAAGATGGAGACTACAGTTGGGGAGGCCATCTGCTGCAGTCTCAGCGAGGCACCGTTTACTCCGGGGGATGAGCCCAAGTTCCAGGTGTACCTGCCCAAGAGATTCGTCCATCTTCTACAAAACGAGGACCTTCGCTCTATTCAACCCGGCTGTCTATACCTGGTGTCCCACGGCTGCACGGGTAGCAACTCTACAGAGTTGACCATCCACATTGCCGACAAGCAGCAGTGTTAGATTTAAGTTTTAATGTTGTACATATGTTATTGTAATGTTTTATAAATAAATAAATCATAAAAGACAAAAAAATAAGAAAACAAAAAAATGCAACATATCAATATGTGAAGTTTGTCACGTATTGATATGTTGCATTTTTTTTTAAACTTCGCGGGTGACCTTGACCTTTGACCTTTGCATTTCACAATTACCCCCACTACCGTAATTACCCCCACTACCGCACTAGGATTCAAACCCGCTTGGATGCGAAAAACGGTCAGTCTGTTGCCAACTAGCAAACGATGAGCACCTTGTACGAGCTTTGCTTACAACGAGTTATAACTGACGCATCTTTATTCCAGACGGCTTTACAAGATAATATCCCTATAACAGTAAAGCAGGATATCAAAGAGTACAAGAAAGATAATAGAGGGTATTCGGGATACTCCTGGTATAGGTTCCAAAACGGGGAAAAGTTTTGTAGGCCTTGTGGCGATGCTGCCGTCAGAGACCTTCGACGGTTCGTACAGGAAGGTGGTAGAAAACAGTTCGGATTTCTAGCACCGATGTTTAGATTTGAAAACTACAAGGACACCTGTGCTATTTGTTCCATCCCATTGTATCGATGGAAAAAGTTTAGAAGTGTTTAATTGGATCTTCCATACCCCCACCACCATTACCCCCACCACTTTTTCATGTACCTCCAAACGCTGTGCCTCGGCTTCATTTCTACTCCAGCAGCCAACCTAGCAACATCAGGATGTCTCTCAACGTCAGTTGCGCAAGTTACGAGGAGGTGAGCATCAAGACTCAGCAGGAGCTAAACGACTTATACAAGGAGTTGCAGCTGATGGTGGCACGAGGCTACCGTATAAATGTGCAAGTTTACGCTTGCAATATACGGAACACCCGGCAGTCAAAGGAAGAGCCTGGACACTCCTCGACGGCTTCCTCACCAGCGTCCATGAAGACCGAGCCAGACCACTTGGACTACTTCAGCTGACTAGCAGTTGTATTTCTTGTCCTAACCATTGTAGAATATGTGTATTTTTTCATTATATTAAAGAAGTAAAAGAGCGAAAACACCTATCTTGTTACTGACATATAAGCTCAGTAACAAGATAGGTTTTTTTAAAACACAATTTGGATGACCTTGAAACTTCCCCCTCCACTGCTTTGCTACCCCCACCACTTGACTATTGGTGTACATGGCACATCGCAATTGGAAACCTCATTCCATCTTCAACAGCCACACCGACAACATCAACAATGGCAAACCTACCAACAGATGAAAGATGTCCTCACGCATGTTGTGACTTCGTCCACGAGTTGGAGAAGAGGATGCAGGAGAGGGCGATAAGAAGAAAGCAGATCAACTCAGAAAATATCATGATAGTCAACGGCTATCTTTTATTGTTCGGCCTTATTATGGTTGTACTTTTCATACTGTATGGCATAGTCACATGTGTCGGCAAGGTTGCGGAAGAAAACGCCCGCCACCATCAATTGGAAAGTTTTAATGTTACTTTGTAGGTTTTCCTTTTTTTTAAACTCCGTTTGGATGACCTTGAAAATTCCCCCACTACTCCACCACGCTCCCCACCACTTCACCATGTTCCTGCATGAGCATCACATCAACCGTCATTCCTTGTCCGACAAGCAACCATGGCAGACAACACCATCAGCCAAGCTGACTCCACTACTGATGTCGGTACAAGTACGGGTTGGACACTGTCGATCGATAGTGTACACTATTTGGAGACGATTTGCGAACGGATGAAGGAAATACTGCGGGACAACCCTGGGATCATAATACAAATGAATTTAAATTATGATTGGTCCCAAGTTAGAATGCAAGAAGACGACAACAACGGTCAACAATCTCCACAATATTCGCCGATGTCACCAATCTACCCTTACGGCGAGTCTGACGTTGATGAAGATGAGGCTGATGAAGATGAGGCTGATGAAGATGCAGGGGACAACGAGGCTGAAGAGGAGTAAGCTTCATTCTTTTTTAAAACCCAAATTGGATGACCTTGAGAATTCCCCCTCCACTATTTCCTTTTTTTTAAAACCCAAATTAAATGACCTTGAGAATATCCCCTCCACATACTTTTAGTTTACCCCCTCTACTTTTCAATACTGTTACCATGGTCTGTAGCTCACCTCATTCCTTGCTTAGCTATCATGGCGGACAGCACTCTTTCTCGAGTTGACTCAACTACGGATGAAGAATGGCCATTTTCTTGGAATGTTCATCTGCAGGATTCAACAGAAGTGGATATGTTGCATGAAAAATTGGTATACGTACTAAACGAAAACCCCAACATTGAATGTAGAATGACTATGGATTTCGATGCAACAGGGGTCCACACTCAACCTTGCACTTCCAGCCAGCCTGAGCCTCAGCTTCAGCCAAAGAACTTTACACATCTTTACACTCCAATACGGCCGGAGGATGTGGTTATCAGCGAGGCGGACTCAACTACAAGTTATATTGAGCCAACAAATTGGAAGCTTGTTGTTGACACCTTACACAAGGTCGACTTAGTATGTGACAAATTAAAGGAATTGATGATGCAAGATCCTGGTCTTCGTTTTAAAATTGATATGTTTTTCATCTGGGGAGCACCTGCGCGGGGCTCTTCGTCTGACAGCTCTCCAAGTACAACGGACGAGGAGGAGGAGGAGGACGACTAGTTGTCTTTTTTAAAACTCCGTTTGGATGGCCTTGACCTTTCCCCCTCCACTGAGTTTATTTAAAGTGCACTCTCACTGACTGCAGCATCATTTCATCGTGCGCCTTCACCGCAGCAACATGGAGAGTCAACTCAACTACTGTTGCGAACAGAAATGTTTTTCATGGCCAAATGACATTGATGTGGTGGATGGCCTGGCGTGTAGAAAATGTGAAGCTTTTGGTCAGTGCATGTGCAAGTGCAAGTCTTGGAAGAAGCCGAAACCAGAGTTGAAGACATTCCATGTGTACCAGATGAGAGGGCATAAGTACACTTGTTGCCCTGAACGTTGCATTGAATTCACACTAAGACAGCTAACTGGCTGCAAAATGTGCAACAATCATTTTGCAGGTTTTTGCAAACATTATTTAGGAGCGTGTCAGTACAGATCAACTTGGCATACAGAAGCACTCACTATCAATGAAATCGCTATAGACTCACAAGAGTAGTCTTTCTACTCTTTGACTTTTTTTAAAACTCCGTTTGGATGACCTTGACCTTTCCCCCTCCACTCACCTTAGTTTATATAAGCTCCATTCCCGCTGACCACGGCATCACTTCATCTTGCTCCCTCGCCGAAGCAACATCAAGTATGGAAACTAAGCGTGTCTCATGTTGCGAGCATAAATGTTTGGAGATACAAGGCGTCACATATTGTGCAAAGAAGCGTTGGGAGGAAGAGACGGGGACAACCTATTGCTGTGAGGATAAGTGTTTCCTCTTACCAAAGTGGCAAGTGGATGGGCTGGCCTGCCGGCAATGTGAATGCTTCGGATGTTGCAGGTGTAGATGCAAGAACCAACAGCTGCCACCACCGGTACTACAAACTTTCAAAATCTACAAATCCAACTACTTTTATACTTGTTGTCCGCAGCGGTGTATTAAGTTTCACTTCTCCAATCTTACCAATTGTCGGAAGTGCTACGGACAACCAGATGGGTGGTGCACCTGTTTTCTGGACTCCTGCCGCTACAGATCGGATTGGTTTACAGATCCGTTAGAAATTGATGAAGTCGCCCAGGAAGCACAAGAGTAGTCTTTCTACTCTTTAACTTTTTTAAAACTCCATTTGGATGACCTTGAGATTTCCCCCTCCACTTCCCCATATACCTAGAGTACACAGATCCTGACAGTCAGTCACTCGGTGGCTGTCGTGGGGTGCGCATCGGTGTCGGCGCTCCGTTGTTAGGTTTTCAAGGTCACAGTAATATCAAATTGTTGGTGTTGTGCTGGTTCAAGGTCACCTGAGGGATAACCGATTGCCCATTTAGGCAGAGTCATGTCAGAAACTCGAGTTTAACTTGGCACTTTGCCGTTTCTCGTCGAAAATTCGCTCCAAGTGGTCAAGGTCACGGGGACTCGGACTGAAACTCGGAGCGTAGTGCGAGAAACGGCAAAAGTGCCAAAAAATTTTAAGTTTCGGCGTGACCTTGACCTTAGTGGCGTCGGTGACGTCATTTTGATGACGTAAGGGGTGATGACGTCATCAGCACGTCATTTCTGTGACGTCATGGGTGTGACTTCATCGAAATGACGTCATTGGTGATGACGTCATCGATGACGCAATCGATGACGTCATCGATGACGTCATCGATGAGGTCATTGACCTCGATGACGTCATCCCTCAGGTGACCTTGAACTGAGCCAGCACCAACAATTTGACACTACTGCCCACACTCCCACGGCTCGCGACCGGGCCACAGGCTACAGGGGCTACAGTGGACGGCGGATGGGCTGATCCTCCCATCTCGGCCGTGCAGCAGGGTTGCCACAGAATTTTTGAGGCCATTTTTCCTGACTTTTCCTGACTTTTACTGACCAATCTGAGAGATTTTTCCTGACTTTTTCAACCGCGGAGTTTTACAAATAAAGACTCGTTTTTTGTTTTTAGTAAATTTCCTTTGGAATATTTTTTTAATGCAATCTCCTACATTCCTTTAGTTGCCCATCGCTAAAATATTTATTGAAATCCTCCGTCACAGCAAAATTCTCAGCGAATTTCTAATGGTTTAGTTAATTAACTAAAGAAAATTTAACAATTTTTATTTACATATAGCATTCATTAAGCTTATTGAGATTTTTATTGGGAAATGTTAAAAAGAAGCAATATACCAAGTTTTATTAATTTCCCATAAAAAATAAAATGGAAAACTTGTTTTTTTTTAATTTTTTCCGTAACCAGAAAAAGCTAAGTAAATGATTCAGAATACTAAATTATTTAATTATTAAATACTATTTATTTGTTTTTTTAAGTTCTTTTCAATGGTCTCTTTGAAAATTGACGAAATACAATTTTCAGGGTGAAAAATACCAAACACCCCTATTTTGATCTTTTTGAAACTCCATAAAACCCTGTTCTGACTGTCCGATCAACCTGGTTTTCGAACTTAACCTGAAAAACGCTGTCTTACACCTTACCAAATTTCATCAAAATAAAATGTGTCTTTCAAAATTGATTGTGTAAACGGACACATATATGTATACATGTATATGAATTTGAACAAACAGTGATTTTGGCTCCTATGGACCTCAAAACAAAAAAGTAATACATTCCCGGCCTTTGGTCTTATCATAATAGTGTATTCCCTATAGGGAAATTCGCTAATATTCCCTGTAGAGAAATTGGCTAAAACATTGGTGTTCCAATAATAATGTAAAAACTAACATTATAACAATGAAAACACAATAGAAATATACATTATTAATAGGTAATAAATGTATAAAATTAATACATTTTACCCACTACTTAGTAATTCTGATTTATGAAAACGATTGAAAATCGGGACGGTCGGATTGTGCCACTACAAATTTTCCTGACTTTTGGCACTTTTTCCCTATTTTTTCCTGACTTTTGGCATTTTTTCAAACTTTTTCCTGACTTTTCCTGACCAAAACCCAAAAATCCTGACTATTCCTGACTTTTCCTGACTTTTAATGTCTGTGGCAACCCTGGTGCAGTCTCTATCTCTAATGATTCCTGTCCTGTTGGTCACTAGGTATAGTATATTTCCTTACAAGGGCCGAAAATGGCGTTTTGCTGGCCTCGAGATGGTGTTTCGAGTTCAAGACTGTCGAGTACTTGAAACGCTTGAGAGTAGGCAAAACGTTTTCGGCCGAGTTATAGGTACGGCTATACACATAGCAGGAAAGGATACGGAAAGGAAACGGACAGGACACGGACAAAATTCTAATGGGGTGTCTACACATATCGAGATACGGACAGGACATTTCTGAGGCGGGAGGTTGCGCGTGCAGCCGTCCGACACCGCTCATTCCGCCGGCCGCTACAGAGCTACTGTCAGAATTGTCTGATAGTGTCGGAAGGGACAAGTGATAGTGTCACATGTCAGGACAAGATACGACATTTCGCGAATGAATGCTCGCTCATCTGGCGATCCATCCGACACGGCGAATGTCTTGGCTGTGTCCTTTCCGTGTCCCGTCCTAGCATGTGTAGCCGCTCCCATTTGATAACATAGGGAGCATTCATCAGAAACTGTCCCGTCCGTTTCCTTCCCGTGTCCTTTCTTGCTATGTGTAGCCGAACCTTACGAACGAAATTTTTCATCACACTCCACAGCAATAAATTCTAAACAAGTGGAAAAATAGTAGGCCTATCGTCAATATCCATAACAAACAAAACATAAACTTAACTAACCTAGCAAGAATCATTGCCTGTTTTTCTAGGCAACCACTTCTCATCAGCTACCGGTTTCCATTGGTTAAGCGCTGAAACCAATGAGGTCTAGGGCCGAAAATTTTCGGCTTCTGAGTTCAAAAGCATGATTTTCGTTGTTAGAAGTGAGGGTAATATTGATGTAGTGTGATAAAAAACATTTACGTTTTACACAAGTTCTTCTTCTTCTTATTATTACTAGTTCTGTGAAGTGACCATAGTGATTTGGACGGTGATTTGTTGACTCAGCCATTTAATAATCAAATTAGCATTGACGGAACTCACCACCACCCCCCCCCCCCCCCCCCAACTCCTCACTATCGTCCATGTGAAGACAAACTTGTGACAGCGTGAAAAAAACACCTCCCCCCCATGAAACAAAACCACCCCATTTTAGTGTAAGAGCCTACTGTAGGGCGATTTTTTACTAATTGTTAATAAATTCCTAATTTTGTTACAGTATTTAAAAATCCTTTCACAGACCCACGTATGACCTTCCTGTTTGAAAATAAAACATAAATTAAAGGGCTTTAGTGCCCAATGATTATTTAGAAAAAAAGAGTCTTTTTCTGTTCACAGACGTATCATTTTACTGTCCTGCGCCTTTTTACAGCGCGAGATTTGTTCATCTCGTGGTATTTATAACATTTACTCAGATAACCGAGAACAATCACAGCCTAGTTGTTCTGATAAAACAATCTTGCTCGGCCTACAACTTCCCTACCCACTGATAAAACCGTATATTTTTATAAGCAGTGGAATGAAAAATTTGTCATAATATTAGGTATATCATTCAGCCATTCAACCAATTGTTGGGTGATTTAAATTTAGATTATTGTACATACCCAGGTCTTTGGAGAATTTGTTCCTAGGGTCTAAGTAGGATAAAAGTGGTATTCCTTGGTTGCTGCATAGAGCAAATACTAATTGTGTTAGCTGAATATAGGTCGATATCACTCATTAGGAGTAGGCCTACCAAGTGCAGTCGCGAAAAAAACATATCTGGATGTGTTAAGAGAATGTCCCCTAATGGAAAATACTATTACCGCACAATATAGCACTCATGGTAAAGGTCTATGTCCGAAGCCCACAAAACCATGATACTTTTTCGTTTGAAAATCAATTTAAACAAAAAACAGAATTCTTTCAAATTAATGTAACAAAATGTGTGTGACCATTGATAACTTTTATATTTTATATTTTCTACGCTTTTTTGTTTTTCTACGCTTTAGGCGTTTCAGAGTACTCTCAAACACTTTTTGAGAAAGAGGTCCAAACCCATTCATGAAGTGGACATTCCAGGAATCGAACCCGTGACCTCTTGAACCGAAGGCCGAGACGCTAAACGTTAGACAGCGAGATGGGTATTTGGTACGACGATGTAGCAACAGAAAATAATCATTGTAACGCTTTTTATTAGGTTAAAAACGGAACAAAATAATGTTTTCCTTGCTGTGTTATCTTCAATTATACAACTCTATTTGATTACATCATAGGCCTACTACTTAGAATAAACAATATCTACATGGAAACACAACTTTTCATCTGGAATTCGCTGAAAACGCAAGTCTACTCTACTACGATGGACAGTCGATATCTGCAGTGATAGGGTCTATAGTATCATACGTAAACTCTGGCCGGACTGCTCACGTCACATGCCATTCATGCAAACAGTTGGTGAACCATTGTCATTATACAAGTGACGCAAATGCACTTTGTTTGATGCATTGAAAACAACAATTCTTGTAGAAGCCAACATACAATTTTTGTTTCTTATTCAACAGTTCGTCGAACAAAAATATGAATTTATATTGACACGAATAAACTCCTAGCCTCATATACAATTGAACTAGCCTACTGCAATTTCAAAATTAATAAAAATGTAGAAATAGTTTATTTCGCATTGTTTACAATATTAGCTAATTAGCTGTCATTATTGTCATCACTAATTAAGTTTTCCGCTTTTTAAGTTTAAACTATGCTAATTTTTAACGATATTTAATTTATTTATTACAATTTTTAAGATTCCTAGTACAGTATAATATGATACTCACCTTAAGCTCCCTCTGGGCTTCACCCCAGGCCCTTTTATTGTGAATAAATGATTGGTTTACAAACTAACAAAACTATTCATTCCACATAATTTCTATTTAATAAAATGCTTCGATTCTTTCTATTTTTAATACGTTAGGCCGATATATTTTTCAATGTAACAGTTATGTTATAGGCTACCGTTCGATTTTTTTTCTCACGCCTTCTATGTAGCATCTATTTTAATTTTGCAGCTTACAATCTACATTGTTGGAAGGTGAATGTACCATGTAGATTCTTTTCCCGCACAGTTCGGCTCTTATCTGACTTCTGTGTGATTTAAGGCACTCAAGGTACGTTAGATGTGATAAGAGCCAGCAGGTTATGCAATTTGTTATCTCTAGATAATAAAGGAATGGTTTATGACAGCTTGTCAGGGTGGATTTAGTTTAACATCAACCTCAAACCTTGTTGCTCACAGGACGGTCGCAATTCGATTCTGCCGATCCGTTTTATTTTATGGACGAAAAATACCTCAAATAAAAACTCGAGGTTCGCTCCTATACGACACACGACCATATCGATATCATAACATCACCGATGATAACGACTTTCACCCAGAGTACTACAAACAATACCAACATGTTTGTAGCAGTATGTTTATAGTTCTATGCTCGCGTTCCATTCACTTCTCTCCAAATAAGCCAAACCAAGCTTAATTCCTTACAGAATTATTGGTAAATTAAATAAAAACTTATAACTGTAGGCATAATAATTATTTACCTTTTGATTTAAAACCATCTAATTGAAAATCTAATGGATTTTTAATCTTATATTTACCTACTTTCAAGAAGCGCCCTCGATCAACTGTGATTTTTCTTGGTCTCTTGATCCTGGATTGCCCTAGCCCTTATAAAAAGTAATTAAGCCTAATTGTTGTACAGCTTTTGTTGACAATAAATTAAATATCTACCAAATATTTTATCACAAAAAGTATCTTGCTATAGCCTATAGGCTACTGTACACAATGACTTTAGATAATTATCTATCATGAAAAACACGTAGTTTAATATCACAGGTTATTAAAGCATTATGTAAGCCCATTGCCTCAGTAAAGTAATGTAGGCCTAAAAAAATTGTAACGTCGAATGAGGGAGTCGTGCAATATATTAGATACGTTCATTCAGCGCGTCCGTTCGGTGTACGTTGTTGTTGTTGTTATTCGTGGATAAGGAGACCCCGGCCGAACCGTTGAGCACGTCTGCCTCAAAATGGGCATTTTGCGCAAGCCCCCGGAAGGATGGGATATTGAAGGAAGAGAAAGGGTGAGACAAGGGACTGTCCACTCATGTTCCAGTTAGGGGTTTCTATGCCCATCGCATTCCTCACCCCCTGCTGCCTTGAACATATGTTCCAGCTAGAGGTTTCCATGCCCATAGCATTTCTCCTCACCCCCTGCTGTCTACATAAGTTCCAGCTAGGGGTTTACATGCAGTTTGCATTAACCCCCCACTATCTTGAACATGAATGGATTATGAAGGAAGGGAAATTGTCATAGTGGACAGCCAAAAGACTTACCACAGTGTTATGACAACTTCGTTTGCTGTACCCAATGTCAACTTCGCAACTAGTATAAACCAGTTTTAAAGTTGTCCTGGGGCAAGAATCGTGTACGTTATATTACATCAAGTACGGTAGGCGTATGTCACGAGTATAGGTAAAGGTGGTATTATGAGCCCATATTTTGTTTTTTTGTAATAATTTTGTTACAAACATATTTACACTCATTCTTTTTATAGTGTAATATAGAGTAAGGAGTTACAAAATCAGTTTTGTTATTATTTGTTCGATAAAATTAAAGTTTCTGGACAAAAAATATAAATTTTTGAGTCAATACACTTTTTACAAAATTTCATTTGTGCTGGTAATATGAGCCCCTTAGATTAATAAGACAAACATACATGCAGGATGTTAAAAAATAGATGGTAAATGTATTTAAAGTAAAAAAAAAAAAAAAAAAAAAAAAAACTAGTTTTATTTGAAAATAAGCGCAAATGCTTTTAATAGCGGCTATTTACAAAAATCACATGCGTAATAGTCTCTTTCACACCCTGCGCACTCATTATGCGCCCACATTTCACTCACTTGGCACTGCATCCAAAGCTCTCCTCGTTTATCTTCGGAGAACAGTGTTTCGCAAAAAAGGCAGACAGCGTCATCTTTTCCAGGGGTATCATTTAGGGGGCTTTTCAGGGGAATTTAGGTTGCTCATATACCAAGCACACATAGGGGCTCATAATACAACCCTCGCCATATTTGTAAAGAAATAGTCAAATGGCAACCTTGCATACTCTAAACTTAAACTTAATTTATGGTTTTGTAATCCTTAAACCTTGTTTGACAACAGGCATTTATTGTAGAATATCTTTGTGAACTACAATACAGGTTAATATGGAAATATGTACATCCCTTACAAAGTTTTTATCAACACAAGAAACGAAAAAAACACTTGTCACTGACAGCCACATTGGAACAGAGCCAGAGACTCTAGCAGTGCTTCCTCTAAGTATAACTATAGTTTTCGGTGGATAACGCTAGATTGCAGACTATACTTCAGCTAATATGACGGGGGCTCATAATAAATACATGGCCCATATTACCACCTTTACCTCTAGGTCTACGTCCGCCCCTTAGGAGTCCGCTCCTTGTGATAGGATGAGTTAAATAATTACGATCTTGACCCAGTCTAACTACGGCAAAACGCCCTCCACGTAAGCAAATAGAAATATAAAAAAAAAAAAACCACTTGAATATAACTGTAAATAGTTCCGAAATACAAAAAAATGGTTGTAAGAGAACGGTAAAAAACTTTATACTGTGATTTGACATAAAGGATTTGACATAAAGGTGGAGTCCGCTCCTTGTGAGAGGATGAGTTAAATAATTACGATCTTGACCCAGTCTAACTACGGCAAAACGCCCTCCACGTAAGCAAATAGCAATATAAAAAACCACTTGAATATAACTGTAAATAGTTCCGAAATACAAAAAATGGTTGTAAGAGAACGGTAAAAAACTTTTTTATCATATGCTGGGATTGATTTTAAAATAAAAAGTTAAAACCATGCATTTTACAAAAAAAAAAATAAAATAAAATAAAATAAAAATAAATTAAACTAGGCCTAATGTAAACTAAAACATTTTTTCTCTCAATGATGGCCAAAATTGGCTTTTAACCTCTGGTTGAGAAGAGTATAACATTTTATTACTGAATCGATTACGGTACAGAATTAATACTACAACTACCTTCTATTAGACATCTGAACCAATTTATTTCTTTATTTACGATTAGGCTTCATTTTTCAATTTTTAGATTATGCCTATAGCATGACAAGAAAAATACATTTTCTATCTTGTCCAGCATGAAAAAATCTCGGGTTCGAGCTAATATCAATATCGTCAACATGTGTAAATAGTAGGATATTCAACGATTGTATTATGAATGCCTTTAAGCCACGAGTAAGATGTAAGTTAGGGAATAAGCTATAGTGTTCTAAATATCTCACGAGTAACTTAAACGCTGAGTACAATCAGTCTTTACCAATCCACTGCTACTAATATCTACGACCATCTTAAATTCACTGCAACATATCGAAAAGTTATGGGTTGTAGGTGGTTAACCATTCAAAACGAAACATAACAAGATGTCGCTTCACCGAACAGCCGTTTCAACTAAAATATGACCACAGACCACACTATTTTAAGACTGGACACTTAAAGAAACTAAAACAAGAATCGTACGGCAAGAGAGCAGTCTGCTGATGTTCGATTTGCGTAATCTACATATTAATAGGCAAACATTTTTCTTTTCATAATTTCTTTCTCAGCTTAGCTTATGTGCATCGTAGTCTGAGAAATTCACTCATACTGAGAAAGGTATGCCTAGGAGGAATCTGCTCCAACAGATGATTTTGGTCGAATTTCGACCAGTAGGCGAGCTCTAGTTTCTATTTTTAATTACAAAATTCCTAAGAGATACTTGGGAGTATAATAGGTGGGACCTTATTTCAATTTTGACAAATGTCAAATTCAACTTTGACATAAATGTCAAACTACATACATTAGTCTATAAAAAGTGTTAATATTTATAAGAAAGGTTCGAAAATATTTAGAAGGCCTATCCCGCCCTCTTGGTATTACACATGGTACGAATTGTGTTATTATACTGTAAGTCTTTTGGTAATAGCTATTCATTTATTATTTTATTTGTATACTGTGCTATATATACTTATTTATAAACAATTTTTTCTTAATCTATTTTATTGTTGTTTTTTTATTTGTCCAATACTCAAAACTACTTTGTTAGGAGACTTTTATTTTATATTGTTATTTGCCTGTCAACCCAGCAGACGCTCTACTGAAAAGTCCGTATGTTGAATGTAAAAATAACTAAATAATTATCGGTACAATACGTTGTAGCATCTATATATTAATAGACAAGCATGTTTCTTTTCCTCCTTTTTTCTCAGCTCGTGTTCATTGTAGGAGAAATCCGCGCATAGGCCTACCGTTACAAAGGTAGTGTCCTGTAGGTGAGCAGAATCACATTATAATTTTCATCGGCCTCCAGGGCTACGCCCTATAGGCTTTCAAAGCTTCAATGTTAATCTTATAGGTGAAGGGAATATGATTGAATCATTAGACAGCTGTAGTAATAAAAAAATGCTAGCATACCAAGAACAGATGTTTTGGTTATAAAACCTTTTAAATCTAAATGGCTCAAGATGAACTGAGATTTTGGTCGAATTTCGACCAGTGGGCGATCCCTAGTAAGGAGTTAGGCCTCATAGGCCTTATCTCTAAGTTATGTTACCAAGTCTTGGATTTTATTTGTATTGTCGCTTATAAATCTGTGGGAATAAAGGATACACTCACTCATTCATTTATAAAACACTACGTACCGGTACGTCAAATGCTGAGCTGTCATTGATATAGAACCTGTATTTTCAACGTTTAAGACCTCGTTAAGCAACGGGTTTGAATTTGGTTTAATAATGTACCTGTTTATGATGACCCTTGCAATATAATAGTTATATTGGCGATTATTGCACACAATAATAACAGTCGTAAAGATAAAAGAATTTTACTGACGATAAAACTATCGTTCAACACAATAGGACTAGTAAAACACTATATACCGGTACCTCTGGTATTTTAAGCCTCACAATTCTGCGATGTTGTAAAAACTGTGTTTCTCAGCCAATACAAGCAATGTTATGTTGGTCAACCACTAATTTCACTCTGGACAAGCGAGTAAAAATAATGAAAAATGAATGTTGATGAGTTATTTTGTCAACAACTCAACAATAGGCCTAATCATATATAATATAGTACCTTTATATCATTGAATTTTAATCATTGATTATCATTTATCATTGATTTTTATCATTGATTGAAAATCATTGAATTTTATTTAAAACTAAAATTAGTTTAAAGAGCAACTGCAATCAGAGATGAATCGATGGTGCGGTGCGACTGCAATGCAAGAGAAACATAACCTCAAAACCAACACACGGCTGAACAAACAAAACAACACCTGTCATACGTAATTGATGGAAGTGTAGGAGCAATTGAGTTAGTCTCGCCGATAAACCTGTCAGTGATCGTCTTGTAACTTACGTGCTGTTAGTGTTATCATCACGTCAATTAACTAGGCCTAGGAAACACAGGGCGTAATAGTCGGTTGATAATGTCTTAGTGGCAGTGTTTCTTTCATTGTGATAAATCTACAATAATAGTTCTACAGAAAGTGTACAAGTCTACATATGGAAAACGTACATTATAAATGTTTGGTATTTGTATTTAGTGACCAGAGTTATAGTAAGAAGTAGGCTTAGATGTTTTCAGTTATAAACATAACCAGTTAAGACACCCAAGAAAACATAACAGCTTATACAATCCGCTAGCTACATCCCAAAACAAAGTCGAATGTTTATCAGAAAACAATGAATAGAAAACCAAAACCTTAATAGCTTTTTAAGAAAAATCAATGATGCAGATAAGTTCTGCAGTAGGCGCAAATGCAGCCGGCCGGCTGACAGGGGTGGAACATAACCTCAAATTGGCAAAGTAAACAGCACTCACTTGCGACACATCCTGTAACTCTTCAGCACCGGTACCGGTATCCCGGAGTTGACGGTGGCTGTCTTGGACCTCGACATGTTCACTCGCACTCTCACACCATCACGATAACAACGAAACGGAAGCACAAGACCGATAACACACTGGCGGCACTCGAGTGTTGTGTCGCCGTAGTGCGGGCGGACGCCGCGAGAGCGCGTGCGCGCCACCATCGACCGCGCTTCCTCCGTCGTCATGGTAACCACCTTCCGCAACTCCCTTATCATTGCATCCAGCCTCACTACAGTTTGTTTACATCCACTGGAGTGTCGTTGGTTCATCTCCCCGGACCCCCGGACGGTGCGTGAACACCACCGACACCGCCACTTGCAGTTGCAACAAACTGCAGGTATAGGCGGATTTCCTAAATGAAAACAATTATGTAGACAACGACATTTACAATCAGATGATCCATCAGGTGATATTTTAGAGCCTGGGCCTGGGGCCCAATTTTTCAATCGAGTGAGTAGTGAGTTGGTGAGTTGGCTTATTAGCAAACAATTTTCATCCACTTTAATAGGTAAATGAGAATAAATGTAATTTTTAAGGTATTTTAAAACTTGCGCATCCAGTAATTTATATTTTTCATCAGTATTTCAAAGGATACCTTTATTCACTGATGTCGCATATATGTATAAAAATGTAATTTGGGCAGAAAATCTCACCAACTCACCCGTTTTCACTCACCTAACAAATCGGTGGTGAATGGTTTGGGTGAGGTAATCTCACGTGAGGTTGAAAATTCTTCTTCTTCATCTCTATCTCAACAGGAAATAATTCAATTTGTCAATAACAACTTTCATACTTTTCAAATCGTCTAGGTTATGTTTACTTTAGTTAAATAGCCTAAAATGTATATTGATACAATTGTGCAATGAAACATTTAAAATAAAATAAGGTTGTAATTATGTTCTAAATATATCAATGCAAGTCATTTAGAATCTTTAAATTAATAGAACTAGCAATATTTAATAGTGTTATTATTGTGACGGTTGAAACCGGATGCTAACACAAACTTCAATTTTATCATCTCGAGCCAGTCGGTAAGGAGCAAACTGGTGAGATGCAACTCACGACTCACTCGATTCAAAAATTGGGCCCCTGGGACCATCTGAAAATTTATAACATCACACCCCGAGTCCTTATTTTATAGTACGTTGAAACGCAATACTGCAATAGGAGTATGTTTGTCATATAATAGTTGCATTTTTTTAAACCCAGAAATTAAAATGTTGCACAAACCTTACTTAATAGTTAACGTTTGGACTAGTTCAATTACTAAAAGTAAAAAAAGTTCTTGTCCGTTTTGTGGGCTTTTTGTATGTGATTGTTTAAATTGAAAGGATTAAAAATGTATTTTATCTTAAAGTACACAAAGAATTTAAAAGAAAATATGTAAACGTTTCTCGATAACCTGCTACGTGTAAAGCCCGAAATGTAATAAAAATATAGGCTAAGTAGCATATTAAAGTTCTTATTAGAAAACAAATAATTAGCAAGATTCCGCTACAGTAGTTAGTTGTCTTATAAGGTGAAATATTGAGGTATTTTAAAACGCTTTTCTTCTTTGTAAATTATCTTATGTAAAACCAGAACTTTGACCTCACCTAGACGTCAGCCTACTTTTGTAATTTTTTGTTTACTTGATATACAATTTAATACTAATTTTTATCGAACTAGTAAAGATTTTTAAGTCCCATTTCTTATTCTTATTCTTTTTAAGCCCCATTTCTATATTATCATTCTTTGTTAAAATTTTTATTTCAAATTTAAATATAGTCGTTTGTAGTTCTTGATTACTATTTGTTTTTATAAAATATAAGATAAACGATTGCTATTTCTGAGAAATTTTCATCTATGTTTCACGTACCACAGTTGTCATATATCTGACTCCATTTGAACATTGAGTTTCAGAAAAAAATGTTTATAAACCATAAAATTGTCTTAAAAATTGTTGTTTGTAATTACATAATAGTTAACTTAACTTTAACAATGCAAATATCTTTGGATTTTACCTTGTTATAAAAATTTTTTGTTATTAAAAATTGTGAAGTTGAAAGAAATTATCAATAAATTATAAATTTTAGCGTTATTAAAAAAATTAAATTGTGTGATTATAACTCTAAATAGGGGATCGTAGGGGCAAAGGTCCCTAAAAATCAAACTGATGCGATGTTATCTCCGAAAGTAAGTTTCAATTCATAACCTCTTGCACTGTATTTCTTCTCAAGCTGTACTGTGAATTAATAAGCTTGGATTTTCTTATAAAATATTACATAATATAGCTAAATCTTGTGGGTGGTATCAAATCAGCAATAAACCCATAATCTCCACTGTATTAAAATATAGAAGTCTATTTTGTGAGAAAATCCATTGCACCATTATAGAGCCGGACGTAATAAAATATATATTTAACCTTAAAACATGTACCGTACTTTATGAATTCGTAACTCAAATTAATAAAATAGTTCAATACTACATGACAAAATGGTTATCAGCCCAATATACTGTACAATTCTGTACCAGACAGGAATTCCTGTGCCCCCATACTCCCATACTCCCAGACCCCCATGCCCCTCATTACCTCGAGTAGCCCTTGCTTCCAGAATACCCCTATGCCCCCACAACCCCATACACTCCCTGCCCCCTGTAGTCCCATTTTCTCGTACTCCTGTTCTTCCCCGTGACCCCTATATAAACCATGTCTTCTTTATGCCCCCCATGCTTAACTACCCCCGTGCCACCAAAGTCCCTCGTGCCCCTTGTGCCCTTAAATACTCCTAAGCCTCTATACTCCCCATGCTCCCGTGCCCCTATACCTTTCGATCTACTTCGAATTCCCGTAGAACCCCTGTCACGCATGCCTCATCCAAGCCCCTTGTTTCCCCCATTCTCCCGCGCTCCCATCAAGCCGGTTTTTTAAGTGTCCCACGTGCCCCTCTGTCCCCCCTTATAAGCGTGCCACCAATGTCCCCCCACCCCCTTACTCCTGTGCTCCTCAAGCCCACCTTTCTTCCTCATGCCACCAAAGTCCCTCGTGCTCCTTGCACTCCCATGCCCCCATGCCTCCCGTGCCCCTATCCGTGTCGTTACTACCCGTACTCCTCTGCCCCCTCTTCCCCATTCCTCCTGTGCCACCAGTTTCTCCCATGCACCCGAACCCCCCAAGACCGTTCCCCACAGTTCCCTCCGTTTCCCCCATGCTCCCATGCCCGTTGTTCCTCTCCGAGCCCCCGTGCTCTTTTTGTACCCCTTTCCAAAACATGCCCCAATTACACTTACCTCCCTGCCACCGACTTCCCTCCTGCTATGATTGTAGCCTATTTTGTCTGTTCGTTCCTTGAAGTAGAACATTGATTCATATATTTTTTGTTTTCACACACTGACATTTTTATGAATAGCTCACCGTTTTATGGATTAACGGGCGTTTATTGTTTACGAACTACCCACGTAAAGAAAGAAGCAGAAAATGGATAAAACTACATATGACTCACAAAGAGCTTATCTAATGTTAGTAATTTACATAATATATTTTAGTCAAAAATAAACACTTAATACAACGATTCAACTCCAACCATTAAATATCCAATATTTAAAGCAGTAGCATGATAACCAAACGACAAATCACTGAGTAAAGACAATATATTATCTTTTATATCGACCACACCACAGCTAAGCCATTTCAAACTGTGGTACATTCAGTACACAAAATAGATAGGGTCACGAAAAAATCTACTGTGGATCTATAATTTTTCCATCACTATTGTTTTTCTCCTTTTTTATAGTTGCACTGCCAAATAAAAAAGTTATAATTAAGTTATCTTAACTCAAAAATATCCCCTCAATAACCAGCTGAGTTTATGATAAAAAAAATATTCACTGGAACATATGCTTTATAACACGTGTAGATCTAAAAATCTTTTTCCCATTAGATTAACATTGGAACTTCAAGGTCCAATGGGGCGAAGCCCAGGTAACTTTTTATGATTCTGGTATTTTTCCTTGCGTCCTTGGCCCTCAAGCTTTAAAATGAGCCATCATACGTTACCCTATATTACTTCTAACTCGAGATATTTCGTGGGGACCGATTCGCTTACGGAATTATATATAGGTCTATAGATTCATCAATTCTCTCTCTAATCAATCTCGAAGGCTTTTTATTTACGCAGCCTGTAAATGTTACGCTTTAAAACAATTTAAATGTTGCAAATCTTTAGCGACATGCGATAAATCGCACTGTGAACAGCAATCGGTTTGAGACTTTTTGGGTGGATGGGGGGAGGCAAGCACGCATTAAATAGAGTCTTATAAATTGTGTATTTTTAATCTATATTTTTAAGTTGGTTTGTACTTTCAACCCATGAAAATTAATAAGTTTAAGTTACCACGAATTATATAAAATAAATAACGTATTGTTTTGCGTTTCCAGCATTAACCTTGCGAGCAAAAAGTGTAAAGAAAATGCATCTCAATTTAGAGGAAAATAAGCTGTGATATTTTACTTTATGAGTGACCCCATATGGTAAAATTTAAATGAATATCTAGGCTACGTATTTGATTTAAGTTGTATAACATACAAATGTCAATGTAAGTAAATTATCTAAAATAAAGTACATAATGAGTAACTCTTCTATTTTAATTACATTTTATTTTCTGTAGTTTATTGGCAAATAACTTTAAGAGTCATCTTCACATTTGGGCTAGTAGCGCAGTCGGCTATGTTAACCATATTCGGCTTTTACGCTATAAATGGTACTGTATTTTATTCCCCTGTGTCGGACACCTTTTTTCAGCCAATTTTCTTTTAATTCGGTAATCGTTTAGTTGAATAGTTATATTAGGACCCTCATACATCTAATTTTGAAAATATAAAAATATTACATGTAGCAAAGTAGCTCACTTTTACTTACTTTTAAGATTTTTCAGCTAATAACATTTATATTTACTAATATATAAGGTACGAGGGACAAAGATCTAACCTTAATCTACAAGAAAATATATATTTAACCAATAAATATCCAAAAACACTGTCCGAAACAGGGGAATGCGGAAACATGTTTTCAGTGTTTTTGTAAGGGCGATATGACTTAAAATTACTGTTTACTTAACTGAAACGGGTTATAATACAACATTGTTATGAATATACGTTTAAATACGAGACTGTTGATCTTGTACATGCGCCCTGCATCTCAAGAGAGTCGTTCTTAATCGTGTCGCAAATTCTAGCTAATAACAAGCTCAACTCTCTCTTGTATTACTTGCATGTCTTTACCATAAAATAGGTAAAAGATGCCTTAGCAGATATGTTAAACACTTTTTAATCCCTTGCTGCAAAATAACACCATTCTTTCAATATCCGTTTAAATTAGAAGGCATAATTAAAAATTTTGAAAAGAAAAACATTATATTTCAAGGTACAGTACACTCTCATTCATCGGAACTAATGTGGCGGACGACCGGTTCGGATGTCAAAAAATTCCGATAAAGCGGAGTCCGTCATGAGTCATCATTTCCGCCCGTACGGTGACCTATCGTGATTGTATTCACTCTTGTTTTCAAGATAACACAAGAGATTTTATGGAAATAAGTTGCTCAAACTTTAAACATGGTGACAATGCACCTATAGGAATAAAAACAATGCAGGAAATAAAGATCCAAAATTTTTATTCTCATATTTCATATTCATATTCCATTCATATTCCAGCAGACAACTGACTTCCACGTAACACAGGTGCAGTCGCGACGCTAGACAGACTGAATGAAAGTTGGGAAGCGGTCGAACCGGATGTTCACTTCCTGCTCCCTACCTCTTTCTATTTTTGTGCGAATACTCCACGGCCTCGTAAATCACATCGATGGGTACAGATTATGGAAAACGCCTGATGACGTTTGATGCAAAATGTGATACTTCACTGTTGTGCGGATAGAACGAATGAAAAATTGAAGGCTCTAAAACGGAAAAATTATTTATTTCGTAAGAAAAAAAATTAATAATATCCAGATTTTCAGTTCCAATGAAGCGGAGTTCCGATGTTGCCGAGTCCGATGAACGAGAGTGTACTGTAATTGTAAATTTCCTCATCTTCTTCCTGGAAAGTACATTGATACGGTTTGTATAACAATATTTTATGTAGCTAAGAGAGACTACTTGTTCAACATTTCTCTTTGCTAATTTTAAAGTTTATAGAATTTAGATATAACAGATTCAACAGCAGTTCTAAGCAGAATTCAAAACAATGATAGCCTACGTTTTATTTTACTGTCCACTATACTTTTTTCTATTTATACTAATGAATAGTTGTAGTTAGTTATGTTGTAGTTTCGATGATGCAGTTTCGAGTTTGATTAATTTAGGGTTGGATAATATTCTCTGACACTAGCCTATTGACCTTCAAAATATAAAAATTTTCTCTTATTGACCATTTGGTAATTTTCTCCCCAAAACCTTTGAATACCTGTAATTTTTAAAATTCATAAATTTTAACTAAAACAATTTGAATTTTGAATTTTTATCTTAGTGTAACTGGTTACGGGGAAAATCCAAAAATGTGTTTTCCATGTTATTCTTATGGGAAATCAAGAAACCCCTGTATCTTGCTTATTTATTGACATAACTTAATCAAATTTGGTGTGTACATTATCTATATAAGGTTTAACTTATACTTGCTTACAAAACCCATATGGCGGCAAACCTACATACTCACCCCCATAGGGTTTATGGGGAAAATAAAAAATTGCCAGAGTTTGATACAATTTCGTGATACATTCACCAATTACTGATTAACTTAGATTTTCTAACAACACCCAATATCAGCAAACCTACTTACTCGATCCTATGGTGTTTTTATGGGGAAAGTAGATAATCTGAAATTCCATTGGAAATTCGCTGAGTGCGCTGCGACGGGGGTATTATAAATATAGATATACATGACAAAAATAGTATTTATATGACAAATCTCATACTACAGTATCAATTTATCTTTAAAATTAACACTCATGATCTTCAAACCGACTCCCATACTACAAAGCAAATCTCATAACATAGCATTTAATAGCAGTAAAATTATAAGTAACGTTTTAAATCTTAGCATAGGGCTTACATTGTGATTATTTTCTTAACTAACTATCTCTCATTACTCTAAATAGAATGCAGCTCATATCTTTCATGAATTATAAATTAACACTAAGCTTTTACAATAACTCTTTCGACTCTTTCCTCCTGAAATACCCAAACCCGGGATTTTTTTAGTTTACAACTAATTTCATTTTGTAAACCTGCTTCCTGCAATACCCCTATCCTTTTTCATACATCTACACTAAAAATCCAAAAAATAATCCACCAATAGCGTTGAAGTAGGGTAGCTTACCGCTGAGAAATTGTACCACTAAAAAGAAATCCCGATGTTTTCAGAACAGTTTTATTTAGATTTTTAACTCCATAATGTTTTAAAGTTGACATTTTAGAATTTCAAATCAAGATTACCTTTAAAGAAATAAGATTTTTCTAGCACAGAGATTTACATAAATATTGTTTTTACCCTAAAACTAAGTTATTTACAAAGTTTGAAGATGACCGTTCGAGCCGTTTTGAGATCTGTGTGCACACATACTGTACATACACACAAATATTCCTTACTCGTATTAGAATATTCGCAAGTTTTTTGTTAACTTGCTTGACTGAAATAAACATTCTTGATTCTAGAGTATAGGATATAGGATATGATACTACTTTTAAATCATTTCATAGGCGATCACACTTTTTTGCCCTCTCATGGATGACCTGAGACCACTTCTGTAACGAGCAATAGTGACTGGCTGGTTAGCTGAGTGCTTGTGCTCGCCATTGAATCTAAAGGTTGCTGGTAGCCTTTTAAAGGTCAACTACTGGACAAAGTTGCCATTTGTCATTGATGAGGTATTAATTAATAATTATATATATTAACAAGTTGATGTTAGAAAGTAACAAGGGTTTGGTTTGTGCCATTCCCCATTAAAACTTAATAAAATTCTTCAGGTTTAGAAATACACAAAATAAAAATAGAAGAAATATATTGTGTATTTGTTTCTCGCGGAGAGATGCGTGGCCCGCGGGTCGCCGGTGGTACAGATGGTCCCCGCAGTCAAGGGCGCCGCAACACGTGCTATTGTTCTACAATTAGGCCTACTTGAGCCTCATTGTCCATGTTGAGGCTTTGTTTACAATACAGCACGCCGCTACACCCGCGGACCTCCGACTGTTGTGTCCTTGTGGTGGTCCTGCAAATTGTGCTGATTGCATAACATTCTTATTTTTATGCAAAATATAATTATGGCTAATATGATTTAATGAATAATGATGTTTCTCAACTCTAAAAAGAGTTGATGTCACTGGTTCCTCTTTCCATTAAAAAGTAGCCTATAGTAGAAATTTAAAACTTTGTCTTGTACGAGAATTACAATTGTATCCTATAGTGCGGAGGAACAAGGCATTAGCTGTAAAACTAAATAAACGGTATCAGATAACTGACACATACTTTCTCCCAACAGTATAAAAACATGTGTTAAAAGCTTTAAACATTAATGTCTAGATGTCTCTGTCGGATAGCTACCAGCTGAGCAGCGCGAGCTTGACCCTACGCGCATCTGTGACTTTTAACAACGTACTGCGTTTACCGCTAAATGAAAAATTGTATTTTCTCCTCAACCACTTGACGTAGAGCAATAATTTAAAGTACTGGATTATTTAGTTTTTTGAGCTTGATTTAATGGTGATAAGTAAAATTTATTTTGAGACAACAGCTATTTTGAAAATCAAAAAAATTGATTTTTAAACACTTTTTACTTCATAACTTTTGAACGCGCATTTTCTCGGAGATGCGGGTGGTGTCATTTTATTCATCATTTTAAGCTTAATAAACCACAAAATTTTAATCAAAATCGTTAGAGCCGTTTTTGAGAAATTTTGATTTTTGACGATTTTTGAGGGTTTTTGGGGGTAAAATACCCTTAAAAATCAAAAATTCAAAAAAATGAAAAAAACGCCTGGAATTATTGTGGATTTGGACCTATATACCAAATTTCATTAAAATCGGACCATTAGGGCATTCTCTAGCTCTGTTTACATCCTGACACACACACACACACACACACACACACACACACACACACACACACACACACACACACACAGACATCACTCCGAAAACCACTTTTTTGGACTCAGGGGGAACCATAATGGATAAATCCACCAACAACTCAAATTCGAAAATTTTGACGAAAACAATACTTTCTCCATATACTATGGTATAGGGGAGAAAGTAAAATGTAAGAAAAGTAACTGTATAATATATTGTACCAAAACTAGCCTTTTAAGTGGTAGAGCTCTGGTCTCACATGTTAGCAGTCCCCGGTTCGATCCTGGGCGGCGAGATTGAAGACATCAGCGGCCTCTTCTTGCTATCCTATGCGATGACACGACGGTTCCTTGCTGGCTTTAGATTACCGCACACGCATATTTAACCCACGATGACGACTAGTGGAGGTTAAAAATGTAGAAAAGATCAAGTGGGACACGGATAGTTATGATTATGATCATACAGAAACAGTAATGCCCCCGTCGCAGCAGACCTGCGTACTCAGCGAATTTCCAATGGAATTTCAGATTATTTACTTTCCCCATAAAACACCATAGGATCGAGTATGTAGGTTTTATGCTCTTCGGTGTTGTTAGAAAATCGAACTTAATCAATAATTGGGGAATGTAAACACAAAATTGTATCAAACTCTAGCAATTTTTTATTTTCCCCATAAACCCCATGGGGGTGAGTATGTAGGTTTGCCGCCATATGGGGTTTGTAAGCAAGTATAAGTTAAACCTTATATAGATAATGTACTTACCAAATTTGATTAAGTTAGGCCTATGTCAATAAATAAGCAAGATATAGGGTTTTCTTGATTTCCCATAAGAATAACATGGAAAACACATTTTTGGATTTGCCCCGTAACCAGTTATGCTATGATAAAAATTCAAAATACCAAATTGTTTGTTCTTTTAAGCTATTTTAAATAGTTTCAGTTAAAATTAATGAATTTTAAAAATGAAGGTCCAAAAATGTCAAAAACCCATTTTTGACCCCTTTGAAACCCCATAAAACCCTGATCCCATAACCCGACAATGCTGGTTCGCGAACTCATGAAAATAGACCTGGTCTTACACCTCCATACCAAATTTAATCAGAATCGGAGGTCTCCTTCAAAAGTTATCAGTACCACGGACACATAGATAGATAGATAGATAGATAGATAGATAGATAGATAGATATATACATATATATTAAAATGAACGAATGGTGTTTTTGGCTTCTGGGGACCTCAAAATTAAAAAGTAAAGTGGTCCCGGGCTTAGTTCTTACCATGGCTACTACCGTAATAGTGTATTCCCTATTATAGGGAAATTCGCTAAAATTAAAGAATATTCAATCTTTTTAGAATTTACAAAGGAAAATCTTCTTCTGCACGTATTCTGAAACTGTAAATGTGTCTTTCAATCGTAATATCAAAAAAGTATCCACAGAGTGAACTCCTTTTTTTATTGAAAAACTTTTCATCTTGGTGTAATCATTAAATGAGGGTGTTTCTTATATAGTCCGTTTTTTTTAAACCTGATCCTTCTACCGAGAGATGGTGGTGGGGGTTTGTTTATCCTTGCTAATATCCCATTGGCTGTAGCCCTTTGGTTTTTTTGTTGTTTTTGTTTTATTTCACTGTTGCATACCAGCTGGTAATTTGACATCACAACATATTGTGTATCAGTTTTACAATATTATTTGTTAGCAGTTGTTTTTTAACCAGTTTATTTTAGAACTGTTACTTTTTAACAAAGAATAGGTTTGGCTTAAAAAATATAACAGCTGACTAGGAGTTACTGAAATACATTATGACTTGTTTATAACGTTATTTGAGGAAATCTGATACTCGAACATGTTTTTTTACGAGTTTAAATGTTTTGTTTACAGTTTACATTTTTTGTTTACAGTTTAAATCTCTCCCCCACCCCAACATTCTCGTGAAGGATCAGGTTTAAAAAAAACGGACTATAAAAACTAGTTTAACTAGATTTATGGAAGTCTTTCGAGATTGAGAATAAGTTAAATATATGAGTAAGCCAACTTTCCAAGATACATTTTATCTTAAGAATAAAATAAAAGAAAATCGATATTTAAAAATTAATTTTTGATTACCCCATAATTAATGTTTACAAGTGAGCCCATGTACTCCAGTCTTAATTTAACAAACTTTTGTAATAATGAGTAGGCCTCATTAAATTAAGTAAATTGAAAAAAATCTTTTTACGATTCCATAGGAAAATTCTCCAATGTGATAAAGAAAAAATCGTAAAGATTGAAAACATTGATGTTTATGATCTTAACATCTCAAGACATTTATGTACACTCGGTCAGAGCTATTAATCAATTGGCAATACATTACTATTAAACAAGGAAGAAATAATACAGTTTTTCTAGGTAACAATTTGATAATTAATTTATTAGATACATTTTATATCTATATCTACATTACACTTTATGAACATGACCAACTTAATTTTAAAATTATACACTTTATATTCCATAATTTTACAAGTTGTTGACAAACACTTTAAAAAACTATTACAAAACTAGCAAACTATATGTTTATACGTACAAAAAATTAGAAATGATTAGAAAAAAAGTGTAGGCGAGCTTCTAAGTACAACATAGAGTACACACAGAAACTAGCGCCAGAACAGATGTCCATATGTGATACACAGAGTAAAGAGTATTTGACCACACTTAAATACAAATAGCAACAGTTTTTTGTGAACCGCGAAATTCGAAATGTAGTGAAAAAGTTCGTTGAATGGAAAATATATACAACAGGAAATATCAAATGGGTAGCCGAGTATTAGTTTGTTCGATGGTGTTTTAACAAGGATGTGTATAGTAGTAAGGTAATAAAAACCTCTTTGTGTAACAAAATAGTGTTACTATAACTTTTATAACTAATTTAAATGATACAGTTTTTATTGGCTTAGTCACAAAGTTGTGATTTATACAATTCAATGTTTATTTTTTTAATTCGTGCTTTGTTAAAAAAGCTGTTTTTAAAGAATTTTATTCCTTGGTGAAAATTAAAAAAAAAAATATTTGATAACATCAGAAACGAATTGTAAAATAAGTAGGATAAACCCCCCAAAAAATAAAATATACTAATATATTGTTGTTTTTAGCCATTTTGTTGTTGTTGTAATGTTTCTACAAACTGTAGCCTCTACAGTTTAGGCCCTATTATAATTATTATCCCATAAACACAATTTCCAGCACTTTAACAAAACATAATTTCCTAACTAATATAAACATTTGACTAAGTTATAGGTGTAACTCAACTTACAAAGATTGATGGTGAGAATTTGGTTGCTGCATGTTGTACAGACTTTAAAAAATCCCCCAAGTAAATTTAAGTTTCTTAAAGTCCTTTTCTTTAATAATTTATATTTCAATAGAAATGTGCATTAGAACAGCTGCAATCCTAACCTAAATCGCACAAAACCCGCTTAATAGTGTCCATATATATATATTTTTTAATCCCTTATTAATTTTTTATATTTAATTCACATTATTTAAAAACTTTTCCACTGACATCATTTTAACCTCAGGTTTTTTTTAAAACTTTTATATTAACTTTACGTCAGATCATTAATATTATTCCAGTGATTAGAACGTTTTAAAACAAATGATTTTTCATTAATTTCAATGTACCAATTGTTTTAGATTGTTAATTTTGTTATCTTTCCTCTCGCAATTGACATCAAGTGATCGAAATCTTCGTCATAATCTCACTTTTTCAATTAATAAAATAATGCGTATGTACGGTACTGTATAGTCTATTTATTTTTATAAAGCTCGACATTTAACAGTTATAGCCTTTTTCTACATCCTATACATCGAGATATACTATGTTAACCTTGTGGCAGGAACAAGCGTACTAAAGGAAAATTCAAACTGAGGTTGATGTAGAGCTAAAGGATTAATGTTCGAATACCTGAGTAAAGCAGTATACCGGCAAATTAAGGACAGCATTTTGTTATAGGTACGTAACAACGTCTTCTATATTTCGATCATATATATCGAAATATATATATGACGGAATAATAAACAAGAGCTCTTAAAAACTCGAGACAGTCATCAGGCGAACAACTTAATAATAACAATCTTATAAAATTGCTGTATATCAATAATACATCAATTTAATATTTTTACATTACAAAATAATTACAGTTTGTAAGCAATTTAAGTGTATACATGTAACTTATTCTATAGCACTGTACTAAGGATGTAGAGGAAGCAATGCATATTCTAATAACACAACGATTTAGAAAATTCGTCACATTTGTTATTCCAACAAAATGACATAGGTAGTGAAAATGTAACTTTCTAAAACTAATGAAAACACATACACGCATTCCTTCCATGGCGTTCGTCTAGTAGTCACAATAACAATGACATGGATAACATAGATATAAATGAAAGCCGGCCTGGGGTCAACGATATAATACAATGTAGGCCTTTTGGAAACAATGCTCTATAGCTAATAGGTCGCTAGCAAACCGACAGTGCCTATGTGCCAACTACGGCCCGTTTATATAATATTTCGCAAAATACAATGATAGTTAAGCCAGTTCATAGTTTAGTCAGATCATCAAGTCAGTTGATTTCTCCAATAATTGAAGATTTTTATAACAAATCGATCTTATGTTAACATTTCTTTAACCGATTTACAATTGAACTGAGTTGTTGGAAACGAATTGATAATAACTTTTATTCATTGGTTTACAGTAAAAATAGTTACCTAGTTTTTTATTTGAAAATTTCTTGGAATGTACATATGAAAATACACATATAAACGGACCTCGACCAGTGACATGGATAAAATTATTAAGTTTATGTTTACGATTGAATTTCTTAATTTCCAAAATTCACAACTTAAAGGATGTACTGCACCTTTTTTCTTTTATGAATACAAGTGTACGGCATTCAAATATTTTGTTTTATTTGTAATTGATAAAAAAATAATAAATCAACTTTTTACTACATGTGATAAATTCTCAGATTGTAAACATTTTTAATAATTGCTCTCCAATAGTTTTTTAAAATTTAAAATGGAAGGAGATAGCTACTGTATATAAATGAAAGTATAACATTTAATAATAATCATGCATGTGTTAAAAGGGAAGAGTGAAACTGTGTCAAACGTATTCTTTTTAAGAAGAAAAATTTTAGAAACTTCCCAGTAAATTATGAAAATAATTTGATAGTAAAAATTAGGGTTTCTAAGTTTACCACAAATCTTTTGTAAACATTTATAATGTGGGTTTTTTAATATCTTTTAAATAAAATATTCAACTGAAACAAACACAGAATTATAATAATTCTCTCTAATATCCCATCGTAGCGGTGGTAAAGTTGTATCAGTACTAGTCTTAATTTGTATTTCAAAAATAACTTTCAACTCATAGTACCTATTGTTTTAGGTTAAAATTCCAGCATTTTAGCATTAGTTTGGATGTCACTGCAATGAGCATAATGTGTAAATGAGGAAATTTTTTTTGAAAATTATGCTTTCGTATAATTTTCATTCAAGAGTAAATATATCTTACATTCAAGAGTAAATATCTTAACCTACAATTTGACGAGTTGTTTGCAAAGCTCTCTTTACATTCACATATTACCATTTAGGACTGCAAACAAATTGTAAATTGCTTAACAGTTTTGGAAAAAAATATTTATTTAAAATTTACATCCAATCCCTTACTATACCGGTACGTCTTAATGACATGGAAATATAATGTTTCGTTTTAAGCTTTATCAACAATTACGGCCCTAAAAAAATTTCTTAAATTTAATTTTTGAACTTAAAACCCCATTCTTCATATTTTTAACAAATCTTTTAGATTTAGAATTTTGTTATAAATACAAATTTACGAAGTAATTAAGTATATAGCTTCAGAACATTTAAATACTAACAGTGTGTGCATGTAGAAGCTAAAATTTTATTTTCATAACACAAAAACTAAATTCTATTTTTAACTAAAACAAAATAATGAATGATAAATTTGCTCATAAAAAATAAAAACTTAAACAAATACGTTATATAGCTTCATGAGAATGTGGTAAAACTATTATTAATAGATCGTTGCAATTTCGAAACCAAATCCATTTTAGCATTTTACTCCGAATCGTGTAATTTGCATTGCACATTCCTAATGAAGAGCTCGGCGCGCGATTTAATTCCAAAGCTCCAAATTTCAATACGATTAAGCGTGAAACTACAAAGGTGTGAGGAACGCTGGAAACAATCAATTTCCCAGTGCTCAGCGGCGCATTGGGGGCATCCGATGCTCATTGATCATGTGCTCATTGCTCAAATCTCAATGCTCACTGCTCATATGGTCATTGCTCACTGCAGTAGCATCTCCAGGTACGGTTTAGTCAGGCACTAATTGCGTCTAGAACCATCTGAAGTTGCGCTCATTTCTGTGGGAATCGTTGAGGGGACATCACATCGAAAACATACACGGAGACCACACCGAACACCCACACTTAGGCCTACATGGTAGCCTACTCTACCTAAGAAATAACAGTCAGCCATAAAAATATATGTGTATCGATCTATAAAAAACTATTGCCCCCTTAGGTGCTGGCGTGGTAGCATGTCGGGACTAGTCTAACACCAACAAAGGTCCAATTGGTTGGTAGCGATGAGGTGAGTAGACGGTTAATTTAATAGTTAAATAGAAAGTGATATAACTTTTTTAAGAGAGATTTTTTATAACTTTTTAAGAGACTCTATTTACGAAGAAATAACATTGTTAATTAAAAGGGCTTACCTAAACTATTGTTTATGTTAGTACTGTGTTCTTTATTCATTTAATTTTTTCATTAAAAAATTTTTGTACTGCCTGTACGACGAACAAAATTAACATAGTCAGACAAGATGACATTTCAGATTTATTTAGAAAGGTAGATCAGTAAAATTTAATTTATTTCTTATTGAAATTTTAAAGTAGACAACGTAGCAGAATGGTAAAATAAAATATTCCTTTTTGGTTGCTTACTGCTGTTATATACCTGTCTGCATCCTAAACCAAACTGATTTAAAGTGAATAATTTTCGAAGCTAAAATGAAGAACTACCCTAAATAGGATTAAATTACCCATTGAATAACAACGAACTGGACCTTTCTATAACAAAGTTGACGTACGATTGACTGTATGTACAGTGTACAATAGTGTTCAATACGGTGTGCATCACAGAGGCGTAGGTTCGCCTGTAAAGACATCGCTGGACGGGTGGTCGCTACGCGCCAGGCGTCGCTAGGCGCGCATCGCATAGCGACCCCCTCCAGCGGCAGCTATAACAACGGCAGCTCGGGGTTGCTGTCACCAGCCGATTGTAACCGCTACAAATCAACAATCAACCAACAATTAAACACTATACTTGTAAAATCAACAACACCAACTCGTTAGTTGAAGATGATAACACCACATTAATGTAACGGCAAATAAACAAGAGGACACTGGCGATGGGAAACACCCGGTTGGTTAATTTTTTTAAGAATCTATTTGCCAAAACTAGCATTAGTCTTATAATAATGTTACCATACTTCTCGTGTTTTAAGTGCAATAAGATATACAAATTTAATTATTTCTGATGAGATTCATGCCTATATTTTAACAAGTCGTACAAAAAGTTTAACAATACCCTAATCTTGACGATTTTTGCCATACTGTACCACTAATTCATAATGTCAGTTGACATAATCAACTGTAAGTTGCATTTATGGTGATACATTATCTTTGTTTTTATCACGGATACTTCAACAAGAGAAATGATAAATTGTTTATATGTTTTGTACTTAGTAAATTGACTCAAAAATAAAGTATTTTACTAGATTGTATTCCTTTTGATTGTTTTCTTAGACACATAGGCCTATAATTCTCAATAATCTGGGTTCCCTTGTTTCCCACAGTCAATACTTATACATTTGTTATTTATATTTATGTAACTTGTAATACAAATTTCCATTAAAGAAAAACACGGGTTTTCTAGGATAAAATACAACCGGAGTGCTACCTGCACCAGGTCCTGCCCAATCAACACACAAATCAACAAATGCAATAAAAATGGTTGGAACAGCTGATTGTCACCTTCCAAGCGCTCGAAGTGAAGCTTCTAACATCAAGGCGGGGCGGGGCGGGGCGTTGAGCGGAGTACATACGTGACATTAAGGCTTATGTCGTCTTCTGGTGTTGGTGTATGCCGCAGCACAACGGAATAAAAAACACAACCTCCTCATCACTATAAAACACTTTGCACCGATTGTATTACTAATAACAATTATTATAAATCCACAAATAACAAAAAGCGAAAACATGTATCGGGCGTCTAAGACGACACCGGGCCCATACTTAGGACAGATATAGCCTGCACCGAACAAGTGAATCTACAACAATGGAATGAATAAGGCAGCTAATAACTATCAAAAGTATGGGTGTCGAGGGGCTTCCTGCACTACCCCGTCGGCGGGCTCCTTCCGTGACGCCGCGCCGGCACATCCTGGGCTGCGAAACACCGTCCTCCAAACTACTACTATCTTAAAATTAGCCTGTTTTTGTACGAAAATTAAAGTTAAAAAATATGTAGGAATATTATTTGCTTTATTTGTGAGGGATACCAAATTAATTAGTAGGATGATGAAATCTCAAGTAAATTTTATTTATGAAAGTAAAAACTCCAGAAGAAAGTTTAGTACTTGCAAAATGGTTGGTTATTTGTTACAGATAATATATGGTTACTCATAGCTCTGGTACGGACGGGTCCCGGGGCCCAGGTGTGCGGCGGCGGGGCGGCGGCTAGAGGCTGGTCAGATAGTTGAGACCGACCGTGTTCTGGTGGCCGGGAGCCGGCTCGTCGACGGGGTAGTGCAGGAGCTGGCAGTCCCCTCAGTCGTCCCCGTCCATGCCGATCAGTTCCACTTCGAGCCGTCCCTTCTGTCTACAGCACACGGTGAGACACAGGATCCTCAGCATGAGGCGGAACTGGGGGCTGAGCGTGAGCAGCACGATCGCCTTCCAGACCGAGTTGAGCACGCCGAGCCAGAAGACGGTGAAGTGGATGTTGGGGATGGTGAAGCGGTGGTTGCCCCAGTACTCGTACATCCGGATGAAGATGAACGGCAGCCAGGACAACCAGAAGGTGAGGATGAGGACGAAGCTCATCACGTGGCTCGGGTTGGCCAGGTTCTCGGAGAGCGCGGTCGCGTACTCCTTGTCGTGTATAGGAACTCCGCTGCGCAGTCGCTTCATCATGGAGAAGATGTAGGTGTAGGTGTAAACTATGGTGATGAGACTCGGGCCCAGCACCATGATCGCCAGCGTCACCGTGTAAGCCGCCATGTCCTTCCAGTCCAACATGCAGACGAACGCCTTCTCGTCGAATCTGCAACCCGATCAACAACGTCCTGGCGTTAGTAAAACAAAGTGCTGACATGAATAGTTAATTGTACTACGAAATTTAGGTTACAGATTGTAACAATATTATACTTTTTAAGTAAAGTGAACTGAAATTTTGATCATTACAATGTCTAGTCAATTGTATGACAAGACTTTTTTAGCTGTAAAGCTGGTTCGGGACAAAACTTTGTCAAAAATGTAGTTGTACTGTAACAATTTCACGTTTTATAACCTACAAATTTATTATTTTATTTTATTTTATTTTATTTTACATAAATAACGAGTCTAAACAAATTAACTGAGTTTCCGCTCTGCTGGGTACATGTTTATAAAGTATTGAAGGTTTATTCGTAAGGGTTTCCGTAAAGTATAGCCTATCCATTGAGGATGGTGGTTGAGCGAGATTCGTTGGCGTAGTGGATAGCTCGATGGACTTTGGCACCATGACAGCGATGTCGTGGGTTCGAATCCGCGTTCTTTCGGGAAATTTTATCAGTAGGCTACAATTTACTAATGTGCTGTAGCGGCTCACCCCTTACTTTGTCTAATACGGTCTGTGCACATATCAATGGTCTATGTGTATGAGGTAAAATAAAGCAAAAAGAGGCCTGCCAACCTCTTAAAAACGATAGAAAGAGTTAGTGGCAAATCCTTTTGTCAAGTCTTAATGTTGATTACGGGGATATAGAGATGAACGTTACCATACAGCTTGAAACCGGCCTAATGTGTCGAGGCCCTGCATGATCTCTAAAGATTAATAATTTATTTCACATATTTAGGCGGCACTCACTTTGGCTGATTGAAGCCGAGAAGGGGTGGACAACACATCATGGCCGCCGATATCCAGGTGAAGGCCATCCAACACTGGCACCTGGTCTTGGTCTGCACCGTCTCGTAGCGCAGCGGCTTGCGGACGGCCAGGTACCGGTCCACGCTGATCCACATGAACGTGTAAACCTGAACAGTAAACAAACATAATACATGTAAAACGATTCGGATGATTTGCGGAATACTGGATTGTAATAAATCAACAGACAAATTATTAGTTATTGGTAAGCGCAAACATTCTTCTTCTTTTTTGAGGAGTCGCTTCTAACGGCAAATTTTGCGTTATGTTCCATTCTGAGAATTTGTTATCTTGCACATTGCAAACACTTGCAATGTGTTGTGGAGGTAAAACCTCTTCATCAGGCTTTTACTAAATGGTGAATATACAAACACATCTCATGTAGAAAACTCGTAGGTCTTTATTTTATTTGGATATTTAATTATGTAGGCGTGTAAGTTACCTGTACGGCCCAGAGGGTAACCTCGATGTAGCCGATGAGGCGACACACGATGTCCCCGTAGACCCAGGAGTGGACCAGCGCGGGGTACACGGACAGCGGCACCACCAGCAACCCACACAGCAAGTCCGCCACGGCCAGCGACAACAGGTAGCAGTTGATCACCTCCCCGGGCGCTGCAACATCAGTAACATGTCATCATACATCATAACACCGACCAGCGCGGGGTACACGGACAGCGGCACCACCAGCAACCCACACAGCAAGTCCGCCACGGCCAGCGACAACAGGTAGCAGTTGATCACCTCCCCGGGCGCTGCAACATCAGTAACGTGTCATCATACACCATAACACCGACCAGCGCGGGGTACACGGACAGCGGCACCACCAGCAACCCACACAGCAAGTCCGCCACGGCCAGCGACAACAGGTAGCAGTTGGGTCACCTCCCCGGGCGCTGCAACATCAGGAACATGTCATCATACATCATAAACACCGACCAGCACGGGGTACACGGACAGCGGCACCACCAGCAACCCACACAGCAAGTCCGCCACGGCCAGCGACAACAGGTAGCAGTTGATCACCTCCCCGGGCGCTGCAACATCAGTAACATGTCATCATACATCATAACACCGACCAGCGCGGGGTACACGGACAGCGGCACCACCAGCAACCCACACAGCAAGTCCGCCACGGACAGCGACAACAGGTAGCAGTTGATCACCTCCCCGGTCGCTGCAACATCAGTAACATGTCATCATACATCATAACACCGACCAGCGCGGGGTACACGGACAGCAGCACCACCAGCAACCCACACAGCAAGTCCGCCACGGACAGCGACAACAGGTAGCAGTTGATCACCTCCCCGGTCGCTGCAACATCAGTAACATGTCATCATACACCATAACACCGACCAGCGCGGGGTACACGGACAGCGGCACCACCAGCAACCCACACAGCAAGTCCGCCACGGCCAGCGACAACAGGTAGCAGTTGATCACCTCCCCGGGCGCTGCAACATCAGTAACATGTCATCATACATCATAACACCGACCAGCGCGGGGTACACGGACAGCGGCACCACCAGCAACCCACACAGCAAGTCCGCCACGGACAGCGACAACAGGTAGCAGTTGATCACCTCCCCGGTCGCTGCAACATCAGTAACATGTCATCATACATCATAACACCGACCAGCGCGGGGTACACGGACAGCGGCACCACCAGCAACCCACACAGCAAGTCCGCCACGGCCAGCGACAACAGGTAGCAGTTGATCACCTCCCCGGGCGCTGCAACATCAGTAACGTGTCATCATACACCATAACACCGACCAGCGCGGGGTACACGGACAGCGGCACCACCAGCAACCCACACAGCAAGTCCGCCACGGCCAGCGACAACAGGTAGCAGTTGGGTCACCTCCCCGGGCGCTGCAACATCAGGAACATGTCATCATACATCATAAACACCGACCAGCACGGGGTACACGGACAGCGGCACCACCAGCAACCCACACAGCAAGTCCGCCACGGACAGCGACAACAGGTAGCAGTTGATCACCTCCCCGGTCGCTGCAACATCAGTAACATGTCATCATACATCATAACACCGACCAGCGCGGGGTACACGGACAGCGGCACCACCAGCAACCCACACAGCAAGTCCGCCACGGACAGCGACAACAGGTAGCAGTTGATCACCTCCCCGGTCGCTGCAACATCAGTAACATGTCATCATACACCATAACACCGACCAGCGCGGGGTACACGGACAGCGGCACCACCAGCAACCCACACAGCAAGTCCGCCACGGCCAGCGACAACATTTAGCAGTTGATCACCTCCCCGGGCGCTGAAACATCAGTAACATGTCTTCATACACCATAACATAACATCAATCAACCAATAATTTTGAAAGTCATCAAGACGTTTTAGTAGAATAAAGTCAAGTTAAAATTGGATTATTTCTCCATGAAGTGGAATCATATAACAGGAGGTAAACGTGCATACAATTAGGTATGTACTTTTACCATGTAATAATTGACGTTTTTTGCTTGTTAAAGTCTAAATTCAGCAACCCATCTAACACAAGTATGGTTAATAATGGTATTATGGTTAATAAACAAATAATCATGTTTTAATGTAAATCCGTTTAGTACGCATTTCTTCTGCGACGGGGAATTTAGACTTTATTAAGCACCCCTGTAAATGTGTCATTAATCTTTTCAATGCCATCATGTAAGTATCACAGTGGCTCATAAGTTGGACTCAAACGTATATTTAATATTTCAGTTCAAAATATTAATATTTCATTACGATATATTAATTCGCACAGTGCAAGAGATATAGTTATGAGTAATAATCACTGTCAATTGATTTTTTATCTGATCCTTTATTTTTTTATGTTAGTACTCAAATGATTATACAAAGTCATGAGAAAAACATTAAACGTTATGCCAAACTTATCCCTTACCCACAAAACCCCTTTTTTTCTGTCAAACAAATTCATTAACAGTAACGAGAGTAATCATGTATGTAATATTATTTACGCACACTTTATGTACCTTAGCTAATTTCAATATAATATTACATTACTACTTCAGTTTTAATATTCAGTTAGTGTTCATAGAAAATAGACCAGAAGTCTTTTAATTGTCACCTGTTTAGATGCATTTTAGGTACATTTTTAGATACACGTTTCATGATCTTTTTGTATGAATAAGTCTATACATAATTCATTACCAAATATGTAAAGGGGTCCGTTTTCAGTTCTTAATATTTATGCTGCGTACAGTGAAAAAATAAATATATGTGTGAAACAGAATACTAAATCTATTCTATGAATTAATTCCTTACCAATATGAGTATAGGAATAGGGTTTATGTTATTGGTTAGGTGTTATCTTTGCTGAAGAACCTAAGAAGTGTTCAAACTCCTTTTGTTTTCTCAGAAATACTCTAACAAACAGCACTTTGGAAAACGTAGTGTATTTTGTATGATCTCTGAAACCACTTTATCAGTTGAAGAATAATTTAGCATGTATATCAGCATTAAGCCTATGTATCATTGATATTGAGAACTTATGTTATTAAATTTAAAAACGAAACCATGAAGTTATATCATTATTGGTTAAGTTTTCAACGAGGATTAGGCTGACTAAATAATTGGTTTAGTTACAAACTTCATTTTTTAAAGTCAACATTAGATAAAAATATGATGATGGAAAATGTGAAGTATATTCTGTAATAGTATTTTTACTTATACATGTTTTTTATGATATTAATTACAGCCCAACTTTTGAGTATTTTCATTCTACTATTTAAATTTATTTCTTTAAATATTTAATTAAATTTTTTGAATACGAGTGTTTATTAGCCGTACGGTAATTTATATTGAGACCTAGTATTGAAGGAATCATTGAGGAATCAGAATCTGAATCATCTTCATTGATATAACATCAATAGAACCATTTGACATGACATGCATACTGACATAACTAACCTTAACGTCAAAGAACTAATTTGCAATAATTGCATAGTTTAATAATAAAAATTGTGAATTAGGGATTACTAGAGATTTAGTTATGAAATGCTGCACTATTTAAATAACGGAGAACACAGTATCCAATAATAAAGGCAGGCAAGCGTAAAACTTATATGTGAGGCATGTCATATAGTATAAAGCGATATTAAGCTTGTCCCAGGCCGTGGTTGGCTGCCCTGCGTGATTCATAGCAGGTGGATCAACCTGGCGGACTGCCAGCGAACCAGCTGCTCTTCCAAATTGAGTTACCGGTACATCCTCCCTCGCCTTTCTTCAACTTTGCCTTTTGTTCGGAAAAAGAATCACGTCTTGTTGAGGAAACAACCCATTTAACAATATCACTTTAGTCTATTTGAGTAGTTACATTTCGTTTATCTCAGTTTTATTATAACTTTTTTTGTTGGGCGATATAGATAATATTTTATACTGTAGTGTTTTTGATGTGTCGCATTAGGCTACATTGTACAGTGGTTGTACTCAACACATGTGTAGATTGATGCTTAAAGGTTTAAGCGCATTATAATCTCGTTAACAAAGTTAAGTTTGTGAAAGTTGGGTTGCCATGTATCAGATCACCATGAACCCATTGTACAATACGTTTGTGGTTGTATTTTAAACTAGGAGATGATATCGAAAAATGACACATTACTATCATGATATGAGCACTGTCCATAAATTTAATTTTACACCTTACCTAAATTTTCTTATTTCACTTAACAGTTATTTTTATTTCAAAGTAAATTGATTTCAGAAATAATATTTTTGTTTTCGTTTTACTTATTTTAGAATCGAAAACCTCTAACTGATCAAAACATACTAAATGCAATACCAACCGTCGCAGCAGACCTGCGTACTCAGCGAATTTCCAAATTAGTCATATTAATTTTGACCATATAAAACTGTAAACCAAATAAAATCACATGCTCATAAATAGGGAAATAAATGTCTATTCTCCCTATGATAAATATAGGGAGAGTATGCAAGTATGCTGCCATGGGGAACACTAAAAGTAGGTTTTTATCATAAAAAATATATATTTTTACCATATGAAGCCATTAACTAAGTTTCATCAATATCTGTACATTGCTAAAGAAGTTTGCCTATTCTTCGTATGATTAACATGGGAAAAGAGTATACAGGTTTGCTGCCATGATAGCACAAAAACCAAGACTTTTTACCATAAATGGATGAATCTCAACCAAATGAAGCCGAATTCCAAGTTTCATCGAAAAATATTGGTTAATAAGTGAAATTTTAACACATCCCAGTTCTTCATAAGATTAACATTGGAGAACCAAAATACAATGTACTGTCTTTAGACTTTTTAATATCTCGGTAACCAATTGAGATAGAGCAAAGCTTCAAAATACTAAATTGTGTGTGTGTGTTTTTTTTAGCTAAATCCAATAGTCAAAATAAAAATTTACATATGAAAAATGCAAAAAAAAACATTTTTGGGGTACAAAACCCCCCAAAACTACCCCTTCCGGTAGGTCGATATGTCTGGTTTACGAACTCATCCGAATAAACGTAAGATTACACATCTCTACAAAATTTGGTTTCGATCGCATCATTTTTACGAGAGTTATCGTGTCTAGGGACACTTACATATATACATTTATACATACACACATTTATGTATATATGTATATATATATATATATATATATATATATACACATATATATAATTTTTAATTACTATTATTTTTTATCTCTGGGCACCTAAAAACGAAAAAGTAACATGGTCCAGGGCTTATGTCTTACCATGAGACCTACGGTAATAGCTTATTCCCTATGGGAAATTCGCTAAAAACAAATTAAACGCTACGGAATATCTTATGCAAAGAAATCAAATTATGGTACTGCGTCAGAAACGTCCTAGGAGCGTCCTATATGTTGTTACATCTGAAACTAATGCGAGATATATGAAAATAAATTTTTAATCGCACTCATTTCCATAGTATAATGTTTAATTTATAAAATAAAACAAAACTGTTAATAATAAAACCTGTTCTGTACTTTGGGTAGAAAGTAAAACATCAGGAAATGATATCTCGATGTTTGGTTTAACTGGAAAAATGGAAAATGTCCAGTATAAAACTGGAGACAGTTATTACACTTGGGTTGCAAAATAAGAAAATATTAGAAAATAATCAACAAATTAAAAAACTCACTCTTAATCAGTTTATTCACTTCATTTTGGCATTGGTAACGTAATGTATTTTTTAACGGTTCTTTATGAGAGTATTGCCGACATTATTTTATTAATAAAATTATTCTTAACACTTCATAGACAAGTATGTTTACTATTGCAGGTATGCTATAGTTTATAACAATATTTACATGAGTTCTTTATTTTTCCACTGACCTTTAAAGAATATCTTTATAAAAACCAAATCTCCATAAGAAATATGTTTGAATTGTACACCAGAAGAACTAATTGTAAATTGCAGGTTATTTATTACCAAACTAAATTAAAAGATTGAGAAAAGAAAATATTTTTATTAAATTTTAATTTATTAAACTTAAAACTGTAGTGTCCAAATTTTGTAAGATACTTAATGAGGTTTTTAGTTCTTTTTAAGTAATTTAATTGTTATGAATGTCCTTCAAGAATAATAGAAGGCTAGAAAGTTTACAGGGAATTTAAAATGAAAAAGCTAAAATTAGAAATAATCTTGTAGGTTACTGCTGCATTGTTTGAAAAGATGTGATTTATTTGTAATCTTTAACACATTTTTTCAGTTATGTATGAAAATATATTTAACAACGCATTACATGTTTATTCTTAATATAAGTCTCAGTTTTAAGAACAAAGACTCGACGATATCAGGTGACTTATAGAAATTAAAGAACACATTACATAACAGCAAAACAATGTTCATTGAATACTTAAATATAAAATTAAATTCTACAGATAAAGGTTTAAGCAGTGGCGCTTAGATACATTGACAAAGTCGACACATTGTTGCTCAACTTCAATGCATTATGCAGAAGACACTTGCAACTTTCTTGTCCTCTCTGAATAATTAACTGTTTTATTCTGAGAACCGTTCAAGTTTTAATTCGATACTCTGAAGCGTTTGTCTTCTTCCAGAAAATTTTTATAATCAAAAAGAAAAATAATTTAATATGTTTTAGATACTTTTCAATAATTAAATTTTTAGAGCTTTTCCAATTAATATGTGAAGTGTTGTATAATAACATTCATAAAACCAGAATTGTTGTAAGACCATTCAATTTAAGACTCAATAAACATGCAACACTTTCCAAGACTGTCACTATTTACAACCCATAAGAGTTATATGCGAAGTTAAAACAATGAGAAAGTCACTTACAGGGAGGTAGTAAAATAATAAGTGTTAGCCATTTTACAAGCACTTTGCAACAGCACAATTTTTCTAAGCGCCCTTCATAATATCAAAGTCAAAAAGTCTCGTTTTAAACATTGTTGTGTAAGCTTAAGCGCACTTATTCAAAGTAACCAATATTTGCCTACATTGTTTGCCGGTTGTATTTTAGAACCGCAAAACAGATTAAAACTAATGACCGGCCCGTAGTAATAACCTATTATGCGCAGCTGTTATTAAACAATCATGGAACAAACCAGCCAATTAACCGGTTGGTCCGAACGCGCACCTAGGGGGACAGTAGATATCGTATAACCATATAAATTTTGAATTTTTTGTAGGAATGATAAACTTTCAGTTTATAATTATGATTAATGCCACGTGTCATTTCTTGATTCAAAGGTGTCTTACTTTTTCGGCAGTGTTGTATTGTAATTTACGATCCCTTCTACGATTATATCTCTTCTAAATAGAGCCTCCTAAGGAAAGTTTCGAAATTTGTGCCAGATGTGATATACATCTGTATAACAAATTTTTCGTGATACACTCATCGGTATATTGTTGGGTGAGGATTTTTTCCAAAACATCGATTCTCGTAGTGAATTAAATTAAAATAGACTAGTATCTTATACGGGCAAAAGCCCCATATTTGGCAGGAGGAACATTATCACAACTACATGATCGATACAACAATAAATCGCTTTTATCACATAAAATAATACAGTATATTGGAGATTGTTGTGTTAATGAATTTATGAAATTAACTGCAGTGGCAAGTTAACTAATTATATACAATGACTAATTTTGTAAAACGATTTTTACTTCCATAGAATAAAAAAATATTCCTTCCTCCATACATGGTATAGGGCTTTATGTAATCTGTTAACGACTTCGATCAATTTTAGGACGAACTACTGTAGTTGCTTAAACTCTTGAGAATTAAAAACTGAGGCATTCAGTAAAAAAACCCAAAAGATGGTTTTTTTTAGTAGATCTAGTCTGTAAAATAATACGTATATACACACAACCTCAAAATATACTCGAATTTGTTGGAAATTTCCAATTATATTTACTAATAATGAAACTCAATTTACTATATTTAAAAGGGATTTAAATTGCATCCAATAAAATAATTAATCTAATTCGATACACTATGTTTTTGTTGCTCTAACAATAATACACAATATATCCCAGTGTAAGTTTTAAATAATGATTTTCATCAAATGTTTTAAATTCACCTTCGATTGAACAAATTAGTTTCTGTCTCCCTTTGTCGAATTGGCAAAACCAAGATTTCTCGGTGGTATGACGAATAATTCTAGTTATTTTTGAAAGTTTGCCCTGAAAAACACAATGTTATTTCTCATGCAGTAGATATAGAATGAAGGAAATATTTTACGACTTGACCAATACTGTACATATGATAAAGAACGTTATAAACGTTGCCTAGAAAAAAGATTCAGTGAAAATATTACGTATTTTATTCAAAATCTATTTTGACAACTCAGCTAATTTGGAAAGCTTACTAATTTTTTATTTTAGCCAAATGAAATGACAATGAAGGCAAGCGAAAAATGTATAACTTAACTTTATTTTAAGAACGGCTTAAGGTTGAAACCATAAAACGACCATTAATTCACACTGGATCTCAAAAACACAAATGAAAAACGCACCATCGGCTCCCGTTTCCCATTTTTTCTAGACGTTTTCGGTAACATAAACCATGTAAGTTGATTTCCCCGCCAAAAACCCTCTGTCTGGAGACAGGTGACGGCGGGGCGGGCCCGTGGGCTCGGGTATTGATGACCAGCTGACACGCGAATCAGCTGATCGGTGCAAGTCAATATTTGACTTTATCATGTTGACGCCACGCCACACTCGACTCACACTGTACTTTAGTTATCTTGGCCTATGTTTACTGACGTATATTTATATTTCAAAGGTTTTGTATGGTTTAAGTAGGTGAAAACAGAACCTTAGTATTATTTTTATTTCATTCTGTAAAAAGGATAAATATAAACAAACTATGTAAAATAATTAAGCAGAATCATCTTACAAAAGCAATTGATTACTTAAATCGATTTTGATTCAAACTATACCATTACTTTAAACCACAATTAAAATATCTTTCATGTTAGATTAGGTACTGTAATAAGATTTCTTCTAATTAATTTTTTTATTTTGTAACTCCTTTAATGGTATTAAAAAGTTTTAATTAAAAGTAAACTGATGTGTAGAGTTCATAACTGATACATAGAAATTGATACATGAACATATACATAGAGAACTGATATACATAGAGAACTGTATTCATGTAATTCTATCAACCATTAACTTGATCACCCTTGAGGACATGGATACGGCCGGACGGTATCCACTTATCTAAAGAAAAGTTTTGTCACCTGTTGTTAACATGTCTTCAGCTCAATATAAAAAAACTGTTTTAGTCAGATTACCTAGGATTTATTGGCAATAGTCAGAATAAGGATGCTCTAAAAGGGTAGGTCACTAGCTAAGTAGCTATGCTCTCTATTCTCCAAAACGCTAAGTTCGTTATAGACAATAGTATCTCTAAGACGTTTTGCACAGTCAGAAGTCAGCCAGAAGATATGGGGTGTTTCATTAACATTAAAATTGTACTTTTTTATCAAGGAAAATTATTGACGGTAAACAATTTTATACTTTATAAACGTAAACACTTTTTATATGCTAAAAAATGTTGTTGAACCGTAGAACTAATATATGCATATGGAGGAGCTGGATATGGAACTGGAGGGCTGGTATTGCTCTTTACTTTCGTAACAACATTTATTGTTATCAGACTGAATAAAAAGCTGATTATTTGACCGTTGTTTTATTATTCATTATCTAATGACATGATCTTCCTATTTTTGAGACACAGATTATTTAAGTTTTTCTTGTTGTTTAGTCTGAAGTTTTAAGGTGATAAACCTTTCCGTATAAAAATTCCTTTTTAGGACGTGATCCAGTATTAACCTTAAGGGCCGTTTTCACCATAAAAACCTAAGTTTAACCTAAAAGTTAGTTGCACATGCATCTTAAAGTTACACCTCGAGGTAATTTGAACTGTTTTAAACTAGATTATATTTTATCTGGTTTACAATTAATTTGTTCAAATGGCCCTTACTGGGACGTTTCGCTTAAACCAGCTGGACCTGATTATTATTGTTCATAACCAGACTTTGCCTTATAGGTCGCCTGATCTGGAGTAACCTGAACAAGACCTTATCACAAATGTTCATAGCTGACCTCTGGAGTAGACGAAAGTGGCGATGAGCAGCAGGTTGGCCAGGACGATGGCGACTGCCATGGTGAGGATGATGGCGGCCTGCGTGAGAGCCTCCAGTGTGAAGTAGTAATCTTGATCACTGAGAATGATCATAGCAGAGCCTGGGGGCCACCACCCCCGTCCCACCATCGCTACCGCCGCTGACGCATCGGCCCTTCCGCCTGCAACGAACACACACCACATATAAGTCAACCATCGCAGGTAAACGGGACAAAACAATAAATAAGGTAACACTTCTAGGTCCAGATATTGAAAACTCTTGTAAAGGTTTTGCAACCATTTTGTCTGACCAAGATCTGGTGTTTCAAGTCCCATTTTGCCACTTTTATGTAATTACTACTTCGGTAGGAAGCGCTAACGGCTTAGGTTGCCTTCTGAAGAACGTCAATTGAACCTGGCTATTCAATTGGGGGGGTCTTTTTAAGAATAGGGCATCCACTATTAAAATATTCCGAAACCGTAATAGGTTATTACCTCATATGCTATGGTTGATTAGAAAGCTATAAATAGACAGAAAACCTTATAAATTGTGTCCACAACATTTTTTATTTAACATTTTAACACCATATATTATTAACCATTTATAGTGCTCACCTTTGAATACAAAGGTTGCCGGTTCTATCCTGAGAAAAGTTGGTAGCTTTTTAAAGGTTTGATTTCGGACCCAGTTGCCATTTGTCATTGGACTATTAATTAATTAAAGATGCTTTCTAACAACTAGTCGATGTTAGATAGTAACAAGACTGGGGTTTGGACCGTTCCCCGTCAAAATGTAAAAAATGATACTGGCGTAAATACACTCAAAATAAAAATAAAATAAAATAAAACCATAACCAAATTGCACATGCAATTACCCAATTAGTCGATTGACCAATACACAGGTTTGGTTAAATTAGGTTAGGTTAAATTTTAAAGTAGTTCGGTAGTAGAGTAGTAGGCAACATAATGTTAACGTAAAAAACAAAATAACCACTTTCACGTAAGTCTGTAAAAACCCTGCAGGACTGGCTAGAACAGGTGACATATAGCTTGAGATAAAACGGTTGAAAGATAAGACCCGTCTACCATATCTGATTTTCCGTATACACATTAATGCGAATGTTTTCTAAGGCCCCAACTGGGTAGTTCCAAAATGAATGATCCTTTATTGAACTATTAATAGGATTTCAATTTGATAGTTCCAAACACGAACCAACATCAAATTCTTCATTCATCATTGGTGTACACTCAAGAAACACCGGCAACTCTGTCCAATGAACAAGACCTGATTGGATGTGCAGGACCAATAAAGTCTCGGATAACATAAAACCATACATGGGAAACATAGCATAACCGATGAAAAAGAGAGCAAATGAGTTTGGTCCAGACAAAACTGATGTTTTTACTGGTACCATTGACTATATACAATAACATGAATCTTGGCGTATATAGTCAATGTTTTTACTTTGAAGAAATCAACCCTAGATATTATAAAATGGAATCAAAACATGTTTGAACGTTGTTAAATTTGCAGAGCTCTAAATACAACAATAAATTAAGCTTTACGTGTCACAATGAAAATTGAGGAATATCAAGGATTTAAAGCATCACTTTTTACATATATGTAATGAATTATGAACAAGAAATATAATTAATTTATCTTTCAATAATGATAAACCCTTCAATGTATCATAACGCTTCAATAATACCTTCAATCTTTAATTTTTGTTCTGACATAACAGAATCCAGCTCGGTAAAACGTCATGACGTCACATCAGGGCAGGTAGGGTTGATTCAGGGCACTGTCCCAATTTGTGGTTTACTGGAGGGATTTGAATAAAAGATGAAGAGAGGAGGGTGACAACGTATAACCAGCTTTAACTCCCCCGCTCGATGATGTGGCCTTTCTAATTGTATGTCAAAATAACAACTGAATTATTTCCGCATGGAAACTCTTAACGAAACATGGCAACGTAAAATTGATGATATTAAGAAAATAAATACAGGTTATTTTCACCGTAACATTTAACATAACTTCCTGTCTTCTGTCTCAACCAAACATACATGGCTAGCAGCAACATAAGTTTCTCGACGAATATAAATAATTTAAAAAATGTAATTACTTTAATAAATTACACTGCTAACTACAATTAATAATTTGAAATACATTGTGTTTAAGTAATGTGAGCAGTAATTCCATATAAGAATCATTTATTCATTTAAATGCTATTCCATTTATTATTTTACAAAGTCAAGGAATTCTTTTGAAGAAATGTACTTGTTTTGTTTGAGTAATATAAGAACAGAATCAACGCTTTCAAAGCCAGAAGGAGAAAAGTAGCGAGAAATTTCTCGTTCTATTTCCACTTTAATACATCATACTGCACTTCTTCCCCAGGTCTGAGGCGGACTTCATAAACACAACGCATACTTCTTCCACATATTTTACTTTACCTCTAATAAACTATTATAATAATTTGCCAAGAAACTTTTGTCGTTTTGATTGTTATATTGGAAATAGTTCATTTTAATTTCTCTGTTTGGTTATCTTTTTCTAAATTTTAATTTTTCGAATGTAATTTCATAGTCAATATATATATATATCCTGTTTTCAAATAAAGTAATTTTTTATTTCTGGTTACGGTTAAAAGACATTGACTATTTATTTTTTCCTATAATGTAATTGTAAAGTAATATCAATGTATATTCAGTCCTAACATGTCACTCAAAAACCTTTTATGTTCATGTCATGTAAAGTATTATGAAAATCTGACATCATTTTATGAGAATGCTATTAAATTATTTTGACTTAAATCTCTTTGATCTAACAAAAAATCCGCAAAAAGGATATTTCACTATTTTTTACATAAAATTTAATCAAAATGGGGTTATCTGATCTTTAAATGTATATCATCTCCCCAATATACACATATTGACACATATAGACAAATTTCTCACAACAAATCCTGTTTTGAAATGAAAATTAGAAGCACTTGCTCACAAAACAAATATGTGTCTTAATTTGAAAATTGTGATAATCTATTGTAATGCGAAGAATTAAAACGTTTGTAGTTTTTCTACTGAATAAATTTGCAATCGATCACACAGTTGACGATTGGCAAATGTAGCTCATTGCTGCGACAATGCCACAACAAATTACAGTAACAACAACGCCCCCTGTTCCACTCAACAGAGCAGCTGTTAGAGCTTTTGTTGCAGGTTTCGTTTGATCTATTTATTGCATTTATACATTGGTTAAGCAGTATTTATTTATTCTGTTTTGTTTCTGTGCATTTTTTTTATATATCACATGAAGGTTTTGCCTTCTTAATATAGGGGACGTAGTAAGATTTATCTAGCCCTCCAAAGGGTCTCCAATTTTCAGTTTACAATAAAATATATTCACTTTTTTAGATAAAAATATAAAATTATAGATGGAACTGCCAAGGTGACTTTGGTGTAGGAGGTGGAACGTATTGCTACATATAACGGATTTCGTGAGTCTCCACCCAGCTAACGTGTTGTGCACGTCGTTCTTCATCTTTAAATAAATATGAATATGTTTTAAAGCAAAATAAAAAGATATGAAACATGAAGATGTTTTAAATAAAAGAAGAAAGGTAGAAGATACAACTTTTTTTTAACAACCCAAAAATAAAAAGTACAAAAAATTCAAAAGTTGTTTTTATTAAATAAACTATCATGAAACCGAACTTTAAGTCTGCAAGATCGGTTTGAAAAATACGATCACGTGACTTTTAAATCGATGACGCCACTGTTGACATCTTCAAACAAAACATTCCAGGCCATGTTTTCGACACAGACACTAACAAAACTACGTAACTTCCGCCATAACGTTTTATCAGTATAGTCCATGAACAGTAGTTTCGTGGCGTTTTAAATACTACAGTTCATAGTTTTCATCGGGAAATATTTAATTAAAGGAATAATAGAAATATTTTGAATACAGTGTTAAAAAATTACTGAGTGGTTTCAAATTATTATATTTTTATTAATGCTTTTATTGTTGACTAGTGCGTGTTGCTCGAAATCGAGCAATAATTTTTTTATAATGCAAAAGTTACATTTAGTTCTAAATCATTGACATCATTGTGAATACCAGTGATCACCAAAAACTACAGCTGTACGTTAAAAGATATTTAATATGCTCAAACCAATCTCAATGTTATTCTAAAGGGAAAATTTCAAATTTAATGTGTGTATAGCGACCTTATTTTATGTCCGATTTTCATAAATTGTTGGTGGAAACAACTACAGACCAAGCCCTATCCAACGACACCAAAAACTTACAAATCGATTGAGAATTGTAGGAGGAGTTCTCAACACAAAAAAAACCCTTAGCGTATCAAATAATTATAGATTCCTATTGTTTTTGTTTTTTTTTTGTTATAGTGTTTTATTTATATAGCGAAAAAACTTATACTATGTGTCTATTGTGATTGGTTTGAAGACATTTTGAAGGCATATATGTTAAGAGTCATCTTCACCTTTGGGATAGCCTGTTGTTGCGCAGTCGGCAACGTTAACCGTACGGCTTTTATGTAAAACATGGTATTTTCCCCCCCTGTTTCGGACACGATTTTTCAACAGATTTTCTTTAAACTTTGTAAGTGTTTAGTTGAATAGTTATATTAGGTCCCACATACATCAAAATTTTGAAAACTTTGAAATATTACTAAGGAAAATCGATTTACTTTGCGACTCACAGAGAGTAATATTTTTTAAATTTTCAAAACTTTGAGGTGTAAGGGACCTGATGTAACTATTCAACTAAACACTTTCCAAGTTTAAAGAAAATCGGTTGAAAAACGGCGTCTGGAACAGGGGAATAAAATACCATATTTTGCATAAAAGTCGTATGGTTAACATTGCCGACTGCGCAACAATGGACAACTAACCCAAAGGTGAAGATCACTCTTATGATGTTATTTATTATGATGTTGTTTAGTGTTTATAATCATTTGAGTAGTTTGAAATTCTAACAGTCTCCTTAACGTTGCAAAATTTAAACAAGTTTTAAGGATGGTATTTGTCAAAATTTTCAGAACAATACTTTGAAAAAGAGGCAATAGTTGGAGAAATATACGTAGCGAGCTGATTCAAGTTTCATTGTTGCTATAACTCGCCGTATTCTCGCTCAAGGGGCGATGTAAAGTAGGCTACTGCACTTGCTTATTCATGCCGCCATTGTATACTACCCAAGTTACTTCCCTCTATAAACACTGGATACATAAAAATACATATTATTTGATAGTACTGGCTAAGACAATCCAAAATTTAACCCAAAATGTGATGTTGCGCTCATCAAGCTGTTCAATTATCAAAATATAATAAAGTTAATGTATAGTCTACCATTAATAGTCGGAAGTTCCCACAAGGGATTTATTCATGTCCCGTGGCTAAAAACTGTCTTACTTCTATTTACAATCATTTCTGTGTATTAGAGAAAAAATTAGGGACATCCCATCAATTTTAGTTTCGTTCTCAAAGCTGAATAGATAGACCCATAGCATTGAATTGGCTTGGATTAATTTTAAATTTTTGTCTCTTTATAAAACACATTTAAGAGACTTGTAAATCAAATGGTAATACTTTATGAAGAAATCCATGACATAAAAACTTATGACATACTTGGAATATTTTTAATCAAAGTAAATTTTGACCATTTAGAGACCATTTGAAAGTATTTGAATAAAACATGAGGATGGGGGCTATAATCAATTTAGGTACTGTCTCAACCTTTACCTCTATCCAAATCCACCCTAATTTAAATAATTTTATATGTCACTTTAACTAACAAAAATATTATACTATTATAAAAATACAAAATAATAAAATATTTCAGGTAATCTATTTTACTAATTTATCAAAAGGATATCATGGTCTCCCTACATTACAATATACACAGTTTTTATGTGTTATACCACAAAGCTTAAAAGCTATTAAATAAAAAAATTACAATAGATAACAAACGACTGGCCCATAAATTGGTTTTAATTTTCAAAGTATTTAACTGTATTTATTTATTTGAGTATTACCAATATTTTTAATTTTTTAATTTCAGTCATTGTAGATCTTATACGAAAAAGTCACTTTTCGACCCTTGTGATGAAAAACTTTATTTTACTGCTTTCCATACATGTGTTCAGTTTATTATTAATCAATGAATATGTGAAATAAATTCAGCCTTTGGCAGGAGTTTTCATAAAAAATAATAATTTACTAACTGGCATGGTTTTTTTCTAAGATAACAAATAAGCTAGAGATTTGAAATCAAAAAGTTTAAGCAGAGTGTTAAAAAAAAGTAAAAGAAGTTAAAAAGTGCGCGCACTACGGCTATTGAAATAACCAATGACTATAGTAATACCTATCTGAGGTCATAATATGTAATAAATTTCAAACATGTATGTGGCACAATAGTAGATAAAAAATACATATTGCAAATTTTGCGAAAGAATTTTGAAATTTTGGAAGTACCCCCCTTTTTTAAAGTAGAGATATGGCAAAATTTCATTGGACCCGACTTGTCAAGCGTCTAATTCCTGACCAGCGATTTTCCCTCAGATTGGACGTAGGACCTCTCGTTCAAAAGTTACAGTGAAAATAGAAACCCCTTATGTATTCGGGTTACCAATTTACGCCATTTTAATTTCTTGTAGTAGGTTAAAATTTGAAATCGTTAAATTTGGGACATTTTTTCATACAGACGCTATACACTAAGTGTGTGCCAAATTTTAATTTTCTAACAATTAGGAGAGTCAAAATGAGGCAATCAGTTACACCGGCAAGCGTATAGTTATTTAGACTTCTGGAATTACTTGTAAATTCTGAACAAACATAATACTAGGCCTACCATAACAACATTTGTTTTGGCTGAAAGCAGATATGAATTTATTTATAAACACCAGATCGCTTTTATTATATCTGAATATTATTACTGACGTCGAAAAGGTTTACACTCTATGTATCTGTTTATTTATTTATTTATTTATTTTTATTAATCCAGCTTTGCAAATTCATCATACAGTATTATTTGTTCGTTGCTGGTGAATTTAATAAAACTGTTATATGTTAGTCAAATAATTTTATCCACATAATGTGCAAATTATGCAATTTACTGTCTGTAACGGAAATTCCTGTGAAATATTTTTTTCAATGTGCAGGCTGATAGCAAAATAGTTTTCCAAGTCAAATTAGACTGACAAAAAAATTTTATCTGCTAAATTAAATCAAAATTTTTTTGGTTATCCATTTTAATATATTGTCCAGTTTCTTTCTAAAGGCACAAACTATGATCACACTAACCAACTATACCATTACCATATACCATTAAAGACACCTAAAATAAACGCAACGGCACAATGTCAGTTAAAATATAGTAAAACTATATTCATTTAGTTTAATGACTATACGAGCAATGTGGGGAAATGAGAGGGAGGGGGAGAGAGGGAGAGAGAGAGAGAGAGAGAGATATGCTCTGGACTGAGATTGTTATCAATGAGGCTGAGGATATAATCAATATCGCTCTCTGGTGTCTCTAGCGGCAACTACTGAGTCACCCCCCGGAATCTCCCCCCCCCCCCCACAACCCACCCATACCGCTCCCACTCCCACTTATCGTAAGCATTTCCAGGATGCACCTTCAAGTTTTATACACTACAAAGTATTTTATCACGCATTATAATTTTTCAAAGAAAAAAAAATTGTACCCTATCTATATTGTGTTACCATGTGTTGTTTTAATAAATTTTCGAACTCCTTCGGTAAACTTCACATGAATTGTTGTTTATTCTAAGGGTATATTTTACGAATTATTTAATTATATAATTTATTTAATTAATTACAAACAAGATCCCTTCTAATTTAGGTACGCAGTATCTGATACATTGTTATTTAGTGACTCGTGTTAACTATAAAATCCAAAATATAACTTAAATAATTAAAAATAGTTGTAGTACGAAAAACAAGTAATAATGGCTTGACTATCAGACACACAATCCTTTTAATTGTTTAGCTTTTATTAAATATGTAGTTATAGTATTTCATATTTTCTGTTTAATCACATCATGATATAATACAAAAAGTTAAAACCATAAAAACCTCATAAAATGCTTAAAATTGAGGAAACGATAAACAATTTTACATCACCAGTATTTCTTGTTACACTTTGAGAAATTGGTTTTAGTTTCCATAAATTAGTATCATAAAGTTATTTTTATTATTTTCATTTGCTATTGTACTCTATAATAAGCATGGCTTCAATATCACCATTTTAATTTAATTAAAATCAAAATTATTATTAGAATATAAGAAAACACCAAGGAAATAGTTTTCAACCAACATATAAATTACTAGAGTATCTAAATTTGATTCGAACAAATAATTAATTTTTTACATATATTTTTTTCATGTCGGTCCAGATCCGACTTATTCTATAGTGAAGTACCACTAAAGAACATTTATTTAGAAGCCCCAAGACTCTCTAAGGAGGACTGACTATTGGTTTTTGTCGTTGACAGCTCTAAAGAGAAAGTACAGCTCTCTAGAGCAGACACAAAGTCGTGTTTGCTGCTAAGGTTGCTCTAAATAAGATATCTAAAACAATAAACACTAAATTTATCACATTATTAAAATAAATAAATAAAAGTAGTACTACACTAGTAGTAGTGTAAAAATATTTAAGTTGTTTAGTATAAAAAACATGAAAATTTTTGGTTAAATAATGTTCACTTGCCTTTTGCAAACAGCATTGAACACCGTACCTGTTGTTGTAAATTTGAGGTTAAAATAATAAACGCCTCCAACACTCGTCGATATATTTACACTTACACTGTAATTTTATACAAGATGGTAAATATACAGGGTGTCCCGGAACTCTCTGGAATCCTTTTGTATATTTGTTCCTTGCATTGAGGCAAGAAAAAAAAACATCATACAAATAGGGATCTAAAATCCATCATTAAGCCGCTAGCCGCCATTTTTTCACATGTTAATTTTTATTTCCGTAACGGATGGTTGTATTCAGTTCATATTTGGTATGAATCTTTATCATACCAACGTACATTTTCAGGGAAAAAATAATTTTTCCATTGTATATTTTCAAAATAGCGGCCATTTTAAATTTTCAAACTCAAATATCTTAAATCGGTAAATTACATAAAAAATTTACAAGACACAAAAAGTTGCCAAATTAAATTATCAAACCAAAGGTTCCAATTTTGTAAGGATTTGACAACAAATAACAGAATTTTTGCGATTTTTCTCCAAAAAAAACATTGATTTTGCATTATAATTAATGCAAATTAAGGCCATTTCGATTGAAAAAATCGCTTTCGATAGAAAAAGGACAATTTAATTTGGTAACTTTTTTGAGCAGAGTAAAATTTTTATAAAATTTACCGATTTTGAGATATTTGAGTTTGAAAATTTAAAATGGCCGCCATTTTGAAAATATACAATGGAAAAATATACATGAAAAAAACTTTTTTCATGAAAATGTACGGTGGTGTGATAAAGATTCATACCAAATATGAACTGTATACAACCATTCGCTATGTAAATAAAAATTATTATGTGAAAAAAAAAAATGGCGGCTAGCGGCTTAACGATGGATTTTAGACCCCTATTTGTGTGATGTTTTTTCTTACTTCGATGCAAGGAACAAATATACAAAAGGGTTCCAAAGAGTTCCGGGACACCCTGTATACATAAAATATATTTTAATGGCGATCGATTTCGACTAGTCACACTGGTCGTCATAAGATCCAATTCGAGACTGAAAAGATTGAATATTGCAAACAAATTATAGTAAGATGCACGAAAATAGTCCGTTCGAAATTTTAACAGCTGTGTCCCCCTCACCCCCTCTCGCCCTGCAATGTTGTCATTTGTGGTTATGTTTACCATGTGTAATGCAGTATAAAAATGTGTTTCAGAATAAATTTGGCAACAATGTACCAACTCTCATCGGACTATTTCGTGAATCTTACAATAGTTAATGCAACAATTGACAACTTGCTAAGATTTTTAGACATTATCAATATTTACACATCGTCATAAGCAAATGATTAAAATCTTGTATTTTCTCTCATGACCCGTTTTGTGAATGAAGATTATTTTTTCACTTTTCTTTTAGATTGATATTTTCAGAAAACAAAACAATGATTTGCGATCAAGAGCGTTTGAAATGTCCAGCTTTGTCCATTATTATTAAAATGGTTTTCCGATGTTATTTCAGACGGATACTATAATAATTACAGTTTCTAATAACATGTTCTAAGTAGATGTAAAACTTTGCAGGATTTATTGATCAGTTTAAAAAAATTAATTTTAAGATAAATATAAATGAAAACACTGAATGGAGTACTTAATATACAGGGTGTCCCGTAAGTAATCTGCCAAACTCTGGGAAATGATTATATGGGTCAAAATAAAGAGAAAATTAAGATTACTTTTTTTCCAAAAACGCCTCGTTACCAAGATATCCGTCATTTTGTATTTTTTAAATAAAAATTTATATCTCAAAAACCATTGAAGATAACTTTATGAAACTTGGTATAGTGTTTGAGGTAGTAATAAATTAATTGCAAAAAAATCTTGTCAAAAAATATTTTTCAGTTTCAAAATGGCGGCCATTTTAATTTTTCAAACTGAAATATCTCAAAACTGGTAAATTTTATAAAAATTTTACAAGACACAACAAAGTTGACAAATTAAATTATCTAACCAATGGTACCAAGTTTGTAAGGATATGACAACAAACAATGGAGTTATTGCGATATTATCCATGAAAACATTGATTTTTCTGTTAAATGGCCTTAATTTGCATTGATTTTAATGCAAAATCGCAATAACTCCGTTATTTGTTGTCATATCCTTACAAACTTGGTATCATTAGTTAGATAATTTAATTTGTCAACTTTTTTGTGTCTTGTAAAATTTTTATAAAATTTACCGATTTTGAGGTATTTCAGTTTGAAAAACTAAAATGGCCGCCATTTTGAATCTGAAAAATATTTTTTGACGAAGATTTTTTTGCAATTATTTTATTACTACCTCAAACACTATACAAGTTTCATAAGTTATCTTTAATTGTTTTTGAGATATAAATTTTTATTTAAAAATACAAAATGACGGATATCTCGGTAACAAGGCGTTTTTGGAAAAAAAGTAATTCTTAATTTTTTCTTTATTTTGACCCATATAATCATTTCCCAGAGTTTGGCAGATTACTTACGGGACACCCCTGTATAATGCCGCTCTCATGCCACACAAAAACACAAACGAAAAAAGGCAGGATTCCCTTTTATTGCTGATTTTATTAGAAAAGCAAATGAAGGTGAGTGAATGCATGATTGTTGTTAATATTCTTTCCAAAATCATTTTGATTATAACAATTCAGCCAAAGGTAAAATGCTGATTTTGATTTTTATTTTATTCTAAAATGTAATTTGTAAAATAAACCCTCTCAAATTTTCACTTTAACTTCTGACTCTACATACATCTTAGTCTTAAAATATAAAGCATTACGGTGCGACGTATAATCACAGGTGTTTTCGGAGGCGTCAAGCTAAGTAGTGGCGGACAGGAGGCTCAACATTTTCTATTAAGCAGAGATAAAAGTTCTTATCTCTTTGTCAACAAGGGTCTTCCTTTTCCGTACCTACTTATATTGTTGTTTGCATTTTAAATACATCACAATAAATAATTATGGGCTATGGTATTTATTGTAAGGTTTAAATGATAAATATATTTGATACTATGAAGTGTAAAAGTAATTTATGAAAATTAAGTTATATTAAGTTAAATTATGATTTGTCTGTACAAAGTGCATTATTAACAGTTAATGCAAAAATCATACCGCCCTCCTTGAAGTGTCCAGGTTCAACAGAAATTCAAAGAGCAACTATAACATCCGATTGAACTAATGAGACATTCAAGTATCGTAACGTTGACTGCCTGGTGTAGAGAGTACAAATTAAATACAGAAAACAATAAATATTAATAGCGGTAGGCTTTTGTAAGCGATACCAGGTCGGTTGGCACAAGAGCGGGTTATTCCAAGCTCCAAGGATATTGGAATGCTGAACATAAAATAGCACGTCTAATGGGAATATAAATTATAAAGCTACATACAGCGACATACATGTAACTTCTTTTAGCCTTAATCATAACTTAGTATTTTGATGTAATATAAAATATTACAATATTGTAATATTTGAATATGTTAATATTTGATGTATTATAAAATATTAAAATATTGTAAAGCTATTACCAACACGTATGTTGCTATTAACAAGTTAAATTAACAAGTTGTTTATTGAAAAGTGTCTTATGAATACATTCCTATGGGGCGAAGATGAATAATTTATTTTCACAGCACATCCTTCAAAATTAAAATGACACTTTGTACATCATGTAAAAAGTCAATCCAGAATAAAATATAAAATTTTAGCGAATTTCCCATAGGGAATAAGCTATTACCGTAGGTCTCATGGTAAGACCTAAGCCTGGAACCATGTTAATTTTCATTTTGAGGTCCCCAGAAGCAAAAAATACCATTCGTTGAAATTCATATACAATGTATGTATGTATATACATACACACATATATATATATATATATATATATATATATATATATATACATATGTGTGTGTGTGTGTGTGTGTGTGTGTGTGTGTGTGTGTGTGTGTGTGTGTGTGTGTGTGTGTGTGTGTGTGTCTGTATGTGCGTGAGCGTGGTACCGATAACTTTTGAAAGGAATCTCCGATTTTGATGAAATTTGGTATAAAGGTGTAGTTCGAGGTCTATTTTCATGAGTTCGCGAACGAGCATGATCGGTTATGGAACGGGGTTTTATGGGTTTCAAAGGGGTTAAAAATGGGGTTCTTTTTTTGCATTTTTGGAGCATATTTTTTTTAATTCAACAATTTTAACTAAACCCGTTTAAAAGAGCTTCAAAAAAGCAAGCAATTTAGTAATTTGAATTTTTAACTTGGCTCAACAGTTTACGGAGAAAAGCTAAAAATAGGTTAACAGTGTTAATCTTATGGGGAATCAACAAAATCCTGTATACCGCTTATTTTTTGGAATAACTTGATAAAACTTTATATGTACATTTACTAGGTAGGGGTTTAACTGATATTTGCTTACAACACCCATATGGCGGCAATCCTACATATTCACCCTCATGGGGTTTATGGGGAAAATTTAAAAGTGTCGAATATTGATACAATTTGATATTTACCTTATCTAAATACTGTATTACATTTTTTAACAAAATAACCGTTTCTAACAACATCCCATGGCAGCAAACGTATTTATTTATTTATTTATTTAAACGGTATTTGTCTAATATGGTTTTCTTACTATCGTTTGGGCAAAAAGAGAAAACGAAACATTTTCAGGTTTTATTCGAAACCCTTTACTTCAGGACAATTATCTAATAGTTAGATAGCGTATTAGTAAACCATCCAAAAAGACTGATCAATTTTCAATAAACAGTAGGCTATACATTTTTTAACGCTTTGTTAATTAATACAAGTATTTCAAATCCATGTGACTGCTGCGTTATCCACCCTTCTCTGAACAAACATTAGCAATAACTTACTTAATAGGAAGAATTATATAAATTTTTACTTCTTTGACGATGAATGTTTTGTTATTTTTTTTGTGCTTAATATAAATTTAGAACTCATATAACTGTATGGAAATTGAGAAAAAAGTATTTTCTTTAAATTTAAGAACAAATTTAGACATTTGATTAAGTGAAAACTCGGCAAATTATTTTAATTCTAATTTTAATAACATTAGTTCAGTGCCAGTATACTAGCATTTACACTTGGCATCAAAGCGGTTCATCCTACGCCCCCACGGAGGTGTATTTTGTGGGTTGATGAGGGGGGGGGGGGGTTGATGATGTGGGGGAGGGGGTGGCCGCAGATTCCGGTATTTTTAAACCCCTTTTACGGCCGCATCAGCACTCATAACTGGGCTTTATATTTCAGAGAATGAAACACTATTTAGCGTCAATATTTATCTTTAAAATATTTATGTTATTGTTTAGTATTGTTTTAAATGATTTATTTTACTGCGCCTAATTATTCTTAAAAAAGTCATGAGTTAATAAATTATTTTGTACCGTATTTGAACTACTCCCACAACACCATAATTATCATGACTGTAAATCTGCCCTTAGATGTTCAATAGTAGAACATCCTTATATTTACCGGCTAAACAATTCTTTTCATAGGCTTACATACGAATTAAAACCACTTAATAAAAACCCTGAATTTTAATATATTTTTTAAATTAAATATTGACTTAACTTAAAAAAAAAAAAACATTCTAGCTATGTTAGATGGAAGAAAATGTATGCATTTAAGGATAATATGATTCATTTCAAGTACAATACTATGAACACACTCAGTATGAGTGTTGCATTCTATCGCATATTTGTTGAAATATCTTATCCTGTAAATCAATCAAGAATAAAAGAAAATTAAATGACAAAAATAAATTAATGTAAGAGAAAAAAATTGCTTTAAAATTTTTCATTTTACTACACAAAGTAAAACCTCAATTTGGTAAATATAATGCGAATGATGTAAGACGTCTTCATATACTAATTGATATATTTACGCTTACACTTACAAATACAATAGCATTGCAATTGTAAATATATTAATTAGTGTTAAAAGACTATTTATTATTTCAACCTGAGTAACAGCACCAACACGTATGTTGCTAATTAACAAGTTATTTATTGAAAAGTGTCTTATGAATACATTCCTATGGGCGAAGATGGAATAATTTATTTTCACAGCCATTCTTCAAAATTAAAAAGTATTATTTTATGCCATTGAAAATCTTACACATTATCGGTACAGTGCATTGTATACTGAGCCGAATATCAAGAATTATTGAAAGTTTTGACCAAAATATAAAAATATCCGTGAAGCCGTTGATTTGTGAAAAACGGAAAAAGTAGGACATAGGCCTACGAGTGCCACAGATAGAGGGAAAGAAAGACAGGCAAAAATTTAGATAACACTGGTTTTTCATCGTGTGATGTATAAAACAAAAAACAACTTTAAAATGTCACTGTAACGATAATAATTTCAATTTATTTATATAGATTACAAGAAGTAATCGTAAGTTATTGTTTTAGTTCTTACTAGTGGCTCATAGTGCAAAAGCTCCTAGTCATAAAATTAAAATAGCATTAACCAAAGTGGATTACCAGTTCTTCGCTACAAAAGTTTCCAGAAAATTTAATATATATAACATATTTTAACAATACCGTTTGAACAGGCCATTCGCCCCAAAAGCATTCTTTACAATCATGTACTGTTAGGCCACCCGTTAGTAAAAGCTTTATTTTGTCTGTTGTTGAACTTATATCATGATAAATAAGTTTTGAAAGAAATCATAATCCCTTTGAGCTATGAGTGCTTTTTAATAAAACATAGAAAATTGGCAATGAGAAAAACATGACGGATGTCCAGCACTTTTTAAGAGTCAATACACTTTCAATACTTTGTATCATATTAATTAATTACATTGACTTGTTTATCCTACAATTGAATGGATTTGTTTAACTCCTGTCAGATTTTTTAATTTTTTAGTCACCAAATTTAAACACATCACCAAAAAGTAGATTATCTTGACTTATTCTTAATATTCGTCCCTCCTAATAAAAACTCTTATTTTGAGTAAACAAAGCAGACTTTTTTTTAAAATCACTATACATGGAGAATTTTTAAGAAGATTCTTTCAGAAAATAACCTTTCTCATAAATTTCCCATTTTGTTGTCGAGTTTTTGACCTGCTACTTTTTCCCCTAGTATGTAGGTCAAACGTCTCTCCTATAATTCTGCAATCTATATGAAATGGCCAAAAGGTTTCTGGGGAGATCTAGTGATACACTTAAGTTTCAGATAATGTGTCATCGTCACTCAACACGATCATTTGACACTTTTGGTCTTAAAATATGACCAAAACATGTCTTAATGTAAATAATATCGCTGATTTAACCAATGATCATTTGAATATAGTAAATGTTTTAGCTGTGCCAGCTCTTGGCCGTTATGAGCAATACCTTATTAAGTCAAATGTTTCAGTAAAACAAAATGCAATTTTTTTATGTAGATTTTGGGCGACTTTTAATTGAAATGAAAAAGAACTTTACAGTATCATTAATCAGTAGAAAATATTCGTTGTTAAGAAGAACGCTATTAGAAACCTATACGGTAATAATACAAACTTTTATAATACCGGTAAATCTTTTAAGCACCTTTTATTAAACTAGGAAATGTCAACTTTTTAATAAATTTTTTATAGGGTATATTATGTGAAAAAATTGACTCAAAACATTGTTGCATATTCAAAATAGAGTAGGACCGTTCATATGACAGGCAGTTCACCGTTATGAATTATATTCAACTAATTTTCGAAGGTGGGTAAACTAACACTTTTCATTTATTAAGTACAACAGTATTGGTTAGTGATATGTTTTTATACAAATAATAAAAACAAAAATGTTTTAGTACAAGTACGGTTGTTACCCATTTTTGAAGGAATGATTACATTCAGATAGTTTTTAATAAATACAATAAAGCCGCGTCCGCACTGCCGAACATTCGCGGCGAACTTGTTCGGCGAACAAAAAAAATCAACAAACATCCCTAACGAACAATTACCGGCCATATGATTTACATTCTAAAAGGGTAGCAACGAACAAACAAAAGTTCGGAAGAACTTTGTTCGGCGATCATGTTCGGCCAGTGCGGACGCGGCTTAAGACATTAAAAAGATGACCTTGACACAAAACTTATTATATTTGACCTGAATGTAACAGTGAATTGGGATATTAAAAAATAGTACCGACTTATAAAACAGTTTAAATCATTAAATGTTTACTAATGGCTTTATAACCACTCCAATAAAACATTTTACAAATACGGTAACATTTTTTCTGTTTTATTCTCTCCTCAGTGTGTTTGGAAATATATTGTTACATTTATTGCATATGCTTATTCTACAACTGACACGGTTCGCTGTTAACACACTAATTGCGACTTGTTCATTGTGGAATATGTATTTATTGTTAATTAATACCACAAACAAATATACATAGCTTTAGCTAAAGTATTTTACAAACGTGAAATCGTCATGTAGAGAAATATAATTTCGTTCCTCGCACATGGTTGTGACATTTAAATCAAATATCGATAGAGATGAGGCCCGATAGCAGGCATGTAGGGCACTAAAGCCGGGCGATACGGCGACATAACAATTACATCCGTACCTCTGCATCTGACACCCGCCGGGGGGGGGGGGGGGGGGGGGTTACTGGTCCCCCCTCCAAGAACCACAGCCTCCTGTATTTTTAAGCCTCTCCCGCCTCGACGTAAGCCTCATAACCTCTACTTATTTTTATCTCTGTGGGGTTTGTCTTTTTTTTGCTCCAATGTTATTTATCTTATAAATATATATATATAACTAATTGATCTCCAGTATATATATATAGTAATCAAAGTGGATACATACATATATATATAATATATATATATATATATATATATATATATATATATATATATATATATATATATAAAGTTTCATAGGTAGATTGTTCTCACTTAAAACCAGTGGCTGTGAATGTAGCATTCTCGAGAAAGACATGGGATATAATAAAATGAAGAATTTGAGTAAGAAAAGTAAGATTTTGATTTCATGATTTCAGTTACTAAAACTGTTTGTTATAGACTCTATTAAAAAAGAAAGATAAACATATTATTGATGATAAGATAAATTATATTCTTTAAAACAGTGGTATTAACAGCTATATGTTAAGGTTTATTGACCTGGCCCAAAAAGAGGAATAACCCTTTAAGCTTCTTTCCACCTTTGATTACTATATATATATATATAGTATATATATATATATATATATATATATATATATATATATATAAGGGGAATTATATATAAGGGAAAATGTAGCAGGTCAAAAACTCGACAACAATATGGGAAATTTATAAGAAAGGTTTTATATATATATATATATACATATATATATATATATATATAATTCCGTAAGCGAATCGGTCCCCACGAAATATCTCGAGTTAGGAGAAAGATAGGGCAAAGTATTATGCTCATTTTAAAGCTCGAGGGCCAAGGACGCAAGGAAAAATACCAGAATTATCAAAAGTTACCTGGGCTTTGCCCCATTGGTCCGTGAAGTTCCAATGTAATCTTATGGGGAGGAAATTTTTTAGATCTACACGTGTGATTAAGCAGATGTTCCAGTGAATATTTTATATTAACAGAACAACTCAGCTGTTTATTTTGAGTTAAGATAACCTTAATTATAACTTTTTAAAATCGGCAATGCACTATAAAAAAAAAAAAAAAACACCAATAGTCATGGAAAAATTACGAATCCACAGTGTATTTCTTCTTCGTGGCCACATCTATGACATTTAGTATATAAACAGGACTGAGGACTAAATGATTTAGTATGTTGAATAGACCACAATTAAAATATGGTTAACCTTGATGCAGTTAGTATGATAGTAAATATATTGTCTCTACTCATAGTGAATGACGTTTAGTTATTATGTTAGGTACTATGGAACAACCAATGCCCGTTAACCCATACAGACGGGGAGCTAGGCCCTATTCATGTAAATGACAGTGTGCGAAAACAAACAATATAAATCAATGTTTTTCATTGAACAAACAGACAAAACATACTACAATCATAGCACGAGGGACGTCGATGGAACGGGGTAGGAGGCATGGCGGTACATGTACATCGGGGCATGTTGGGGCATGGGTGAATATAAAGGGCATGGGGGTACGTGGAAGAATGGGGGAGGCATAGAGGACAGGGGGCAAAGGGGGCAAGGGGAGGAACGGCGGTCATGGGGGTACAGTAATATGGGGGAAACGGGGGCCAAGGGGGAATGGAAGGAGGGTGCGGAGCATGGGAGGGTATAAGGGGCAAGATGGGCTTTGGTGGTATAGGGGTAGTTGGGCTTGGGGGCATGGAGGCACAGGGAAGAAAGGCGGGCATGGGGGCACGGGAGATTGAAGGACAGAGGAGACACGGGGCATGAGGTTACGGGTGTATGGGTCGTGGGGGGGGGGCGAGGGTATGGGAGGGTACCAGGGGCACGAAGGTCTTTGTGGCAGAGGGGTAGTTGGACATGGGGGAGGCATGGGAGACATAGTTGCACTGGAAGAACGGCGGGCATGGTGGCACTGGAGCATGGGGGAAACGGGGGCCAAAGGGAGGTATGGGGGCGCGGGGGCATGGGAGAGTACAATGGTCAAGAGAACCTTTGGTAGCATGGGGACACAGGGAAGAATGGTTTTAAACACAGGGAGGATGGGGGACAGAGTGGAACCATGGGAACGGGGTACGAGAGCATGGAGGGAACAGGAGCTTGGTGATGAGGAGGCGGGGTGCATTGGAGGGTACCAGGGGCATAAGGGTTTTTAGTGGCACAGGGTAAACAGACAGAGGGCATGGGGGGGACATGGAAAAGGCTTGCTGGACATAAGGGGCATGGGGAAGAACGGCGGACATGGGGGCACAGAGGCGCATGGGGCGGGAGGGGGCGACGATGGTGGTACGGTGGTGCGGGGGCGTGGGAGGCACGCGAGTCCCTGGCGCATATGGGGGTACTAAGCACGGGTCATGCAGGGGAACAAGGGACATGGGGGAGGCATGGGGAACACGAGGAGCTGGGGAGGGGGCACAGGGACATGGAGGCACAGGGGTTCAGAAAACAGTGGTGTACAGTATTAATAGGCTAATAACCATTTTGTCATGTTGTATTGAAGTATTTTATTATTTGAGTAAGAACTCATCACGTATATGGTTAAGTTTAAAACCATTTTTTATTGCGTCCGGCAGTTTAGTAGTGTAATGAATTTCATTTTTCCACCAAATAGACTACCGTACGTAATGCAAGGAAAATTACCGTTTCATTGCTGATTTGACATCACCAACAAGTTCTATCAAGATACGTAATATTTTATAGAAAATGCAAGAGTGTAAATTCACAGTATAGCTTGAGAAGAATTCGTGTGAAGGACTTGCAATTGCTCAGAATTATTACTGAGAAGAAGAACTGTGCAAGAGGTGATGAATTGAAACTTACTTTTGGAGATGCAAGCACCATTTAGTTTATTAGGGGCCTTTGCCCCTTCAAGCCTCTAGTATATATATATATATATATATATATATATAAATATATATAATATATATAATATATATATATATATATATATATATAAATATAATATATATATATATATATGCTGGAGATCAATTAGTGTATAAAACATTTAACCTCTGAAACATCTGTTCTCTTGATTTGTTAGCATTTATTGTTACAACAGATGTCTAATGTTCATTAGATTATCCTTCTCCCATAAGATTAACATTGAAACTTAAAACGCCTGTAGGACGTAGCCCATCGGTGCTGATGAGAATTATAATGGGATTCTGCTCATCGAAAGATACTACCTTTCTAAAGGTATGAGCGGATTTCTCCTGCGATACAAACAAACTGAGAAAAAAAGGAAAAGATACACAAATGCCTATTAATATATAGACAATACGTGAAGCTTTTTTTGTTAATAACGACGATCTTCCTTATTTCTGAACCAAACTTTATACCTTTAGGCTATACCTTTACTGAAATGGCGAAATAACTCAATTGGTAGTATAAAGCCAAGTATGAATGAGAGATGAGTGTAGGGTGTTTGTGGCGAGATCTTGTAGTTTTGTTACTAACTAAGGCCATCCTTCTCCTTAGACAGGAAAGTTAATTCATAGCCAAAAGTCAATGTATCTAGGGCCTACAGTTAACGTGGGATCCGAACCACAATTTTGACCTCATATACGAACGTTTTGAGCTATCAAAAGATTTGTCTCAGTCCGTAGTTTTTCAATATAGATCTTTGATATTTTTATTCTGAAGAGCACTGAAAGCCCACGAAGTCCGTTTTTTGTCCATAAGAGTAACGTGGGGGAAAACTATCATTGTAATGCAAAATAAACCAGATGTTGATAGTAAAACGAAAGACACATTTTAAAAACTGAAGCCTATACTGTAATACGAGCACTGTCTGAAGGGATGTGTGTTCTACGATCTCGAAATCTAGAAGGTAGATTATGCTTAAACTTTGCATTTAAGAGTGTTTTGGTAAAAAAAATAAGTTTAGAAACAGCCTCATCCCCAGGAAAAATTGTATTTTGTCTAAAATTGAGTTTAAAAATCATAATTTTAACATTGTTCTTATAGGTTACTATTTTTGTAACGAAATAACAACTAAAAGTAAACAATAATAAAGGAACATTAATTTTTAGCAGTTCTTTTTAACAACTGTTAACTGTGAAGAGTCTGGTGTAAATTTAATAGCTTGATTAAAATGACACTATAACAAACGCGAATTAAAACCAACGAGCAAGGCTATATTGTTAACTATTGTTAACTTGATACTAGAAGAAATTAATTGAACTACCGGTACTAAAATGTCAACAAAATAAATTCCATACAGTAATGGAAGGAGTGTATTTGCTATGTTTTATATTTTTACACTATATTATTCTTATCGGAAATGAAGTAGACCCTGTATCTTGCTTATTTAAAGACATAACTTAATCAAATTTGCTATGCAAATTGTCTAGATAGGGTTTAACTTAAAATTGCTTACAAAACCCATATGTCGGTAAGCAAACGTACTCACCCCCATGAGGTGTATGGGAAAAACAAAAATTTAGCAAAGCTTGATACAATTTTGTGTTTACCTTTATCCTTCACCAATTATTGATTAACTTAGATTTTCTAAGAACACCCCATGGCAGCAAACCTACATCCTCGATCATACTGTGTTTATGGGGAAAGTAAATAATCTGTAATTCTATTGGAAATTCGCTGAGTACGCATGTCTGCTGCGACGGTCGTGTTTGATCCTTCGTCTTATCATATAAGCTTAGACTGCTAATAACGTGTTACCACTGCTGATACCATTCATATTCCAAGCCCCCCCCCCCCCCAACACCGAGGCATGATGATGAGCGGTCGCAGACAGGCATAGTCTCTGGTTTGCGTGTTGACATCGTATTATAATGTGATGACGTTAAATCTGTAATGCACTTGGGGGATTAGCACATTCATTGATAATGGTCTTACGACACGATAGCCTACTACGGGATATGGAAGTAAACCTTTAACATATTAGGATTTCAGTTAAATGAATTACAAAAAACATATGCACAACGCTGTTAAGTCTATAAATAATGTCTTTAGTAATCTGAATGCGATTAATATAATCTTTATGAATAGGTTTTAGCTCACCAGGTTGGTAATACAATGATATAATGCAATTATTTAAACATTTGATGTATATTCCTCAACTCGTTTGTATTGGACCATTAATTATTAATCGATTTTGTACATCCCCCAATTAAATGGTTCATGGAAATTTAATGCTTTCCTATTTTTAAACCTCAATTTGCTCCTTGAAATCGCAGCGAGTGAATTTATATTTTAGAAATATTAAATTTATAGTGGTTCTTCAATATTTACAATTCAGCTCTTAAAGAACAATAAAACAAAGCTGATAAGCATAGTCCTACGGGATCTTTAAGGAGTGCCTCATATTTTGTATTGCTTAAGTAAAGAATTTATCTCATTACAACTAACTGAGTATTTCTTTGCAACTGGTCTCATGGCTATGGAAAGGTTGTTGTGGGTTATAAAATGGAAATAGGGTGTTAGATAATATTACATGAAATAATTTTCATTAGTAATGTAGATGTCGATAATTTTCATTTTGGGTACTTTCGCAGCACTCTATCGATATAGACATTTTTATTTCTGAGATTTCTTTTGAAAATGTATTTAATTATTTACATTGTTAACTATATAATGCAAGTTGACTATATAATACAAATTAATATAAATATCATTAATTCTCTTTTTATCTACAGTCATGTTAAAATAAAACTTTGACTGTATTATGTGAGACTCGAATCACAAAAATATCTCCCGTGTTTTAATTGGAAGTCTAGAGCATGTTTTTTGTTCATTGTTTATCATTGGACGTACTTTTACCCATTAAATTTTTATGGAAGACTGCCTAATAATAGCAAAATAACAAATTTCAAAATATTTTTGTTAAATGATATTCTAGCTAAAAACTGTCAAAGAACAATAACAGTGTAAAAAGGTGTACTGCCCGATACATTCTAGCAATATATGCTTGGTGTGCGATGTTTATATTTAGGTTCAAATAGCATTTCTGCCTTCTTTATAGAAATGAAGGATGCAGTTCCACCGTCGTAGAGTGGCTAAATTGGGTCGTTTTGGGGAATGGGAGGCGCATAATGTCGGTCGGGGAAGCTTTGAATTCTGCAAACGCTTGAATAATAGCGCCGCCCCCACGCCGGTCCCAGCACCGAGCGGGGAACAAGTTTAACGATAGATATGTCTAACTAAAATAATACTTTTGAGTTTATGTCAATTAATAACATTCGTGCTGTTCTTGTTTTTATTTCATAAACGTAAAAAATTTAAAGCAAACGCACGTAAATAGAAATGTTTTTCAAATCAGATAAAAATTTTAAAGTAATGAAAAAAAAACTGAATGACGTACTCTGCTTCATAAACCCCTCGTAATTTTTCGTACGTACGTTAATTTTTTGGTGTAAACAAATTAATTTCACTAAACAAATACCGTACTGTATTTTCAACCCATAAAAAGTTCTCGTCCTTAATGCCTTTAAAGTATTTTTTTATTTATTAGTTTTTGTGTTGTCTTCGAGTGCTTACATTTTTACATACATGTTGATTAATATAAGGTTAACAGCTGTTTAAAAAAAAAAATTATTATTGAGTAAAAGGTATTGACTTTTTATTTTCTATATTGCGATGATTTTCAAAAATTTTATTTATTCTGCCATTTATCTTATGGCGACCAACTTAAAATTGGAAACATGACCACAACGGTCTTTGTAACTTTTTAAAATTATATACTCAATTTTAATATTTTTTTATTCATCGGCCTTTTTCTCAATATTATTTCAAAAAATAATATAAAAAATGGGCTGAGTGTCAGTTTTTAAAACTTTTTTTATAATTTAAATATTTAAAAGTTGCCAGCCATATTGAGAAATTATGCGGCAAAACATACAAATTTTAATAAGATTAGCAATCCCAGGATAGCCATTTGCTTATAATTAATTGCTTATTAACATTGATTTTATTTGCATATGCAGTGGTTTACTATGTTATGCAAATAATAAATGATTCTGTTAAGAACAGAATCCACCACTTGTCTTACAGCAAACTGAAATATTTTGACATAGCTTTACCTTAAAAATATTTTACTGATCTGCGATTGTCTAATGAGGTGCGGCCAAGGGCTACGGCCGATGGCGTGTCTAGATATACAAATTATATCGAGTAATTGTACAGTTCCTTGGGCAACTCCTTCCAACACGACATCACTACACGACACGATACGCGACTGTGCATGAACAATTAATAACCGTTCTACGAAGAGGAGAGCATTAATAAAACGGTATAACATGTACATTTGCTTATATTTGCATCGTTATTCATACAAGAGCATTATTAGTAGTGTGAAATTGTTGGTGCTGGCCCAGTTCAAGGTCACCTGAGGGATGACGTCATCGAGGTCAATGACCTCACCGATGACGTCATCGATGACGTCATCGATTGCGTCATCGATGACGTCATCACCAATGACGTCATTTCGATGACGTCATACCCATGACGTCACAGAAATGACGTGCTGATGACGTCATCACCCCTTACGTCATGAAAATGACGTCACCGACGCCACTAAGGTCAAGGTCATGCCGAAACTTAAAATTTTTTGGCACTTTTGCCGTTTCTCGCACTACGCTCCGAGTTTCAGTCCGAGTCCCCGTGACCTTGACCACTTGGAGCGAATTTTGGACGAGAAACGGCAAAAGTGCCAAGTTAAACTCGAGTTTCTGACATGACTCAGCCTAAATGGGCAATCGGATATCCCTCAGGTGACCTTGAACCAGCACAACACCAACAATTTCATATTACTGTGACCTTGAAAACCTAACAACGGAGCGCCGACACCGATGCGCACCCCACGACAGCCACCGAGTGACTGACTGTCAGGTTCTGTGTACTCTAGGTATATGGGGAAGTGGAGGGGGAAATCTCAAGGTCATCCAAATGGAGTTTTAAAAAAGTCGAAGAGTAGAAAGACTACTCTTGTGCTTCCTGGGCGACTTCATCAATTTCCAACGGATCTGTAAACCAATCCGATCTGTAGCGGCAGGAGTCCAGAAAACAGGTGCACCACCCATCAGGTTGTCCGTAGCACTTCCGACAATTGGTAAGATTGGAGAAGTGAAATTTAATACACCGCTGCGGACAACAAGTATAAAAGTATTTGGATTTGTAGATTTTGAAAGTTTGTAGTACCGGTGGTGGCAGCTGTTGGTTCTTGCATCTACACCTGCAACATCCGAAGCATTCACATTGCCGGCAGGCCAGCCCATCCACTTGCCACTTTGGTAAGAGGAAACACTTATCCTCACAGCAATAGGTTGTCCCCGTCTCTTCCTCCCAACGCTTCTTTGCACAATATGTGACGCCTTGTATCTCCAAACACCTATGCTCGCAACATGAGATGCGCTTACTTTCCATAGTTGATGTTGCTTTGACGAGGGAGCACGATGAAGTGATGCTGTGGTCAGTGGGAATGGGGTTTATATAAACTAAGGTGAGTGGAGGGGGAAAGGTCAAGGTCATCCAAATGGAGTTTTAAAAAAAAGAAAAGAGTAGAAAGACTACTCTTGTGTATCTATAGCGATTTCATTGATAGTGAGTGCTTCTGTATGCCAAGTTGATCTGTACTGACATGCTCCTAAATAATGTTTGCAAAAACCTGCAAAATGATTGTTGCACAATTTGCAGCCAGTTAGCTGCTTTAGTGTGAATTCAATGCAACGTTCAGGGCAACAAGTGTACTTATGCCCTCTCATCTGGTACACATGGAATGTCTTCAACTCTGGTTTCGGCTTCTTCCAAGACTTGCACTTACACATGCATTGACCAAAAGCTTCACATTTTCTACACGCCAGGCCATCCGCAACATCAATGTCATTTGGCCATGAAAAACATTTCTGTTCGCAACAGTAGTTGAGTTGACTCTCCATGTTGCTGTGGTGAAGGTGCGCGATGAAATGATGCTGCAGTCATTGAGAGTGCACCTTAAATAAACTCAGTGGAGGGGGAAAGGTCAAGGCCATCCAAACGGAGTTTTAAAAAAGATAACTAGTCGTCCTCCTCCTCCTCCTCGTCCGTTGTACTTGGAGAGCTGTCAGACGAAGAGCCCCGTGCAGGTGCTCCCCAGATGAAAAACAAATCAATTTTAAAACGAAGACCAGGATCTTGCATCATCAATTCCTTTAATTTGTCACATACTAAGTCGACCTTGTGTAAGGTGTCAACAACAAGCTTCCAATTTGTTGGCTCAATATAACTTGTAGTAGAGTCTGCCTCGCTGATAACCACATCCTCCGGCCGTATTGGAGTGTAAAGATGTGTAAAGTTCTTCGGCTGTAGCTGAGGCTCAGGCTGGCTGGAAGTGGAAGGTTGAGTGTGGACCCCTGTCGCATCGAAATCCATAGTCATTCTACATTCAATGTTGGGGTTTTCGTTTAATACATACACCAATTTCTCATGCAACATATCCACTTCTGCCGAGTCTTGCAGATGAACATTCCAGGAAAATGGCCATTCTTCATCCGTAGTGGAGTCAACTCGAGAAAGAGTGCTGTCCGCCATGATAGCTAAGCAAGGAATGATGTGAGATACAGACTGTGGTAACAGTATTAAAAAGTAGAGGGGGTAAACCAAAAGTATGTGGAGGGGGTATTTTCAAGGTTATTTAATTTGGGTTTAAAAAAAGGAAATAGTGGAGGGGGAATTCTCAAGGTCATCCAATTTGGGTTTTAAAAAAAGGAATGAAGGTTACTCCTCTTCAGCCTCGTTGTCCCCCACATCCTCATTAGCCTCATCTTCATCAACGTCAGACTCGCCGTAAGGGCCTTGAGGGTGAAGACTAAGTTACAAAAATCTTTAAGAAATAAAAACTTACCTCCAAACACTTGTAGCTTGCTACAAGTGTTTGGAGGTAAAAATTTTTCAAAGTTCGAATGACCTTGACCCATATAAATTACAGTTTAAAGTAAAGTGCTAACCTTACAACTAATGTAGTGTATCACGTAATACCCCCACTCCAACGCTCTTACTAAGCTTGTATGAGCCGTTCATGTGCTTCAGTCTGTTCCTGTGCTTTGTGGTAAACATGTCACGGTACAATTACAAAGGTGGTGACTTCTTGATAGATCAACACAATGCTTGGGAAGTGCTAAACCGGCATAGAATGGAAGTTGAGTGTTGTATAAGACGAGATGGGTCTACATTTTATTTATGTATTATAAACTACCAAACTCATAAGTATGAACACTGGACAAAAATTAATTATAACAACATAGATGAGCTGTTTGCTTGGGTTTTTGAGGTGTGTAAAGTTATTGAAGAAACCAAAACGATGGGTGTGTTAAAGGTATGTAAAACCGATGACCGCGAAGACTAAGGGAAATTTATTGCAAGTCCTTAAGCCCCCCCCTAACCCCCAACCCCTCCCCCACCCCCTCCCCCACCCCGCCCCCCACCACTACAAATAGGTATATATAGGAGTGGTAATCCACTGTCCGCTCATTCAGCTTGCAACCGTTAAGCCGAACGCCATGTCTTCAGCTTCTTCTTCTAACTCCACCTCAGGTGTTGGGCCAATCCGATCGGGGCCTTCATCAAGGAGTCGTGTCCGGTTCTCCGGCTTTGGTCCTGTGAGGAAGGAGTTGCGAAGCAGCGGAGCCTCTCAACCAACCACGACGGATGCATCAACTCAGACTTCACCAAGCATCATCGAGTGGTACAACGAAGTCATAGAGCAAAGGGACAGAATGCTAGAGAATACTCGCAGTGAGCTACTTCATATCCGGAGTAAATGGGAAAAACTAATTAGGAAGTGTGAAAGCCTGTTGGACAGTGATGATAGTGAGGATGAGAGTGGATAGGTGTGTGGGGTAAAGACTTGGACTGGGACTTGTGTGTTTGTATGAATGTGTGCGTGAATGTGAAATACAGAGCGGGGGATAGATCACTCTTTGGCAATGGACTAACATGCCACTTAGTGATCTATCCCCCGTTCTGGTAATGTTTTTGGATGGCCTTGTTCACTTAACCAAGGCTAGCCAGTACCCCCACCACTGATAAGTGTATATATACGGGTATTGATGTGCAGTTTGGTTATTCTGCTTTGTACCGCTTAGCTGAATACTACACTTTTAACATGGCTTTCAACTCTCGGGCTTCTTCTTCTTCAAGAAGGCGTGCTGCCAACGTCCTGCCTGCTACTCGTGGACCTGCTCGACCATTCCATAGCATAACTGTTGCTCGGGCAAACGCCTGCAAAGCTCCGATGCCACGGACCCTGCTGGAGGTGAGTCGAGACGGGCAAGGCTTGCTTAGTCCTGGTCAACGGCAGGAGCAAGAGAGGCGTATGGCATACTTTAAGCTGCAGGGTGTAGTTCCCAGCTTGAAGTTAGGCGACCCAAAAGTAGCAAGTGTCACCGAGGCAGCGGACTACATATCACACCTCCACACTGTTTTGGAAGTGAAGGACCAACAAACTGAAAAACTAAAAGAACAATTAAAACAATTTAACTTTAACCCGATGGAGTTTGTGGAGGCAGTGATGAGTGATAGTGATGATGAAGGAAGTGAATATATATTAGGTATGTAATGAAAGACTTGGACAGGGACATGTGTGTGTGTGTGTGTAGAATACAGAGCGGGGGATAGACTACTTTGCGGCAATGGACTAGCATGCTGCTTAGTGGTCTATCCCCCGCTCAAAGGGTACTTTTGAATGACCTTGACCCACTTTAAACGAAGGACAACCGGTTAACTGGTATAAAAGAGGGGGTCTGTACATCCCGACTTCATTCTGCTTTGGACCTTCCAGTGGAACGCTAGAAAATGAGTGGATCACTGATCATTGGTAAGGAGTGGGAGTATGTAACCATAAACTATTTAAACTGTAGAGGGATGTTGAAGAAGGTGTATGATAATGTTAAAAGAATGGTTGTTGAAGAAGGTAGGGTAGTGATAGTAGCGTGGAAGAAGAAGCAGTATACAGGACAACAAGTGAGAGCAAGTGACTTTGGGGGGAATAGTGTGTTTCAAATTGGACGAGCGAACTTGGTTAATTTGGACATTGTGTTTTGGGACTTGGAAAGGTTAATTGAAAATAGTGGCAAACATGGGGAACTCTTAATTGGCAGGGAGGACAGAGTATATGAGTAAGTGTAAAAGACTGGGGGGCTTATGTGTGTGTAAAGACTAGGACTTGTGTGGAATACAGAGCGGGGGATAGATCACTTTGCGGCAATGGACTAGCATGCTGCTTAGTGGTCTATCCCCCGCTCAAAGGGTATTATTGGATGGCCTTGACCCATATAAAGGTAGAGGGGGAATGGGTAATGGGAGGGGGAAATTGGTATATATGTAGGACTGATGAATAAAGCATTTAGTCAAGCATTTGTCTAGACACTATCAACAACAATGGAGAGCTTCAGTGTTGAGTTCATCCTCTTGGAAGAAGACATCAACGAAGTGGTGGAACTTATAGAGGATAAGACCAGCCAGGGCACATTGGAACTTGTGAATTGCAAACCGTTGGACAATGCCGCAATCGATAAGATTGCATATTTCATGATGCATTTGTATAACGAACAAACAACCAATATGGAGTTTGTGCAGTACCTTTATCAAAACCAAGTAAACGTGCGAGTGACAATTACTTGGTGGCAGTAATAATAAAGTGTAACATATGGATGTGGACTTGGATGTGGACTTGGACTTGAGTGTGGTCTGCGGAATAGAGCGGGGGATAGATAACTTTGCGGCAATGGACTAGCATGCTGCTTAGTGGTCTATCCCCCGCTCAAAGGGTATCTTTACGTGACCTTGACCCACATAAAATGTATAGTTGGTGGGGGTATAAAAAGGGCAAACCAATTGGATAGATACACCACTTTCATACCATGGCTCCACTTGACAACACCGTGTTCCATCGCGACAGAATTCTTTCAATTCTGGAGGTAATACCTGTAGAAGTTATAGAAGCAGAGGACCAACTACCTGCGGTTGACCAGGAAGAGGAGGAGGAAGAAATTATGGATATTGAAACGGACTCTGACGAAGCTGGTTTAACGGATAATGAAATGGACTTGCACGCCTACGAAACGTTAGAGTCATCATCTGAGTCGGAAATTGAAGAAGAAGAAGAACAAGACACTCCTCATCGTCCAATGGATAGGACGTTAGTAGCCAGAAGAATTATGTATTGTCATCGCTACCTATTTCGTGATGAGAATGATTCCGACTCTGATGGTGATGTTTCACCTTTGTAAAAAGTTTAAACAAAAAGTTAAAAAAGAATGTGAGCGGGGGATAGAGCACTTTGTAGTAAATGATGCTGCTTAGTGCTCTATCCCCCGCTCAAAATAATAATTCCAAATGGCCTTGACCTATATAAATTTTGCTCAAACAGACGTCTTTAAAAAAAACTTGTACAAATTATTGAATCTAGACCAAATATCAGCAATTTATCAAGCCTACTGATAAATTTATTACAAACGGTTGTGTAAAGGCTAAATTTAGCACATGATTGATAACCTGTTTCTTTATGACGTCACTTTCCCCACCTATCTGCCTCGGATATAAAGGATCCCTGTGGAGTGCGCTGCTCATTATTGCGTGGACATTCACAGAGTGTGCATTCAAAGCCAAACTGTTTGAAATGGCTCTTTGCGACATTTGTGGGGAAATCTTTCAAGACGAAGATCTTTTCACCCTACACAGAGAATTACATGAAGACGAAGATAGAAAAGAAGATATTACCATGGATGAAATAGACTTAGACTCAATTGACCGGTTTTTGGAAGAGCACCAGAAGCAGATGGACTACTACGACAGCTATCTACAGCAAATGCAAAGAAGAAGACCTAGTGTGATCCAATTTGCTGGTGCTGGACCATCTACCGCTAGAAGATCTTATGAAGAAGAAAATTATATGCAAGAAGAAGAGGACACGGAAGAAGAGGACACTGAAGAAGAACTGGAAGATGTGAAACAACTGCGCACCACAGCCTTGCCAGGACGAGTTGTAACACATTTCAAAATTAATAATGTTCAATTGGAACTGGAAACATTTATAACCCTGGCTAAGGAACTTGTTGGTCGAACCTTGAGGGAAGAACTACAAAGATTAAATTTTATTAAATTTGGAATGGTGTTAGAGGCTATGTTTAACAATACTGATGGTGAAATAGCATTGAGAGCGTTCATTACCAAAAACCGAACCCTTACCTCCACCTCCAACATTGATGATATTATTGAAGAATGCTTGGAAGAACTTATAACAAAACTTCAAGAACATGAAGGAAGAGGATCTGGATGGACTTTGTCATCAATTGAAGGTATGGATGTAAGGGTTCACAAGCATGGATATGGTTTAAGGGGTAGTAGTTTTATCCCTTTACCAAAGAAAATTCAAAACACTAAATCGTGTAGGAATGTGCAAAATGAAGGTAATGAATGTTTCAAGTATGCAATGTTAACCAAGTATGTTAAAGATCATCCTGAAAGAGTTGGTAGAGAATATTACGAAAATGAACACCGCTACAACTTTCAAGGCCTCACCTACCCAGTTACATTGAAAGACATAGACAAATTAGAAAAGAAAAATCCTGGCGTTTCAGTGAATGTTTTTGGTCTGGATGATTCAAACAACGTTTATCCTTTGCGGGTAGTAAAGGTTGAGCAAAGAAACCACACGGATTTGCTATTGATAACTAAGGGTGAAATTTCCCATTATGTATGGATAAAGGACTTTGAAGCCTTAGTTGTAAAACAATTGACCAAAAGAGTAAATAGGATTACAGTTTGCAAGAGATGTTTCTGCTTTTCTTGGAAAGATTCAAGACGTGGAGGATCGGACTGGTTGTTGGAACATAAAAGACTTTGCAACGAGAACTATGAAGTAAAGATAAGTCTTCCACCGCCTACCCTAGCTTCAATACAATTTAACAAGACGGTTCACCAATATCGAATTCCACTAGTGGTCTACGCAGATTTTGAATCAACGTTAGTACCACAGGAGCTGCCGGACGGCGAAGTGACTAGAAGAACAAAATATCAGTTGCATCAACCCAACAGTTTTTGTTTACTAGTTAAATCAACCTTGTCTGAAAACCAATTGCAAGACTATGGTTTAACATCCACTCCAATACTCTACCGTGGTGAAGAAGCCGCTAAGTATTTCGTAGACCTGTTGTATGACATTGCTGAAAAGGTACAACGCTTGTATGGTAATGTCGTACCTATGGAACCTTTGAATGAGAATCAACAAGAAGAATACAATATGACATCAAGATGTTATCTATGCGAGAAGAGCTTCAGTGAAGAAAATCCAAAAGTAAGAGATCATGATCACCTGACAGGTTTATACAGAGGAGCTGCTTGTAATTCATGCAATATAAATTACAAACTGCCCCACTTTATCCCTGTCGTGTTACACAATCTTAGCGGCTACGACTCCCACTTCATTATTCCAGAGTTAGGAAGAGATAATGGTAAAATTGATGTTCTTGCTACAACATTGGAAAAGTATATAAGTTTCTCAAAAACAGTAGGTAAAATTAAACTTCGCTTTGTAGACTCTTATAGATTTATGGCATCTAGTTTGAGCAGATTGTCTGAGAATCTACGAAGAGAAGACCTAAAAGAAACCAGCAAGATTGTACCTGAAGATAAATTGGACTTAGTATTACGTAAAGGAGTGTTCCCCTACGATTACATAACTTCTACAGAAAAATTTGAAGAAACCAGTCTACCACCGATTGAAGCCTTCAACAGCAAATTAAACGAAAGTGAAATCTCCGTTGAAGACTACAATCATGCTTGTAATGTTTGGAACCAACTAAACATTCAAACCTTAGGGGAATATTCTGACTTTTATATAAAATTGGACGTAACTCTGCTGTGCGATGTGATGGAAGAATTCAGAAACACCTGCTTCTCCGCCTATGGACTGGACCCTCTACACTCGTACACATCTCCAGGATTAGCATGGCAAGCTATGCTAAAGTCAACCAACTGTCGACTGGAACTTCTAACGGATGTTGATATGATGCTCATGATGGAATCTGGTGTACGGGGCGGTTTGACACAAGCTGTAACACGTCATGTCAAAGCCAACAACAAGTACATCCCCGGCTTCGACGAGCAACAACCATCGGTCTACCTTGGCTACTTCGACGCAAACAACCTTTATGGTTGGGCAATGTCAAATCCGCTTCCCTACGCTGACTACAAATGGATCGACCCGGCCACCATTGGAGACATTTCACAGATTCCAAAGGATGGTCCAAAAGGCTATATTTTGGACTGTGATTTTGAATACCCGGAGCACCTTCATGACCATCACTACGACTTGCCTCTCCTAGCCAAGACTGAAGTTTCACCGACAGGAAGATGGCCAAAATTGATGATGACCTTGGAGAATAAAGATCGCTATGTGGCTCACTACTGGGTAGTTCAACAGGCTCTTGAATTGGGTCTACGTATAGTGAGAATTCATAGAGCAATTGAATTCACCCAGTCTTGTTGGTTGAAACCATACATTGATTCCAACACTACAAGAAGAGCTGCAGCGACAACAGCATTTGAAAAGGACTTCTATAAATTAATGAACAACGCCATCTTTGGGAAGACCTTGGAGAACAAAAGAAAACATAAAAATGTAAAATTAGTGAGTGATCCTAGAAAATTGGAAAAATTAGTGCAAAAACCAAATTTTGGAACATCCATGATTATAAACGAAAATCTAGTCGCCGTCAGTATGAAGAAAACAACAATAGTCATGGACCGTCCGTTATACATAGGTATGTCGATTTTGGACATAAGTAAAACCCTGATGTATGATTTCCATTATAACAAAATGGTTAAACACTACGGAAGGGAAAACATTGGAGTCGCATACATGGATACGGACGCGTTTATCTACTGGATAAAGACTTTGGACATGTATGAAGACCTAAGGACATTTCCATACAAAGAAGATTTCGACTTTTCAGACTATCCGAAGAACCATCCAAATTTAATGAAAAAAATAAAAAAGTAATTGGAAAATTTAAAGATGAAGCAAATGGAATGCCTTTAGAAGAAATAGTAGCGCTGATGGCGAAATTGTATTCATTTAAGATGTACCACGAGAACAACACACCGACAGTCAAGAAAGCAAAAGGAGTAAAGACATCTTATTTGAAAAAACACGTAACATTTGACCACTACAAGACTTTTTTGTTTGAAGATACTACAATATCAGCAACATTCAACAATATCCGAAGCTTCAAGCATCAAGTCTACAGTGTCACCGAAATTAAAAAAGCACTGTCAGCTCGGGATGATAAAAGACATATTTTGCCCGACAAAATCCGCACTCTTCCTTTCGGCCATTACTCCCTAAACCCTATCAACTAGTAACCTATTCTTCGTCCTTCTACAACTTCGACCTTATTCCTTTCTCCTTCCGTAAAAAAAAAATGGGGAACACGGCAAGTCCAACGCCGTGTTCCCCATTTTTTTACACAAGTTTGGATGACCTTGACCATATAAATAATGTGAATATTTAAAACAACATTCATTGTGATTATACATGTGATACAACAAACATTGAAACCTGCAATATGAAGGACTTGAAGCAACAAATTGTTAACGAACTTCATAAACCTGCAAGAAGAAAGTTTCCACGAAGAAATACGGTGATAAAAGGAATTAATGATTTATATCAAGCGGATTTAATCGAAATGATTCCTTATAGCAAACAAAATAAAGGATATAAATACATATTGACTGTTATTAACTGTTTTTCAAAAATGGCAGATGCTTTACCGCTAAAAGATAAAAGTGGCAAAAGTGTTACAAAAGCAATGGAAATAGCTATACAAAGAGACAAACATACTATTAAACATTTACAAACTGATGATGGAAAAGAATATTTTAATAAGGACTTTGCAAATTTAATGAAAAAACACAATATAAACCATTATTCAACCAATTCAGAGGTAAAAGCCTCAATAATTGAAAGATTCAACAGAACCTTAAAAAGTGCAATGTATAAAATGTTTTCCAACAGAGGATCGCACATATGGATTGATATGTTACCAAAACTTATAAACGATTACAATAACAAATTTCATAGGACTATCGAGATGAAACCAAACCAAGTAACTAGTAAAAATGAAAACCTTGTATTAAAACGTATAAAAACGAATACTAAACCAAAAGTTGAAAAACTAAAGCCTAAAAGTTTAATGTGGGTGATAAAGTGCGAATAAGTAAATATAAAGGTGTATTCAGTAAAAGATATCTGCCAAATTGGACCAATGAGGTTTTTACTGTATTCAAAGTACAACCTACAGTACCTGAGACATATATTTTAAAAGATAATAAAGGACAATTGCTTGAAGGAGGGTTTTATGGACATGAAATGTTAAAATCAACAGTAGGTGATGTATATTTAGTTGAAAAGGTGTTGCAACGGAAAAAAGATAAGGTTAAAGTACGATGGTTAGGATTTAATAAGACGGAAGATTCTTGGATACCTAAAAGGATTTGATATAACGATAGAGAATCACTTTAGGTTGAACCATTACAAAGGATGGAGATAATACCACAAAAGGAGAGTTTTACTATTAATAATATAGATGAACTCACAGTGGATAATTCAGAATTCAATAGTGGGAAACATGGCAATTTGTTACCAAACACCGTGCGCTGTCTGGTTACCGGACCTTCCAACTGTGGAAAAACTAATGTAGTATTCAATTTGATTACAAACCCTAAAGGATTACGTTTTAACAATCTATATGTATTTTCAAAATCACTACAACAACCAAAGTATCAATTATTGGAAAAGATACTGACTAATGTGCCTGAAGTTAAATATTTAAAGTTTAATGCAAGCGAGAGTGTCATGCAACCACAAGAAGCTAAACCATTCTCCGTGTTCATATTTGACGATGTATCTTGTGAAAACCAAAACACAATAAGAAATTACTTCGCTATGGGTCGACATAACAACATAGATAGCATTTATATTGGTCAAACTTACAGCAAAATACCTAAACAACTCATTAGAGACAAGGCAAACATGTTAATTGTATTTAAACAGGACGAAACCAACCTAAAACATATATATTTTGATCATTTAAATGCGGATATGACATTTGAACGATTTAAAGAGTTATGTGGAAAGGCTTGGGCTGAAAAGTATGGGTTCCTAACAATTATGAAGGAACAACCGCTAAACAATGGTCGATACAGGATAGGATTTGATAAATTTATATTAATACATTGAACGTGGTATAAAACATTCATTGTTGTACAACACGTCTTGCTACAAACATGGTTAACCAAGAAAAATTAGTAAAAGAAATAAAATCACTTAGTGATTCTATTCGGGCTAAAAACAGAGCATTGAAACTAGGTATTAGCGAGAGGGAGAAATTCCTTGAATCTACTTTTAAACCTATTACTGAACCCTTGAAACAATTAAACAAAAAATTTGCTAAACCTGTATTGGAAGGAGATGCGATTGCACCTATTACGAAGTTTGAAAGAGAAAATGTAAAATCAGAAGAGTTTAGTGATGAAGACCCGGAATCCTCTACTTATAGTGGTTTTACCGGTGGAGAACCCGAAAGAGAGCTAGAATCACCGGACTATAGTGGAATAAGAGAATTATATGAAGTAAAAGTCAAAAGAGGACATGAAGTTGTATCAACTGCTAGTGAAGAGGAAAAAGAAGAAGAAACAAGGGAAGGTCCGTCAAACATAAGCTTGTTGGGTGAAAACATTCATAACAAAGGACCTTTAGGAAGGAAATACATGATAGAAATGTTAGCTGGAACAAATCCTAATAAAAACTACCATAGTTATGGAGTAAGATTAACAGAAGACGGTTTAATGGTTGGTAATAGCCCGGTAAACATTGATGAACATGATAATATTATTGTTGGTGATCAAAGATATAAGGGCACAAGGGGATTATTTGAATTATTATTTGAAAATAAGCCTTTAGAATTGTTAGTTAAAGAAAAAGACATGGAAGCATATAAAAAGATTTTGGAACAAACTAATGCATACAGGAGGAAGTATTCAGCTGACCAACCTGTTTTTAGATCAAAGTCTTTAAAATATAGAGAATTTGTATCCAAGTTAATACCAACAACGAGAAGACAACCAATGCCATAATACCAAGAAAACCTGTAAAACCAAGGTTTGTGTCATCCACTTTGGATATAAGTGCTCCAGAACCAAGAAAGAGAAACAAATCTGTTACAGGTACAGGTTTAATGAAGAAACTATATAACACAAATGTGATTTATTACAATAATATCAATAAATTGGTGGATAGAATGAAACTAATACATGAAGCTAAAGAAGCGGGTCATACTGGATTGGAAAACGAATGGGTGGCTTTAGTGGATGAACTCCGAAACCGTGGGGTAATCTCATAAAAATGCGTTACTCCCTAGAATACTATTCAGTTGCACCATGAGTGTCGACAAGTTCGGACGTTACTCCTCGGATGGGTTATATTATGCGAATAGTTTAAAAAGAAGTGCTGGTTTACCACAAACACCTGATGGAGATTATGATATGAGTAATAAAAGGTTAAAAAACATAAAAGATCCTACGGATGAAAACGATGCAATAAATTTAAAAATATTAAAGGAAAAGATATCGCCAACATTAAGACTACAAAATAACACATATGACGCAGAAGATCATAGAATCATCAACGTTGGTAAACCAAATCAAAACGGTGATGCAATAAACAAAGGTTATTTGTCATCTGAATTAAAAAATACGTTGAAATTCAATGGGAAAACGTATAGTGCTAACAATAAACGTATATCCAACGTAGATGACCCTAAAGATGCAAAAGACAGCGTAAATAGACGCTATTTACATTCCTTGATACCTGAAAAGACAAAAGATGGATTTTCTTTTTATAAATTTGTTATTAACGATATAGGTTATCCAAAAAATGAAAATGATGCTGTAAACCTTAAATATATAAAAGATCATTGTATCATACGTGATGTAGGGGTTATAGATTGTTTTGGTAATTGTTTAGCAAATGTTAAAGATGGTTCGGCGCCATCAGATGGTGCAACAGTGGGTCAAATGATGGAAACCTTAAAACAAGAAACAACCTCTTTTGTAAAACAAAATCAAGTAGTATCGAAGCAAGGGGATGAATTCGTTCAAGGTAATGAAAAATCTAATTTATTAACATACAAAAAATATGCTTGGGATTGCATGGATAAAAAGTTATCAAACGTGTCATGGGGTCATGAGGATCATGATGCAGCTGCTTTATCACAAACCGTACATCTAGATCCAAATAAACACTTTGCAGTTTTTACATGTAATAATAACAATATTACAAACTTGAGAGCAGGAAGACACCCGAATGATGCTGCAACTGTAGGACAGACCATCACAACATCATTTAAGGATAGTAAAGTGTATAATTGTAATAATAAACGTATAACAAACCTTAAAGACCCTGAACATGTAGATAATGCTGTCACTGTTAATTTTCTTATAAAAGTCTTAGGTAATGCGATATTTGATTTACACAATCATTTTACACCAGATATTCTTCAAGGAAAATCGGGACATAATACTTATGATGAATCCGCGAGAGGTGATTATATTAAACGAGAAATTTATAATAAATACTTTATTAACCCTAAAACGCAAAAGTTTAGATCATCAGATTGGGGTGATATTGATATTTAATTAAATAACTCATAAAATGACTTCATTTATGTGCAACCTGTCATAGAGGTAACACATAGGTTACGCTTTTCAAATATAAAAGACAATCATGGCATTTCATTACACCAGTCCATATCGAGACACTATACGGAAAGGAGGCGGTATCACGTCCACAGCGGTTTCTCTGTTAAGTAAAGCTTTAAACCGTATTCCAGTAGGATCTATCGTAAATAGAGCAATAGACGCTTTACCATACGAATTTCATATACCGGGAGGTTATCAGTATTGCGGACCAGGAACTAAATTGAAAAAAAACGACTGGAAAGAGGTGATCCAGGCATAAACAAGTTAGATCAGGCTTGTAAAGAACACGATATCGCATATTCCACGTTTGCCGATTCAAAAAATAGATCGATAGCAGACAGAAACCTTGCGGACATAGCTTGGCAACGAGTAAAATCAAGTGACGCTAGCATAGCAGAAAAAGCAGCAGCTTTAGCAGTAACAGCAGGTATGAAGGCTAAAACAGCAGTAGGAGGTGGAAAAAGGAGGAGAAGAAGGGTAAAAAGGAAGTCAACCACAAGAAAACATGGAGGAAATATAAGAAGACGACGATCTAGCAGAAAAGGCAGGAAGAAGCCCACCGTGTGGTCAATGGTAAAAAACGGGGCAGGTCTTTACCTAAGACCTTATCGTGCATATTAAATGAAAAAAATCAATTGGTCATACCACATAAAGCATTAACCAATATTGAATTATTTAAATATATTTCCTGTTTAAAAATACCATTTTTCCGCGGTGTGTTTATGAAAGACAGTTTACCAAAGAAAATGTGGCAAAATGAGACTGGAATTGTAAATTTGGATAATACTGAAGGGCCTGGCACCCATTGGGTTTGTTATAAGAAACTAAATAACAATGTATATTATTTTGATAGTTTCGGTAATCTGCCACCACCAAAAGAACTTCAAAATTACTTTAAATCTGCTAAAAACATATATTATAACTATAAAAGAGAACAACCTGATAATACTTCAATATGCGGCCATTTATGTTTGGAATTTCTAGCTAAAAGTATCAGTCACTATTGAGATGTCTTCCTATACGGTATCATTAACAGGAAAATCGTCCACTTTACGAAGTATCCTTTTTCCAGCGTTACGCTTGCAAAAAGGAAGGTTTTGGGAGGCGGCACTATTGGATTTTACAACTTACAACTCTATTTCCAATGTTACGGAAGGTAAAAATAACGTATTGCATTATTATAAGGGAAAAGATGCCAGTGGGAAATTTACAGACTTACAAGAGTGCAGGTTACCCACAGGTTCTTATGAAATTGATCATATAAATGAATTTTTGCAAACTAAAATGGGAAAAGACAATATAACATTAAAAGGTAATAATAATACGATGAAAGCTGAAATTACTTCCAAATATTATATAGATTTTACTCAACCAAACTCAATTGGTGATTTATTAGGATTTTCCAACGATGAGCCTGTTTTAGAACCAGATGTAACACATTCCGGTAAGAAAACAGTAACAATATTAAAAGTCAATAGTATAGACATAACTTGTAACATTATACAAGGAGCTTACAGGGATGGGGCTAACACCCATATCATACATACATTTTACCAAGTGTACCACCTGGATTTAAAATTGTTGAAAAGCCACAAAACCTGGTATATCTACCGTTGAACACCACTTTCATTTCAGACATCGTGTTGAGCGTATTGGATGAAGCCGGTAACTTGGTAGACTTCAGAGAAGAGCCTATTACGATTAGATTACATTTAAAATCGACACTTTAATACAAAACCATGGGTTTAACATTTAAAAGCGAACAACCTACGGGAAACCGCATTAGTAGCTCTTCAGCTGTGGAGGAGTTAACACGCGAGAACATTCGTTTCTTAGAGAGAGTTGGATTAAAATTAACCGATTATGGATATACTGGATATAGCGCAGGGTCCAACATTCGACGAAACCCTATGGGAAAAAGAATATCACACCCACAACCCTTACACTTCATCGAAATTAAACAATAACGATGAAATTCGTATTCCCATACAACATCAAGACATTTACACACTACCATGTGAAAGTTACTTGTATATTGAAGGAAAAGTTACTAAAAAGGACGGTACTACTGCTGGTACAACAGTTCCATTTATAAATAATCCTATGGCTTTCCTGTTTGATGAAATTAGATATGAAATATCAGGTGTAACAGTTGATTCTACTAAAAAAGTAGGTATTACAACGACTTTAAAAGGACTAACATCTATAACACCCAATGAAACCAATTTACTTAAACCTGCCGGATGGGTATTACCTACAATTGACACGATCACTCCAAATTCAGATGGATATTTTGATTTTCATATTCCATTACGTTTGTTGCTTGGTTTTGCTGAGGATTATAGGAAAATAATATTAAACGTTAAACAAGAATTAGTTTTGTTGAGGTCTTCTAACGATAAAGACATTATTAAAGCTGCAGATAATACGACTGATGCGACTTTAGAATGGAAATTAAAATTAGACAAAATTGTATGGAGAGTTCCACATGTTAAATTAGCTGACGAGCATAGAATGCTACTTTTAAGAAAATTAAAAGCTGATCGTGATATTGTTATTCCATTTAGAAGCTGGGAATTCCATGAGCATCCCAGTTTACCTACTACGGATCGACACACTTGGACTGTTAAAACATCAAATTATGTAGAACGAGCCAGGTATATTATATTTGGTTTACAAACAGGTAGAAGAGACGACATCACTAAACATGCAGGACAATTTGATCATTGTGACTTGAAAAATATTAAAGTTTATTTAAATTCACAATTCTTTCCACACGACAATTTAAATGTGTCATTCACTAAGAAGAAATACAGTATATTGTACGATATGTACGCAAGATTCCAAAGTTCATATTACGGTAAAGCAAATACACCTTTATTATCACCTTCAAAATATTTCGATGCCTACCCAATAGTTGTAATTGATTGTTCTAAACAAAATGAATCAGTAAAATCATCAAGTGTGGATATAAAAATAGAAATGGAATTCAACGCGGCTATACCGGCTAATACAACTGCATACTGTTTAATTCTACATGATAAAATTGTAACATACACACCTTTAACTGGAATTGTTAAGAATGTACTGTAAAAACCGGTTTTGTTTCATTCCGCGAGTATAAAAGCAGAGCGTACAGGCCGCTCCTCATCAGTTTGTTGCCTACTGTTGTATGGGTAGCATCGTATTCAATATGGCTTCTCCTAGTGGTACACCTGAAAATGTGGTAGATATTGAGAAGGAGATATCTGAGTTTTTAGATCCTCAAGGTCACCAGGAAGGAGGTGAACAAAACGTTTGCGGACAACTTCACGCCAGTAATAATGTTGAAGAAAAAGGTAAAAGAAGAAAGACTATACAAAAGAGAAAAAGGGATATTGAAGATAATATTTCTCCAAACATATTGAGTGAGGTATTTTTGCGAATATTTTACCCAATCTCTTCCAGTTTGGACAAAAGTGTTTTAATCGGTGTTATGAAATCGACAGATTATTCCCCTACTGTAATTTTAACTCACGGACCCAAAATGATTTTGTTTACGGACAGTGCTTGGGAATCGTTTATGAAACACTTGCATCTGCTAGAATGCTATTTAAGTAGTAACATGTTTGGAAGAAAGACAAGAGTAGGACTTTTGGATTCAAATGTGGAAATCGATATTATTAAACAACGTGGTGATCATCAGCTGCGGTTTAGAGACACAACAAGACATGATAACAAAATTCAACTTAATCGAGAGGAGTTTTTCATTTTAACTTGTGCTACTGAACCTATAACAAGATACTTGAGACAACTGGTGTTTTCAAGTTCGATTATTAAAGATTATCTGGAAGACACTTTGGACAAACAACCGGACGCACCTATAATATACTTCTATATTTACTACCTATAATATACTTCTATATTTCTATATTTTGTGGATACTTCTATATTTAATAGAGTTCCTCATGAAGTACAAATGTGGAGACAATTGGAAAAGTACGCTCAACTACATAAGAAATCAGTAAAACAGGAAGAAGAGGAAGATGGAGGAGAAGAATCAAGTGTTAGTGATGAAAACGAAAACAAGGAAAATATAAAGATGGAAACTTAAATGACAATGGTTAGTTTTTAAAACAATAACCAACTTTTTGCGGGGTTAGGCCTATTGGGGACGGTGCCCACGTTAAATATACACCAACGCGCCAACAACTGTACGGCCTGGTATAAAAGTAGTACCTACCGTAGTGTGGAAATCAGTTGACCTCCTGACTTCGTAATGAGCAGACGTGTGACCTTCAAAATGGACAAGGGAGAAGAAGAACAAGTAAAGTCCAAGCCTGGTATTATTGAGTTTCAAGCGTTTCGTGGTAATGATGATAGATTCATTATAAAAGAACTTGTGTTTTTGGACATGAATACAAGTGTTCCTTATTCGTTTTTATTTAAACCACCATGTTCTTATTCGTCTTTAACTAGTAAAGCCGCTACTACCAACAGATGGATTTCAAAACACTTCCATCATATCGATTGGTATGATGGTTTTACAAGTTACACGGACTTGTATCACATTATGCATCACTTTTCAGACAAGTTTACCAATATTTACACAAAGGGGCTGGAAAAGAAAAGATGGATCGAAGGATTTACTCATGTTCCGGTTAATGATGTGGAATTGGATAAGAATTATCAATACATGCTGGAAACCATATGTATTTGTACAAAAAGCCCAGAACATGATAAAGATAGACATTGCGCTTTGAAAAATGCCTATAAACTCGCCTCTTACCTTCAAAGTGGGGATGTGGGGAGTGGTGGGGGTAACGGAGAGTATATAAGTGGGGAGCAGACAGGGACCTGGCATGAGTATTACTCGAGATTCCGAGACGACAACATCTCCGAGCAAGAAGACGATCTGTAACCTGACCATGGCATCTCACCAGTTCCTTCAGACTTTGGTCGAGCAGTTCAATGCTCACTCCAAGTCAACAATATTACCTGTAAAGAAGTGCTCGGAACTAAAAGACGAGAAGCACTACATAATCCATGCTATGAAGAAGATGGAGACTACAGTTGGGGAGGCCATCTGCTGCAGTCTCAGCGAGGCACCGTTTACTCCGGGGGATGAACCAAAGTTCCAGGTGTACCTGCCCAAGAGATTCGTCCATCTTCTACAAAACGAGGATCTTCGCTCTATTCAACCGGGTGTCTATACCTGGTGTCCCACGGCTGCACGGGTAGCAATTCTACAGAGTTGACCATCCACATCGCTGACAAGCAGCAGTGTTAGATTTAAGTTTTAATGTTGTACATATGTTGTTGTTGTAATGTTTTATAAATAAACGAATCATAAAAGACAAAAAAAATAAAAAAACAAAAAAATGCAACATATCAATATGTGACAAACTTCACGTATTGATATGTTGCATTTTTTTTAACTTCGCGGGTGACCTTGACCTTTGACCTTTGCATTTCACAATTACCCCCACTACCGTAATTACCCCACTACCGCACTAGGATTCAAACCTGCTTGGATGCGAAAAACGGTCAGTCTGTTGCCAACTAGCAAACGATGAGCACCTTGTACGAGCTTTGCTTACAACGAGTTATAACTGACGCATCTTTATTCCAGACGGCTTTACGAGATAATATCCCTATAACAGTAAAGCAGGATATCGAAGAGTACAAGAAAGATAATAGAGGGTATTCGGGATACTCCTGGTATAGGTTCCAAGACGGAGAAAAGTTTTGTAGGCCTTGTGGCAATGCTGCCGTCAGAGACCTTCGACGGTTCGTACAGGAAGGTGGTAGAAAACAGTTCGGATTTCTAGCACCGATGTTTAGATTTGAAAACTACATGGACACCTGTGCTATTTGTTCCATCCCACTGTATCAATGGAAAAAGTTTAGAAGTGTTTAATTGGATCTTCCATACCCCCACCACCATTACCCCCACCACTTTTTCATGTACCTCTAAACGCTGTGCCTCGGCTTCATTTCTACTCCAGCAGCCGACCTAGCAACATCAGGATGTCTCTGAACGTCAGTTGCGCAAGTTACGAGGAGGTGAGCATCAAGACTCAGCAGGAGCTAAACGACTTGTACAAGGAGTTGCAGCTCATGGTGGCACGAGGCTACCGTATAAACGTGCAAGTTTACGCTTGCAACATACGGAACACCCGGCAGTCAAAAGAAGAGCCTGGACACTCCTCCACGGCTTCCTCACCGGCGTCGATGAAGACCGAGCCAGACAACTTGGACTACTTCAGCTGACTAGCAGTTGTCTTCCTTGTTCTTACAATAATAGAATATGTATATTTTTTCATTATATTAAAGAAGTAAGGGTGGGTTTACACGTGAGAGTTTTTCACTCTCGGAGAGTGGTTAGTTACTCTCATAAAAATCTCAGACAGCTGTTGATAGTACTCGCAGAAAACTGTCTGGGATTAACAATCTTGGAAAATTTGCTTGTTGTGTAAACACATCTGCGAGTACCTGCTGAGAGTACGAAACTCTCTGAGAGTGAAAAACTCTCACGTGTAAACCTACCTTAAAAGAGCAAAAACACCTATCTTGTTACTGACATATGAGCTCAGTAACAAGATAGGTTTTTTTAAAACACAATTTGGATGACCTTGAAACTTCCCCCTCCACTGCTTTGCTACCCCCACCACTTGACTATTGATGTACATGGCACATCACAATTGGAAACCTCATTCCATCTTCAACAGCCAAACCGACAACATCAACAATGGCAAACCTACCAACGGATAAAACATGTCCTCACGTTTGCTGTGACTTCGTCCACGAGTTGGAGAAGAGGATGCAGGAGAGGGTGATACGAAGAAAGCAGATACACTCAGAAAATATCATGATAGTCAACGGCTATCTTTTATTGTTCGGCCTTATTATGGTTGTACTTTTCATACTGTATGGCATAGTCACATGTGTCGGCAAGGTTGCAGAAGAAAACGCTCGCCACCATCAATTGGAAAGTTTCAATGTTACTTTGTAGGTTTTCCTTTTTTAAAACTCCGTTTGGATGACCTTGAAAATTCCCCCACTACTCCACCACACCCCCACCACTTCACCATGTTCCTGCATGAGCATCACATCAACCGTCATTCCTTGTCCGACAAGCAACCATGGCAGACAACAACACCATCAGCCAAGCTGACTCCACTACTGATGTTGGTACAAGTACGGGTTGGACACTGTCGATCGATAGTGTACACTATTTTGAAACGATTTGCGAACGGATGAAGGAAATACTGCGGGACAACCCTGGGATCATAATACAAATGAATTTAAATTATGATTGGTCCCAAGTTAGAATGCAAGGGGACGATAACAACGGTCAACAATCTCCACAATATTCGCCCATGTCCCCGATCTACCCTTACGGCGAGTCTGACGTTGATGAAGATAAGGCTAATGAGGATGTGGGGGACAACGAGGCTGAAGAGGAGTAACCTTCATTCCTTTTTTTAAAACCCAAATTGGATGACCTTGAGAATTCCCCCTCCACTATTTCCTTTTTTTAAAACCCAAATTAAATAACCTTGAAAATACCCCCTCCACATACTTTTGGTTTACCCCCTCTACTTTTTAATACTGTTACCACAGTCTGTATCTCACATCATTCCTTGCTTAGCTATCATGGCGGACAGCACTCTTTCTCGAGTTGACTCCACTACGGATGAAGAATGGCCATTTTCCTGGAATGTTCATCTGCAAGACTCGGCAGAAGTGGATATGTTGCATGAGAAATTGGTGTATGTATTAAACGAAAACCCCAACATTGAATGTAGAATGACTATGGATTTCGATGCGACAGGGGTCCACACTCAACCTTCCACTTCCAGCCAGCCTGAGCCTCAGCTACAGCCGAAGAACTTTACACATCTTTACACTCCAATACGGCCGGAGGATGTGGTTATCAGCGAGGCAGACTCTACTACAAGTTATATTGAGCCAACAAATTGGAAGCTTGTTGTTGACACCTTACACAAGGTCGACTTAGTATGTGACAAATTAAAGGAATTGATGATGCAAGATCCTGGTCTTCGTTTTAAAATTGATTTGTTTTTCATCTGGGGAGCACCTGCACGGGGCTCTTCGTCTGACAGCTCTCCAAGTACAACGGACGAGGAGGAGGAGGAGGACGACTAGTTATCTTTTTTAAAGCTCCGTTTGGATGGCCTTGACCTTTCCCCCTCCACTGAGTTTATTTAAGGTGCACTCTCAATGACTGCAGCATCATTTCATCGCGCACCTTCACCACAGCAACATGGAGAGTCAACTCAACTACTGTTGCGAACAGAAATGTTTTTCATGGCCAAATGACATTGATGTTGCGGATGGCCTGGCATGTAGAAAATGTGAAGCTTTTGGTCAATGCATGTGTAAGTGCAAGTCTTGGAAGAAGCCGAAACCAGAGTTGAAGACATTCCATGTGTACCAGATGAGAGGGCATAAGTACACTTGTTGCCCTGAACGTTGCATTGAATTCACACTAAAGCAGCTAACTGGCTGCAAATTGTGCAACAATCATTTTGCAGGTTTTTGCAAACATTATTTAGGAGCATGTCAGTACAGATCAACTTGGCATACAGAAGCACTCACTATCAATGAAATCGCTATAGATACACAAGAGTAGTCTTTCTACTCTTTTCTTTTTTTAAAAACTCCATTTGGATGACCTTGACCTTTCCCCCTCCACTCACCTTAGTTTATATAAACCCCATTCCCACTGACCACAGCATCACTTCATCGTGCTCCCTCGTCAAAGCAACATCAACTATGGAAAGTAAGCGCATCTCATGTTGCGAGCATAGGTGTTTGGAGATACAAGGCGTCACATATTGTGCAAAGAAGCGTTGGGAGGAAGAGACGGGGACAACCTATTGCTGTGAGGATAAGTGTTTCCTCTTACCAAAGTGGCAAGTGGATGGGCTGGCCTGCCGGCAATGTGAATGCTTCGGATGTTGCAGGTGTAGATGCAAGAACCAACAGCTGCCACCACCGGTACTACAAACTTTCAAAATCTACAAATCCAAATACTTTTATACTTGTTGTCCGCAGCGGTGTATTAAATTTCACTTCTCCAATCTTACCAATTGTCGGAAGTGCTACGGACAACCTGATGGGTGGTGCACCTGTTTTCTGGACTCCTGCCGCTACAGATCGGATTGGTTTACAGATCCGTTGGAAATTGATGAAGTCGCCCAGTAAGCACAAGAGTAGTCTTTCTACTCTTCGACTTTTTTAAAACTCCATTTGGATGACCTTGAGATTTCCCCCTCCACTTCCCCATATACCTAGAGTACACAGAACCTGACAGTCAGTCACTCGGTGGCTGTCGTAGGGTGCGCATCGGTGTCGGCGCTCCGTTGTTAGGTTTTCAAGGTCACAGTAATATGAAATTGTTGGTGTTGTGCTGGTTCAAGGTCACCTGAGGGATATCCGATTGCCCATTTAGGCTGAGTCATGTCAGAAACTCGAGTTTAACTTGGCACTTTTGCCGTTTCTCGTCCAAAATTCGCTCCAAGTGGTCAAGGTCACGGGGACTCGGACTGAAACTCGGAGCGTAGTGCGAGAAACGGCAAAAGTGCCAAAAAATTTTAAGTTTCGGCATGACCTTGACCTTAGTGGCGTCGGTGACGTCATTTTCATGACGTAAGGGGTGATGACGTCATCAGCACGTCATTTCTGTGACGTCATGGGTATGAGGTCATCGAAATGACGTCATTGGTGATGACGTCATCGATGACGCAATCGATGACGTCATCGATGACGTCATCGGTGAGGTCATTGACCTCGATGACGTCATCCCTCAGGTGACCTTGAACTGGGCCAGCACCAACAATTTCACACTACTATTATTCATTTGAATAGTAAGTTTCTGACACGTATATTTTATTCAAAGTCCTACAGGCGACTATCCCTAACTCGAACGTAAATAACTCGAGATCTTTACTAACTCGAATTACTTTCATTCCCCCAAAAAAACATGTATTTAAAAAAAAATAAATAAAAAAAACATAACTCTAAGTATTTTTATTGCTGTATTTTAGCTCTATAAATCGAAGAGGGACAAAAATTATCTCTTCGATTTATAGAATAGTTTTATCTACGGACCTCTGTTACTGAAACCTCGGTGCACAGTTTGCGACCGGTTCATGGTATGTCTGCTGTCGTTGTATCGAACTGTACGTTAGCTCTATAAATCAAGCTTAACAATACCTCTGTAACTGTAACTGTACCTAAGTCAAACTAGAAAATTCAAAGATAAATCGAAGCGCCGTAATTATTAGTTCGAGTGAATTGCGATAGTCGACTTTGCGTGAAATATGAACACAATTGTTACTGGTTATCTGTTATATTTATTGTTTATCCTTAATATTTTTTAAAAATCTTTCTTATAGCATTTTGATCGAATCGCCAAACCATGAGTACCTCTAAGTGATACACACCTTCTTTACACCTCACCTCAGAGTTCAAAATCTTAAAAAAATAATGAAGTTTGCGGAACATAATACTTTACGGTGAAATAGTTCCTAATGATTTTTGCTTTGCTTTGTACGTGGTATCATCAATAAAAACCCTAAATCGTTGTACCATGTATTACACCAAAATAATCCCTGAATACAACAACTCCAACTTTTTTGTTTCTTGAGCTTTTGTAACCTAACTTAGAGTGCAGGTATTTCCAATCCCCAATATTAAGGTCAAAAATGTCAAAACTTTTAATTGATGTGTCACAACAAGAATCTGCCATGCCTCGTTAACTTCGAACGGCGCTGCGCAAAGTATTCTGAAGCTGTTTCCTGTTATTTCTTGCGAAAGTATCTGGATATTTAACAAGAAGCAGGAGCTTCAAAAAGCTTACTTTCAAGCCCCAATTTATTTTAATTAAGTACTGTTGGAACTAAAAAAAAATCAATTATGTAGTAGTGAAGTTTTTTATCACCTGAATGCAAAATATCCTTACAAAATTTTTATGAAAAAATGAAGAGCTCCGAGATTTTTTATAAAATTAACAGCCGTCTATGTAACTCGTCTGTAATACACTATACCTACACACTGAAACATGCTGAGAGTATGGCCTACATACTTTTCATGAGACATGATGGTGTTTGAGTGTTAAACAAAATGAAAACAACATTATTTAATTATTATGCAGCAAACATTTAATAAGTCTTTATGTTTTATTTATAAAAAATTGAAATTTATTGGTAAGTAATAAATTGGAAAACTTCAGAAATTACAGTAGTATTTGAATTTAAATCAATGCCAATAAATAATTCAAAAACAAAAAAGGCTGGAAAACTACCTCTGATCTGATAGAAAAAAATTGATATTGAATTTTCAAAGTACAAATTATTACTTTTCAGAATTTATCATAGAAAAGTACAAATCGTAGTTTAAAATCATTTTAAATGGTGTTCTAGTTAAACATTCAAACAAGGCAGCGAGAGAGTAGTGGGAAAACATAATATTGTATTCAATTTATCAGAAAACAATTACTTTAAAATTAAAAAAAATACCTAAAACTTTTTAAGAATTGAAAATTATGCAAAACCTTTTCTTAATGAGAACCAATGAGCAAATAGGAACGACCATGTCAAATTTCAACCCCGTAGAGGTCCTACAGTCATTTTGAAATCATGGGGGGCGGAGGACTAATGAACATCAAAAACTACATTTAAAAAACTGTTTCTTAATAAAACACCTCTTAGCAAAATGGAACATAAACGTTAAATATCAACCCCGTATGATCTATTTTGATTTTGAGGATTTGTGGGTAGGACCCCAGGAAGGAAATTTGCAAAATCGTTTATTGTTCAACACCTATGAGCAAAAGTCCATGTCTAATTTCAACCCCGTAGGCCCTGGATTAATTTTGAAGACCTATGGGGCGGAGCCCTAAACAACTTCGAAAACTATATTTGCGAAACCGTTTCTAAGTGAGCAGAGCACCTATTAGCAAAACGGAACTTCCACGTTCAATTTTAATCCCTCAGGATCTATGGTAATTTTGAGGTTCTGTGGGGTGGAGCCCTAAAGGAAATTTGCTAAATTGTTTCTTAATGAGCAACTATGAGCAAAGAAGAACGTCTATGTCAAATTTCACCCCGGTGGGGCATAGAGTAATATACAAGACCTGTGAGGCGGAGCCCTAAAGAATTTCCAAATATATTTGAAAACCTTTTCTTAGTGAGTAGGGCCTAACCTACCTATGAGGTAAGAGGAACGTCTATGTCATCCCCTAAGTACAACCTTAAACATAAAGCGCGAATGTGTTTTCTATTGTTTGAAAATTAGGGATCGATTTTCGAATTACGAGTAAGAAAGTCATGTTACTACATGTGACAAGCAAGTTTCATTATTTGTACCTACAATGTGTACAGAACCAAATAAGTAGGGACATCCTTAGGGGGAGTCAGAACACAGATAGCACCATTTCGATTTAATTTTTAGCGAAGAATTATGCTGATTAGTTTAACGGAAACAGATGATTAGAATAATTTCACAGACGTTTGTTATTGTATTGATTTTTGTAAACAAATAATACGTTCATTTTGACATATGAGAGGTAGAAAGAAGTGCTTCCCGAGTCAATTAAAAATAAATCCTAGCACCAGCCTTTATTTTACTCTGGTTTTCGAGGATAAACCCAATTTTTTTAAAATGGGATGTCCCTACTTATTTGATTAGGTCTACTATTTATTACATTTTGACTTTAGAGTCTGCAGTACCGTCCGCCTTAGATTTGTACTCCCATAAGACTAATGTGAAATTTCAAACATGCACTAAAGCTATTATATTGGTAAAAAAATTCATCTTTATGTCATTTATAGGAAATGTTAATATCTAAGACACTGCAAAATAAAATCACGATTTATGATATTAAACTACGTCTATTTATGAGATTTATAAAGTAAACGTGCCCATTTAAAAAAAAGTTGAGAATACTTTGTTGTTTATTAATCAAACAATCAATAATATAACACTTTGGATTTCATAGGGCCCTAAGTATTAACACTTCCTATAATATGACATAAACATTAATCTTTTTTTATTCATGTTTTATGCCTCCAGAATCGTTTTGATCTAAATAACAGGTTACTAACCTTTAACCGTCAACGATCCTTGTTGAATCACTTCATATGGTGACTCGAGTTTCTGCCTTAAAAGGCCATTATCAAACCGTGTAAGATTGTCAAACACTTACTCCATTCGGAAGTCGTCAAAAAATAAAAAGATACAAACAGTCCACATTACACTACATTTAAACACATAAAAAACATAAAAAACGTCAAATAAAATAGGAAACCTCTTAAAACAGCAAAATATTAATAGTTCTGAATTAAACAAAACCACAGTCACCGGCGTATATAGATTGGAATGCTCCGATTGTACCAAATTTTATATAGGTGAAACCGGAAGGTCGTTTGAAACAAGGTTCAAAGAACACCTACCTAAACCCCGACTGCAGAAGCAAAAATCTACCTTTGCTGAACACCTGTGTGAAATGAATTACAGCGTCCGAAGCTCTACTGAAAACATGAAGGTATTACATAAATGTAAAAAGGGGCCTTATCTCTATTCCCTAGAAGAATTTGACATATATAAGGCATATAAAGCGGACCCAAATAACATCTTAAATGACAAATTGAGTTTTGGAGCCAACGTACTTTTCAACAGTGTTATAGATCTGACACGGAATCGGGATATCATAAAGGCCTTTGATGACAGTGGAGGGGGTAGGGGGACAAGACGTTCTGATAACGCTACAATCGGTGCAAGCGAACCAGTTCGATAATGAGCGGCCGGCCGGGACTGTCCTTTTTTATGTTTCGTGTGTTTAAATGTAGTGTAATGTGGACTGTTTGTATCTTTTTATTTTTTGACGACCTCCGAATGGAGTAACTGTTTGACAATCTTACACGGTTTGATAATGGCCTTTTAAGGCAGAAACTCGAGTCACCATATGAAGTGATTCAACAAGGATCGTTGACGGTTAAAGGTTAGTAACCTGTTATTTAATCTTTTTTGACCAATTTTAAAGGCTTATCGGGTGTTAGAAACTTAACATTATTCTTAATGGAATAAAAATCTAAAACGGCCGATACTGCAAACTTATGTCTAAACTTTTAGGAAAATACTGTGGTATACCAAGCTCATTAACCCGAGTACTTTATTAAACCACAGCCTACTCGGTAAAGGGTATATACTTGGTGTGTATCATTATAACTTTGGGGCCGTCCATAAATTACGTCATCGCTTTTTGGCCATTTTTGGACCCCCCTCCCTAAAATCATCCTACCATCATAATTTGTCTAACCCCCCCCCCCTCGGAAAAATGACGTCATTTTTAACAAACCTGCGTTTTAAGTAAAAATAATGCTTTTTAAACGCTACATGATAAACCAAAAAAAAATTACCAATCACATCTGAATTTACCTTCAGAAATAAAGCCAAAATGACTTTCTCAATGGAAAAATAAACTATAAAAAAACCCCTTAAAATAGTCTAATGTATTTTATAGAACTAATATTTTACTATAGTTGAGTTTTGTTAGAATTTAACATTGTTTTACTGTTTAAATGTGATATAAAACATCATATTTAAAATGACGTCATATCAAAACCGACCACCCCCCCTTGCACATCACCTTACAGTCATTTTTAATCTGGACCCTCCCCCCCTATTTTCAGATGACGTAATTTATGTACGACCCCTTTCTAAAATGTTTGATTTTAAAATACAAAAATTGGCGGTATGAATAATTTAATAATCACTGTGTTATAATAAAATAAAATTATAATAAATTATATAACCATGAATTTTGGTTAGTAATATTTTGTAAATGACTTGAAACAATGAACATTCATTTATTTATCCTGTTATGTACGAGCTTCGATCACACAATAGTTTTATAATATAGGAAACTGACAACTTGGCTGGGATGACGGGCTCCTCTCACGTAGACAATTTATAACCGTTTAAAGGACAAAGAGTTGGTGGAATATGATTAATTGCCCGCTTTGAAGGGAATCGCTCGGCACTCAGGTGGCGGAGAGGTGACGTCACTACTGTTCAATCTATCACGGGGCTGATAGCGACGTTTTCTGGGTCAATATCACGCTCTTTCATGTGGAAACAACTACTTAGTACAACATGCCTTTAACAGAAAGTTAATGATTTATTATAATGGAACTAAAATATATTTTTTTAATATTTGTCTCGGACAACTTCTTGAGAAAAATCCCAGCGTGGTTAAACACTACTATAAAAAAGTTACCATCGTTGTAGTTTTCGAATTTAATGTCCTAATCTAATGCGTAGTTGCATTTTAATACGCTAAGGGGTTTTTTTTTTTTGTGTAGAGAACTCCTCCTACAATTTTCAACCAATTTTCATGTTTTTGGTGTCGTTGGATGGACTTGGTCTGTAGTTGTTTCCGCCAAAAATTGATGAGAATCGGACTTAAAATAAGGGTGCTATCCACAAATGAAATTTCAAAATTTCCCATTAGAATAACATTGAGATTGGTTTGAGCCTTGGTTTGAGCATTTTAAACATCTGTTAACGTACAGATGTAGTTTTTGATGTTTACTGATATTTACAGTATTGGATTGGTCGGATGTCATTTATTTAGAACTAAATTTAGCTTTTCTTTGTATCAAAATACATTGCTCGATGTCGAGAAACACGTGCATTAGAGACATCTTATTGGTTTAAGATTAAAATTTGTTGTAATGGCTTAATCTCTGCCAAAGGTATTTAAATCCCTTAAGTCATCTTTACTTCTTTGAAATGGAATATGCTAAAAACAAATTATGCTAGAGATGTAAGAAAATCAAACCAATATTACCACATCAAATGGCTTTAATTATACTCGTATAAAGGTTCACGGCGTCGGTTGAATCTTTCTGACTTCGCACTAATCAGGAAATTAAAAACCGTTTCAGTGTAATCCAATTCAAAAGGTTTTAATTTATTTTGCTAACAGATTTAATGCTAAACACTTGATTTTAATAAAGAAAATTGTTTTCATAAAGAAATTTAAATTGGGTAATTAACATCTATTGAACAAACAATAATCTAGCTTTTAATCTGTTTTTAGTTAATATTCTATCCAGTTTCTCCGGTGGTGTAATCAGTTACAATCATGGGCGGATTCACGAGTTATGCGGACGGTATAGTGTAACATCTGAGCGCCCACGAGGCGGATCGCCTTACCGAAGCCCCAGGGGGCGCCATAACACCCGGGGCTTAGGGCTTCCTACAACAGCTGCTTACATGTGGCCTACACTGCGCCCGCCCGCCCCGCCCCGCCACTCCCGCACACCGGCTGTTACTGTCCCAACCTAAAAACTGCCAAACTTATAGTATTTTGTTTGATAAAAAACTAACATTGCAATAACAGATTTACTATAAACATGGTTTAAAGCTAAGGTAAAATGTTTTTTTAAAGAGCAGCGCCAAGAACACTTTCTTAAGAGCTACATAGTTTTGTATCAAAACTTGTGCAAAAGAAAGATTAATTTATTTACTGTAGCGTCACATTAGATTGCGATTGGTTGGTTTGTTGGCAGTGGGAGGAATGGGAGAAAATGGAGGAATTGAAATATGCATTTCGACCGCACATTTATTTTGAACGGGGTATAGGAATAATTTAAATATATGAACAGCTGAGGCATTATTTGTTTATGTTATTATTTTAGGTCAAAAATTTTAGTATATCTAATTGGAACTCTGTAGAAACCCATAAATTGTGTATAAGAATGTCAAATACGTCCATTTTCGTCTTCTTACTGCGGTGAGCAATTAAAAATACAAGTTCCCATTGTTCTCATAGTATATTTTTTTCATTACTGATATTATCAGCTTGAAAAACTTTAAAATTGTCATTCCGATAATTGTAATACTTTGATCAAAGCGAGTACAGAAATTAATTATTTGATTGATAGTAACATAGTTTCTAGATAAAATAATGTTGCTCTGGAAATATGTATATTTATTTAATCTGTTATATGCTCATATTCTATGCAATATGTATTCTATTTTGTCTGCATTTGGGAATTATATCGGGTGGACCTGTAGAATATAAAACAGAGAAGGTTTTTGGGGAATATACAGAATGATCAACTCAACCATGGGTATCTCGTAACCCTTACGTATCTCTTACGGAAAAATTTAAATGGGGGACTTTACCTGTTTTAGAGACCTTTAAAATATTAATTTATATTTTTTTAATCTGGCTGCCATTTTTCATCATGGCAACCAACTTTAAAATTTCTTATAGAACACCTTACATTTAATGGTGTGTGTGTGTGTGTGTGTGTGTGTGTGTGTGTGTGTGTGTGTGTGTGTGTGTGTGTGTGTGTGTGTGTGTGTGTGTGTGTGTGTGTGTGTGTGTGTGTGTGTGTGTGTGTGTGTGTGTGTGTGTGTGTGTGTGTGTGTGTGTGTGTGTGTGTGTGTGTGTGTGTGTGTGTGTGTGTGTGTGTGTGTGTGTGTGTGTGTGTGTGTGTGTGTGTGTGTGTGTGTGTGTGTGTGTGGACAGGTTCCGCAATATTTGTGGGGCCAAGTGTGTGAATTTCACCTGAGTGCGGGGCCTTCTGAAATTGTGGGGCCATACACATGGCCCCACAAAGATTTTTTTTTTTTTTATTTTGAGTTAAAATTCTACTTTTTATGGTCGAAAAAGTAAATAATCGTTAGGTTAGGTTAGGTTAGGTTAAGTTAGGTTAGGTTAGGTTAGGTTAGGTTAGGTTAGGTTAGGTTAGTTTAGGTTAAGTTAGGTTAAATTTTGTTGTATGGCCCCACAATACAAATACGGCCCCCCAATAACTGTCAAATGCACATACATGGCCCCACAAATAGACGTGTAATCCCAAGGCCCCACAAATATAGGCGAACAAGTTTGTGTGTGTGTGTGTGTGTGTGTGTTTTCAATTTCCATGTAATTTTAAGACTTCTTATGATCTTTACCATTTTCTCTAAACCTAACGGTTAGGGAGCTAGAGGCAATAATTAAATTAAACTATTCTATAATTCCATGAGAATAACATAGGGCAAACTTGAAGTGCCCCCATATCTCGAAAAAAATCAGTAAAATAAGAAAAACACAAGAACAAAATATATTAAAATAATGTTTTAAGAACAACTCACGCATAAGTTAAATTATTTCCAATGTGGCGGACAAAAAATGAAAAAATTCAAAACATTTTATGTTATTATGAAAAAATATCTTTAAACATCGATCTAAGACATTTATATTCTTGAGTATTTTTTATTTTACTGAATGGTTTCGGAAATATGGGCTGATAAAGTTTGCCCAACGTATTTCTTTTGAATTTTAATTGCCTTTAGCTACCTAACAGTTAGGTTTAGAGCAAAATAGCAAAGAATAAAAAAGTCTTAAAATTACATGGTAATTAAAAACACCATTAAATGTAGGGTGTCACATAAGAAGTTTTAAAGTTGGCCACCATAATGAAAAATGATGGCCATTTAAAAAATGGAATTAATATTTTTTATTGCCTTCCAAATAAGTAATGTTCCCCATTTAAAGTTGTCCCTAAATCTCATGGTTTAGGATATGCCAATGGTGGCACAGTTAAATTGATCACCCTGCAAGGTAAAGATTTATTAGTAGTGGTAATAATTTCATAAAACCACCGCCAGAACGTACAGCCAGACAGTCGTTGACTGGATTGAGTGTGCCGCCACGGCAAGCAGGCTCTGCTACAGAGGGTTTTGTTGGTAATTACAGCTGACACTGCTGCTAAGCGGCTTAACATTCTGCTAAGTGGCTTATTCTTAATTATATTGGCGCTCTCGCATTTCGTTCCGGGTTTTTATTTCCAGAGTTATCTCAATTTCCAATTAATTACTCCCTTTATTGTTTCACAATTCTTGGGGTATTCTTGTTTTCATTGAAGTTTGTTAATGGAGTAATTTGTAAATGTTGTGACTGTTGGTTTCTCATACAAGACCATAGAGCATTTTGTAAAGTGGAGCGTTTTTAACTCGATATTTAAGTCATGACGATTGAGAATCGGTTTCTAAGCTATGTGGAATTTTCCATTTATCTGTAAGCGCGGTTCTAATTTTCCTGGCTGTACGGGGAAGTCCTGTTTGTAAATAATGTACAGGGAACATACATTTTGCATGTGTATGTAGTCTGATTAGTTTGGATTAATTTAAGAACCATGGGGCCCTCGCGCAAATTGCGCTTTTCAATATAGTATTTCTTTACGTTTGTGAGAAAATCACCTACAATACAATTCGAAGGAATTAAATGACTTTCCAATCAACTTTTATACAGTATACAGTGATAGACCATCTGTTTTTGTTTACAAACTGACTTAAAAATGTATCTGCTATTAGGTTACAATTCAAATTTATACAAATTTTACAATGAATCATTTGAAAGCGCCCTCTAGAAATGAATCAAAGGCTAAGGAGGCAAAGTCCGAAACGAAATTTCCTTTTAAATCATAATTTACACAGGAGCTATAGATCATAAGTTTTTTAATTACACCTAAATCTTAAATACCCCCCGTCGCAGCAGACCTGCGTACTCAGCGAATTTCCAAATTAGTAATATTAATTTTGACCAGCTAAACTTGTAAACTAAATTTCATCACGTGCTCATAAATAGGGAGATAAATGTCTATTCTCCTTAAGATAAATATAGGGAAAGAGTATGCAGGTATGCTGCCATGGGGGACACTAAAAGTAGGTTTTTAGCTTAGAAAAAATTTATTTCGACCAAATAAAGCCATATAGTAAATTTCATCAATATCTGTCCATAAATAAAAGAGTTTGCCTATTCTCCATATGATTAACATGGGAAAAAAGTATGCAGGTTTGCTGCCATGATAAGTACAAAAACCAAGATTTTTTTACCTTAAATGGATGAATCTCAACCAAATGAAGATAAATACCAAGTTTCATCCAAAAATATTGGTTAATAAGTGAAATATTAACACATCCTCATTCTCCATAAGATTAACATTGGAGCCCCAAAAGACAATGTACTGTCTTTAGACTTTGTAATATCTCGGTAACCAGTGGAGATAGAGCAAAGCTTCAAAATACTAAATTGTGTGTTTTTTTGAGCTAAATCCAATGGTAAAAATAAAAATTTAAAATTTTTTTAAAATTTACATATGAAAAATGCAAAAAACCCATCTTTGGGGTACAAAACCCCCCAAAACTACCCCTTCCGGTAGGTCGATATGTCTGGTTTTCGAACTCATCCGAATAAACGTAGGATTACACATCTCTACCAAATTTGGTGTCGATCGGACCATTTTTACGAGAGTTATCGTGTCTAGGGACACATATATACATATACATATATATATATATATATATATATATATATATATATATATATATATATATATATATATATAATTTTAGTGACTATTATTTTTGGTCTCTGGGCACCTCAAAACGAAAAAGTAACATGGTCCCGGGCTTAGGTCTCACCATGAGACCTACGGTAATAGCTTATTTCCTATGGGAAATTCGCTAAAATCGGTTAAGTAGGTCGAGAGGGAAAGGGAAGTAACAGACAAAACCCTCTTTGAATGAAGAATATTAATTAATACTTATAAACAATGTAGAATAATATAGCAATACCCACCTACTGCTCGTGGGTAGCTCACGCCCATTCCCTTGGATCGTTTACGCCAATTTTTAATGTTCAAAAAGACTTAATTTAAAAAAAGTTTATTCCCCGAATTCACTAAAAGTTTCTCGATTTCAAATGTCCGCCATTTCGAATTTGTTTACGGGGTCAAATTAGACAACTATGGTTTTTGGATTTATCTTGAATATTGACGTCGCAAGATATGTTCATGCCAAATTTCAAGTCTTGCATGAACTGAATAGGCTATGTGTGTCTCTTCTAGATACGATCAGGGTAATTTTATTTACCTTAACGTATAATGGTTAGGTCCAGAAAGTTACTTTTATTATTATTTGGAATTTTAATTTCTAATTTTAATTTGAATTGAAGTTTGATGATCAATTTGAAGTTTGAAGTTAAATTATTTTACCTTTGTCAATACAGATAATATAAATAATCGCTAAATCCTTCATATTGCCCGAATCAGTGCTTTATTAACACACATTTAGGCCGAAGGGAACGAATCCAAATGCTACATTGGTGCACAAGCAATGAGCAGCAATACTGTACCAGTGGCATCTGTTCTTCAATAACTCTGTCAGCAAACTGAGTCTTATTGTTTTGCAATACCGCATCTTCTGGCTTAATATCTCAATTGCTATTTTATGTCGATTACGTCCATTGTTTGTTGGGGAAATGTAGTAAAACGGGATCCACCTACAGACATAATAACAAAAACTATTTATTTTAATACTATCAGCTAAATAAATTTTATGTAGTATATTAAATTATTTGTAATATATACCGTTAATTTACGACTCCTTTCTAATATTTATAGGATGCTAAGTATTAGCAGTTGTAAAGTTGTCAGACGTTGTACGAGTTTCTAAAACAATAAAATGATTTTATAATTGAAAAAAGTCCTTTCCATTAGTTAATAAAGGCTTTGATTATAGTAGGATTCACGAAAATAGTCCGATGAGAGTCGATACATTGTTGCCAAATTTATTATGAAACACATTTTTATACTGTGTTACACATGGTAAACATAACCACAAACGACAACATTGCAGGGAGAGAGGGGGTGAGGGGGGACACAGCTGTTAAAATTTCCATCGGACTATTTTCGTGCATCTTACTATAGATTTATCCCAATATAGCGTTTCGTTATTAAGAAGTAATATTATCACAAATTACGTTTTTAGTTAGTTATATTTATTTTGTGCGGTTGTGTGGTGTTGTAATATTAAGAATACACTGCAGATAGAAATCAAACAAAATATTTTAGCTCGACCAAAACCGTCATTATCTCGAAAAAATATATGTACCGCACATTGCATTCATACTGAATACGGTTTAACCAGAAAGTCTGAACGAACCGTGCAGAAAAGGCGCTTTGGACTTGCAACGTTCCCTAGGCTATCAGATATATCCTATGCTGTTGAGTTTTATTTATAAGCCCGAACATGTCCCAATCATAGAATAAGATTTATTTTAACTTCTTAGAACATATAAAATTACAAATATTTAAATTCATAAAAAATTAGTCCTCTTTAGTTTAGTAGTGTTCAATTTTTATTATTTAACTGCAAACTGGGGATATTTTACATTTATGTATAGCTCTGGGTTACTTTTTATTGTATGTAAGTTCCTATACAATTTAGTGTCAGAATGTTTGGCGCTGCTCAAGCGAGGAAACTTTGACCGACCAGTTTCGAATTGGCTGTATCAATCATGATAGTGAGGTATGATGAGGGGGTGGGAGGGGTGAGGTGGTGGGAGGGGGAGGGGGAGGGGTGTAGTCCGATTAAGGCATGCTTCCATTTCGATAGCTGACACAACGAGGATCGCTGGTATGCAAACAATGAACAGTAATACCAGGAACATCTGTTCGCCAATAACCCGCCAGTCAGCAAACCGCTCATATTGTTTTACATCACGCTTCCTAAACTGTCAACTTGATTGATTTCGTTTAAAAAGTGGTATAGTTGTAAGATTTGATAGAAGTGCTTAAGAATTGATAGAATTATTATAATTTAGTACGATAGTTAAGCTGTATCTTTTCAAATATAAAGGCAGTAGTAAGGTATTTACCAAAGGCCTACACTATCGCATAACAAGAAACTACTATGGAAGTTACTGAAAAGGTCGTTTTCAGGTGAGCAAAAAACCTTAATCAACATCTTGAACTTTAGAAAATTAAAAACAAATTAATGCATGTTTAGTGATAGATAGCCAAACACAAATATACTTATTTAATACAAAAGAAAAACTTCAAAAAGCACTTTTACAAATCAGTTGAAGTAAATTAGTACATGTTAACAGATATTTTACTGTCGTACTGCTTACTTATTATTCTAGGATTCATACATCAAAATTAGAAAAAAAAATAAATAAAAAATAGGCCTCTTTATTTCTAAGTGCTTTTTATAACTGTGCTACAACAAAAGTTCATCTCCTACACTCAACGTATCTAGGTGTGCAGTACATACAGCATGATAGTCCGAAATAGAGTGAGTAAAGTACGGTATATCTTTATTGTGATGAGCACTTTATAGTTCGCGCATTATTTCTCCGACTATGGCCATGTCAGCTGGCCAAAAAAGTAGAGAGTAGCTTATTCAAATGGATAGTAACGGAGTGGCCATAGTCGGAGAAATAATGTGCGAACTATAATAATCTTTGTAAACAACAGGTGGAATAAAACCACATCCTGTGAAGTACCAAATAATACAGTGTAAAGATCTTTAATTGATAAGCATAATGTTAAGAATAATTATTTATTATTTTTAACTTTTGATGCTCAAATTTTCATCTGGAAAAATAAAAGATTTAATTATTAGTTTTAAATTAATTTTTTAAACATAAAAATTAATGAATGTTCATACTGTATTAATAAAATAATAATAATAGACATATTTATTTTTTATCAAGGGACAGCACATTATTGCTAGTGAAAATGAGCTAATATCTTCCTAAAGTTTATCGTTGTAAATTTCACATGAAACCTTATCCTATCAAAACATATTTCAATGGTTTATTTTTGTTTGTTTTCCAGAATAAATACCATTCTATAATCTTCTTTGGCGCATTTTTTATCTTGCTTTAACTCGTGTTGGTATGGAGGTTCATCACACCACAAATGAACTTTTAAAGTTTAGGCCTAGTAAACCAACTCTTTCAGTTACGACCTCCTAACGTACCTAGTAGTTAGGTGACTACTACTGACAGGTTTTTTTGTATTTTCGCTAAAAGTCTCTGCCCTTTGATTGGGCTTTTTCTACATTAATCTTTTGGCCAGTTCATCAGCCACATTAACTAGTTAGATATTTCATATCAGCCGGATTTTCACTCTCTCACACTAGAGTAACTTGAGACTACAGACTTTATCCACGGCAAAATTAAACTTAATATGTTTTACTTAAGCTAATGTGCAGGTTAATACATTTTTTTAATTGTTATGCTAATAAAAAAATTATTATTTGAATTTTCTGAAATATCACAAAACACAATTTATTCGGTGCAAAATTATTAATTTAATCCCACAGAGCATTATTTACGGTAAAATATAGCGAAAGAAAATTCATACTATACCTAGATAATAGACATAGCTCATAGCACATATTTGCAGAGAAAAAATTAAGGGATTTGTAATTTCTTCAGTGTTTCAAATCCCGCTTCCTTCCAAACAACATGGAATGATCAGAATGATACCCAGTAACCAATAATTTTGAGTGCGATCAGACTATGACTTTTTGGTGTAAACAAATCTCCCTGTACCTTGTGAGACAACCATTTTACAACTTTTTTTCGAATGAGTCCCTGGGAGATAAATAAAGGCAAATAAGTTTTAAAACTAAGACTAAGACAAATATTTTATTGAGAACCCGGATCTCTTTGACAAATCTAAGTAGAATTTATTCTTGTCGGGATGTAATTTATGGTCCAATGGTAACTAAAAGTCATAAATTGGCAACATAAACACAGTTTGTTTGTTGTGTCATAAAGTGGCCCAGCCAGTGGAGGTACCGGGGCCAAGGCAGCGTGACCCCCGTGGCTGGTACCGCCGCCCGCGCAGCTCGATAACATCGCTCTCGTGCATCGCCACCGAATCTTGCCTTGAGTTACTCTCATTGGAATTGGGTAGCGAGCGATACGGCGAATAATCGTGTAAAAAATTATGAGAGATTTCGCAAACATTTAAATTATGAAAGTATTTCCAATGGTGAGAATAAATATCGTTTCTATGTCCCCATACCCGCCATTCTGATATAAAATAATTTATTAAAATTACACCTTCTTTCCCCATCGGGAAAGGTGTTACAAACCAAAGGACAAAAACAAAAATAATAATAATAATATAATTATTACTATAATAATTTTGAATATGATGCTCATGATGACTAAATTGTTCCGTAAAATAGATATTGAGTGTTATAGAACCACAGTTAACATTTTTCCAAGGATGTCACTAATTAATTGAGTTTTTTCCAAAACACACAAAACATTTATATTAGTGCCTCTGGATCCAATAAGCAAAAAATGACTTCTACTTTTTTGAGTGTGAATTTTTCTTTAATGAAAGGAATAGTTGCATCATATATTTATTTATTTTCTTCATTAACTTCAACTTGTTTCAACTTCATTAACTTTTCGATACTTGTTTTTCTATCGATATTGTATTTTGTAAGCCAGATGACCGAATAAACTATACATGTAACCAAAAAGTGTAAGAAAAGATGTTTAATAAAATAAAGGAGAGAAAGCTTAAAGAACGAGCCCGTAATACAAATGAACATTACCTCAGGATATCTAATGCAACCTGTGCTGGGTAAAGCTACTTCAATTTTCTTCCATTTATTAATTAGTCTCCACTAGGTGAGTTTTTAACCTCCATTATTTCAAAACGTTAACTATCCTCTCTAACTGATTTTAATTGCATTAATAGGACTTTCCTTTTTAGTTTAAAAAGTGTGAGTAATAACTAAGTTTTAAGGTCTAAGCTCAAGTCCAGGATATGCAACACTAACAATATCTTTTATTTACACAAGGTTACACATTAAAGTTTCACCTTAGCTTAAACAATGTGTATATTTTATCTCCACTGACCTACGATCACTCTCAGGTAACGCGAACGTTACGTGTCAACCCAGGTTTCTTGAAACCATTATTGTAAAATGTTAGTATATTGTGTTGTTTTGTACTTTATTTTGTTTATAGCATAGTTTTGTCTGTCTTTTTAGTTTCAGATAAGAGTCGTAATTATCTTTAATACACTGGTTTTAATGTTTAGAGTGGGTGAACCCCCCGCAAAACTATTCTCTGGGCTTATTCTCTGCATTGCTTTTACCAAATTTATGTAAGATAGTTTTAACGTACGTGTTCAAAAATAATTTAAAACAAAATTTGAAAATACATTAGTATGCATGATTGAGTAATATAACCAATTTATAAACAAATAATAAAAAAACAAAACAGATAATAAAACCAAAATAAAGGATTAAATTTGACAAATAAGTTGGTTTTAAATAATTAATTGATCGTTATATTATACAACCGAATCGCTAATAGTTTAACAAAAATTTATTATAAACCATTTTCATATATAATACAAAGTCACCATCAATAACAATTGACTCTGTCAGCACGAATAGAATCTCTCAGAAATTTGGAGGGGTGGCGGGGGGGGGGGTTAAAAAAATATCCTGGTAGTTAAAGGGAACGTAGAACGAAGTGAGGCTAAAATTTCCGCTTAAAACCTCTATATCGTAGAGGTGGGCTGTATTTTATTCCTATAGTTTAAGTGCTGTGAACGTAACTACTGTGTTATTTTACCCTCAATAATGTTTAAGTGGACCTCATTACCACTCCTATTTGAGATTTGGATAAAAGTACATTTTGGGTTTATCCGACACTCAGTTTTCAAGTACTCTATCCATTTTGAATTGAAATAGTGTTCGGTATTTTTATGCATGTCCGTTTTTTGAGAACAGTTTATGTTTAATAAAATGGTTAAATATTTAAGTGTATATTTTCTTGACATATGAGTTTTCCCATTTGTATAATTTATATATTATATATTTTTAATTCTGAGTAGATTTATATTATATTTTACTAAATTGCGCCTGATCAAAGTTTCTAATGCAGTCTGGTGTTAATTTTGTAATTTATTAAGCCATATAGTATGGTAAAATTCTGTTTATAATTTGACCAAACTTCTCATAGATGAATTGTACTGGCAAAGATACAGATAAAAAAAAATTACTCCGTTTCTTCACGTTTTTTAAATATTTTTTTATTTATAATCGAATCTTTTCAGTTGTTATTTGCTTCATTTCACATACCGTAGCCCATAGGACATTTTACACAGAGAGTCTGAAGTACTTGAATACAACTTTTATTACGTTTAAATAGTTAAATGAATTGAAACGTTTTATTTTACTGGTCTACTTGTTGCTCAAAATCGAGCAATTTATTTTGATACAATTCAAAAATAACATTTACGTATTAATAAGTAAATGCTTACTTACAAGGCAAATAGAATATCAACGACATCCGACCAATCAAATATTGTGAATATCAGTAATCACAAAAACCTACACGCATTTACAACTGTTCATCAACAGATGTTTCAAATGTTCAACCCAAACCCAATGTTATTCTAATGGGAAAATTTCAAATTTGAATTGTGTACAGCGTCCTTATTTTATCTCTGATTTTCATCAATTTTTGGCGGAAACAACGACAGACCAAGCCCTATCCAACGACACCAAAAACTTGAATATTGGTTAAAAATTGTAGGAGGAGTTCCCAACACAAAAAAACCCCTTAGCGTGTAAATAAGTACTAGTGCACGTCTTGCTCGACATCGAGCAATTTACATATATAAAGCAATGAAATCCGACCAATCCAATATTGTGAATATCAGTGATCACTAAAAACTACAGCTGTACGTTAACATATGTTTAAAATGCTCAAAATAATCTCAATGTTATTCAAAAGTGAAGAATTCAAATATAATTTGTGGATAGCACCCTTATTTTAACTCCGATTCTCATCAATTTTTGGCGGAAACAACTACAGACCAAGTCCTATCCAACGGTAAGAAAAACTTGAAAATCGGTTGAGAATTGTAGGATGAGTTCTTAACATAAAAAACCCTTAGCTCATTGAATAAGTGGTACCAGGTTAACCGAGCCTTGATCGCTGGTTTTAATTCACTTTTGTTATAGTGTCATGGTAATCAAGCTAATACACCAGACTCTTCACAGATACCATCTGTTAAGAGACTGCTTGAAATTAATGTTCCTTTATTTTTGTTTACTTTTAGTTGTTACTAGCAGTTACCCGACGCGCGTTGCTGCATTCAAATTAAGTTGTTTACACAAATAAAGCTATTTTAATAAAACAAAAAAGTTAAGTTAAGTTTTAAGTTTTTTAATATAACAAAAAAAGTCAATATAAAAGTCATAGAAAGTAAGTATATTAATATTACTGTAAGGCCAAAGGATAAACAGGCATTTTGCAAATTTAAACCCAGAATAGTCAAAGTTTGCCTTGTATCTTATTGATCGTAATTGTAAATGCAAGTGCACCTATGAGCAAATAGGCATGTCCAAGTACAATTTCAACCATGGTGGCCCTAAAGTAATTTAAAGTCCAGTGGGGCAGAGCCCTAAAGTGCTTAAAAACGATATGTGCAAAATCGTTTCTTAGTGAGCACCTATGAACAAAAAGAATCATCCATATAATTTCAACCCCGATGGCCCTAAAGTGATTTTAAAGTCCAGTGGGGCGGAGCTCTAAAGATCTTAAAAAACTATATTTGCAAAACTGTTTCTTAATAAGCACCTAAGAGTAAAGAGAATCGTCTGTCAAATTTCAACCCCGGTAGCCCTAAAGTAATTTCGAAGCCCAGTGGGGCGGACCCCTAAGAACATCAAAAACTATATTTGCAAAACCGTTTCTTGGTGAATATCTATGAGCAAAGAGGCACGTCCATGTTAAATTTCAACCCTGGTGGCCCTGAAGTAATTTTAAAGTCCAATAGGGCAGAGCCCTAAAAGCTTCAAAAACTATATTTGCAAAATTGTTCCTTAGTGAGTACCTATGGGTAAAGAGCATCGTCCATCAAATTTCAACCCCGGTGGCCCTAAAGTAATTTTGAAGTCCAGTGGGGTGGAGCCCTAAAGAGCTTAAAAAACTATATTTGCAAAACCGTTTCCTAGTGAGTACCTATGAGCAAAGAAAATCGTCCATGTCAAATTTTAGCTCCGGAGGTCCTAAAGTAATTTCAATGTCCAGTGAGGTGGAGCCCTAAAGTGCTTTAAAAACTATATTTGCAAAATCGTTTCTTAGTTTTTAAAACCTATGGGTAAAGAGAATAGTCCATCAAAATTCAACCCCGGTGGCCCTAAAGTAATTTTGAAGTCCAGTGTGGTGGAGCCCTAAAGAGCTTAAAAAACTATACTGTATTTGCAAAACCGTTTCCTAGTGAGTACCTATTAGCAAAGAGAATCGTCCATGTCAAATTTCAGCTCCGGAGGTCCTAAAGTAATTTCAATGTCCAGTGAGGCGGAGCCCTAAAGTCCTTAAAAAAATATATTTGCAAAATCGTTTCTTAGTGTGTACCTATGGGTAAAGAGAATCGTCCTTCAAATGTCAACCCCGGTGGCCCTAAAGTAATATTGAAGTCCAGTGGGGTGGATCCCTAAAGAGCTAAAAAACTATATTTGCAAAACCTATGGACCTATGGTGCAACTATGGACAAAGAGAATCGTCCATGTCAAATTTCACCACCTGTAGGCTTTTAAGTGTAATTGTGAGCTTCCGTAGGGCGGAGCCATAAAGACAACACAAACATCAACATTATACCTCACACCTGGTTACTTCTATGGTTATAAGCATCTGCTTGAATGAAACTTTCAAATTTTTTAATTACAGCAATTCATTTTGTAAACACTAAATTTCTAAAACCTGAACACTGCACCATTGTACGCCCTCTGGGGCAGATCCCTTTGGACAGATTTGCACTAAACTTCACACAAACCATCCTTGAATAATGCTTAATAATACCTGAAAGTTTCGTTGCTATCTATTGAGCGGTTTCGGAGTCTATAGGAAACATACATAATATACAGAGTGAACAACTTAACTGTGCCACAATTGGCATATCCTAAACTATGAGATTTAGGGAAAACTTTAAATGGGGAACATCACCTATTTTTTGAAGGTGATAAAAAATATGAATTCCATTTTCTTCTACATGGCCGCCATTTTCCAATATGGTGGCCAACTTTAAAATTTCTTAAGGGACACCCTATATTTTATGGTGTTTTTGAAATGTACATTTAATTGTAAGACATTTTTATTCTTTGACATTTTTCTCTAAACCTAACGGTTAGGGAGCTACAGGTAATCAAAGTTCATTTTTAGTTCCATAAGAATAACATGGGGCAAACTTTATCTGTCCATATCTCCAAAACCATTCAGTAAAATAAAAAATACTCAAGAATGAAAATGTCTTAAAATTATGTTTAAAGAACATTTCACACATAAAAATTATCATTTACGCATAAATTAACTTATTTCCAATATGGCGACCAAAAAATAAAATTTGTAGAAAATTGGTGTTATTATGAAAAAATGGCATTAAAACATCAGTTAAGACATTTTTATTCTTGAGTATTTTTTATTTTACCTAATGGTCTCGGAGATATGAGCAGATAAAGTTTGACCCATGTTATTCTTATGGAACTAAAAATGAACTTTAATTGCCTGTAGCTCCCTAACCGTTAGGTTTAGAGAAAATGTTAAAGATTAAAAATGTCTTAAAATTACATGTAAATTTAAAAAATACCATAAAATATAGGGTGTTCCATAAGAAATTTTAAAATTAGCCGCCATATTGGAAAATGGCGGCAATTTCGAAGAAAATGGAATTCATATTTTTTATCATCTTAAAAAAATAGGTGATGTTCCCCCATTTAAAGTTTTCTCTAAATCTCATAGTTTAGGATATGCCAATGGTGGCACAGTTAAGTTGTTCACCCTGTATATACATACTTCCTCTTTTATAGATATAGATTTCGTTACCAAAATAGCAACACAAAAAATACGATTTTAAAACTTAAATTTTGACCAAATTAGATTTTTTCTGTTATTAAGGCTGTATCTAAACTTATTTTTGGCCCAAAACACTCTTGAATGCAAAGTTTAAGCAAAATCTACCCGCTAGATTTCGAGATCGTAAAACACACAACCCTTCAGACATTGCTCTTATTATAGGATAAATAGATTTATAAAACACAATTTGATTTTCGGTTGTATTCAGAGTAATATTTCGCATAAATATTTTGTTTACTCTTTTTATGGTATATTTGACTATCAATGTGTTTTGGTATAATGGAAAGGGCACGTTGGTATAAAATCAACTTTTGGGTAACCGTCTAAGAAAATTACCTAAAATAATATTGAAAAGAGTGTAGAATAAAAATATTTTAATGAAGACATTAAAATAAACTTAAATAATAATAATAATATTTAATGATAGTGTGAAATAGGGAAATCTATCACTATCAAGATGACAAAATGTAAAAAAACCGTTGATAACATGTGAACTTTTTACCAGTTGTTGAAAACAGGAAGGATACGTCCCTATAAAACAACTTTTAGATCAAACGTTTGAGAAAATTATCTATAATAAATATACTTTCAAAGAGGTGTATAATAACCAAAAGTTTCAAAGACTCGTAGAACAACACCAAACCTTTCAAGGAGATCCAGTACAACCAAACGTTTTAAAGATTCGTACTACCGACATTATGAGTCTTTAATATATTAAGTTAAAAATAAATAGCCTTTTAACAAAAATGATGGTCATATTCATATTTTAAAAGGACGATTTAAAATACTGAAGAAGCTTCAAATGCATTACGATATCAACAATGATCAATATAATTTGGTATATAACAATAATTTGGTATAGGCCTATAACAAATTTTCACTTATAGATTTAATTAAATTTCTACTATAAGTGGTTGTAGATGTTCGAATATTGGAATATCACTGTCTAATGGGAAAGGTGGTTGGAAATGTACCTTATTAATGACCTACTTCTTGAGCTCAACATTTGGGGAATAGTGATAGCCTACCTCATTGATTGCCAGATTAATTTTTTCTATTAGTTTTTATGCAGCAACACTAGGATTTGTGTATTTAAACAAAACTTATGCTGACATAAGTATTTAAATGATAAAAAGGTCTTATTTGACCTATTTTGCCAATACTAACCAACTAATTTTTAGTGCTTATTTTATTTATGCTAAACAGGGCTTCATATTGGGAAGCTGTTTAACCTTTACACCTACTTCATCCACTTTGTACTTTTAGACTAGTTGCCTTATTAATTTTTTGTCGTTTGAATCATAGATAATATAACTCTGATAAGACATTTTTGTTTGAAAGCAATTCATAATTTGTCTGATATTTGTTTTGTCTATGAACATAAGGAATAGTTTTTCCTGTGACCCCCTTCCCTCGGGGAAGAGTAAATAATAAACAATATTTTGTTTGCGTAGCAACGATATCCCGTCATATAAGAACACAAACAGTTGAAAATCAATTGCCCACACCTCCAGGTTGACTAAAATATCATTGATGCCATGAAATATACAATGGTTATAAATATGCAGACATCTCGTTACATGTTTATTGTTATGATAACTACATTTTTATGTATAATAACCAATAATGAACTTTTTTATGCACAGCCTATGTATGCTAAACTTGGGAACTCCATACTTTCGTCGTGGGACCAAATTCTCATTATAATTGTAATAGTTTCAGTGATGCAAACTGTTATCAGATAAACTTAAACTCAACGATTAAAATAGTGTTTAACTAAGTCAAAAATATTACTCGGGCATACAATAGCAACTTCCAATACTTTCTCACAATGTGAAGATATCCAGATCCTAAATCATCAAATTTAATTACACAGAATGCTTAGATAATAAAATATAGCATGCTTTTATGCTGAAGCTAATCAAATGGTTTAAATTCGATACTAGTTTTTCTCATGTAAGGAAATATTAAGTTAAATAGCTTTCGAGAAACCTCTCTACACAGAACTGACTATTTATTGAATCTTTAATATCACTTTCATCTACGATATCAAATTATGCTACGATAAGTCCAGGTAGAATATTACGGTTCAAACAGAATAACGTATCCAGGTTTAACCAGGGCCTAGCTAATATTTCAGAGGTATAGATTGCACGGAGTAGGGCACTGAACGGTGCCAGACCACACACCCACTTCACGCACGCGAAACCACACGCATCCGCTGCGAGCCAAAACAAAAAACACTTGTCCTAGCTGCACCTGTTTACCAATTTGTTGTTTACCTATTTAATTTACACCTCGTCCATGTTTACCAATAATTATCCCATCACCGTATTGCACAACACATAGTTGTTTACTATTAAACCATCCTCGGAGCTTTTAGGTACACTAAACCCGGGTAGGGATCAAAATCTAAAACTGTTTCATTAAAAGGTGTTGAAAAGGTAAATTTATCACACTTTCTTAGCAGGATGCAGCCCCGAAACCGCCGTCACTGTCACATGTATGTGGTGTATCTCGGCGCTGCCCGGTGCGGGGAGTTCCCGGGAGATCCCAGGAGGTTCCGGAGGTTCCTACCTGTCGTGGAGGTGGCTCCGCGAGGGGTCGTCCTCAGTAGGAGGCAGCGCGTCGGCACATATCGGATGAGCACGCGGCCGCGGCCACATCAGCACACACTCTGCCCTGCTGACTGCTACTGCTGCTGAGGGTCGATGCTGCGCGCGCACCCGCTGATGACGTCGCCGCCCGGGCTGCGCTCTACAGGTACCCCGTCTTAGGCAGCTGCCTCTTTTATATTCAGAAACGTCACTGATCGATCACTACGACCTGTGATTTACCGTTTTTCAACTCTGATTTTTTGGCAGGCTTTGTTTTGGAGTTTGTTGCATGGAATGTTGTTATTTAGGTTTTACAACAAGTGTTATTAAAATTAATAGTTAAAATACTTTAATTTTAGGATTGTGACAAATTTCAAATGGTAGTAGAAAAATACTAAGAATTGAAAAGTAAAACAAATAGTTAGTGGTAAAAAATATTATTTGATACTTAAAACAAAATGAGAAAGTTAAGATTTATGTGCTTGATTTTATACCTATTCTTGAAGATTATTATAATAAATTTTCCAGTGCATCGACATTTTTGTATGATGTATCTTAAATTACCTTATTTGGGCTATTATTAGTATTTAGGCTATTTGACTTTGAAAGCGATATATCCTACTTAGTGTTTCATCACTTCGTTTCGAATATTAAATTAATCTTCGATGAATTTATGGAAACTGTTTCTTAATTTATTTTAAACAAACGTTGAAGATAATAAATGAAACGATGCAAATTTTATTGTTGATATCAACTAACTAATCCATCCAATTTATATATTTATTTTCAACATATAAAAAAATCAATATCCTCTTGTAAGTCATGTACTATTGTAGGTGTCTGAATGTTAATTTTTCAGTGTATAAGTTCGGCAGTGTATGACCTCATGCCCACTCAAGGGAACATGTTTCTGACAACCGTTTAATAGAATAACAACTTAGCAAAATTATCCAAATAAAAAAATTTTCATCTTTATTTTATTTTATTTTTTGAGAGAGAGGCAGGAAAAAGCGATTACGCACACAGGTGGCCAGCCTGTAGAGTAGGACTCCCCTAAAAAACGGGGCTACCCACTAAAAAACCTCCTCTACTCTTTAGGACTCTAACCTGGAATTGTTTATCACACTACGTCGTGCTAGACCTGTTAGGCTTATGCCCATGGGGCACACTCCTTATCCAGCCTCTTGGTCAAAGGATCTGGACCACTTGGCGGTCCAGATAGGTTTTCTTTTGTAGGAGGGTGCCCCGGACGAACTGTGATAAACAATCCCAGTTGCCTTCATCCTCCATAATCTTTTGGCAGACCGTAAAAAAAATAAACACAGAGATTTTTCTCATGGCCTCCAGGTGGGGCCATGTGAATTTTATTAGATACCCCACTGAGTTTATTAATTAAAATATTAGATTTTAATTTTATATTAATTAAAATACAAGCTTTTAAGTAATATTAATTAAGGCTTAATTATATTGATTAAACAGTGATATGTTGCGATGCCTGAAATTGTTTTATTTTTAAAAAATTGTAACAACGTTTTTGTTATAAAATGAAATACAGCTATAGATTGAAAAACACTAAGTGTTTTGCTTTGTTATTAAATAACGAACAATTTTCGACAAAGACAAATGTATGTTTGATGAGAAAGTTGGCAACACAATTTTGGAAATTAGAGCCCCAGACAGTACTGGAAGCGCGCCAGAGCTTGGCTTTACATGTGTCCCGCCTTCCAAAGTTGCAATATAACTCTTCTCCAAGGTTGAAAAAGTGCTTGTTTTCAAAAGTTTTGCTTTATGTGTTCTTCCATACATCCGTGTACATTAAATTCTAGTTGATATTTATTAATTATGCAGGACGACACGAAGTTAGAGTGATTAGTTTCATTGTAATCCATCGTCACAATATATTCCTATAATTTTGATGCAGTTTGATAGAAGATCATGCAGCCCTCTTACATTAATACTTAAGATAGACATTTTTTCTTAATGATTCCCAATACTGAAGTTACCTCATCATTATTCGATTGACAATTTATGGGACCGCGTCACTTGGCTGTGCTCTACGTGTAAGAGCTAAGCTATTACATTATTTTGTGGAGGAATGTAGTTAATTATTGACGTCGTCGACAAACCTTGACTTGAGCAATGAGTCCTCATCACGCCACCGCGACCCCACTGGGCAATGGTGGCGAGCGGCGGCAACACGGCACGCTCCTCGGCCGAAAACTACATCGACAAAATGTTGGGACTACATGACCGTGTACACGCAACGACTTATGGCAACGATCTGATTGGCTCAAACTTATCGGTCCTACAGAAAAAGGTACCTTCGTCAATGTCGGTTACGAGATTTGCGGTGGGCTATAAACGTAGTCACTCCATATAACATTCTGCATAGGATCCCTGAATGAAATTCCATCAGGCATTACGACCCCACAATAAAAACTCATGTGTAGTTTTGCTCCTGTCTTACTCCGGTATTCTTGATGTTCTAACATTTTGTTTACCACTTACAATAACAAAATATAACCAGCTTTTTGTTGATTAAACATTAAGGTTAAACAGACTGCGGATCGTAGGGGAATTAGGGTACGATCGTGGCATGTGTAGGCCTACACCACACAGAACGTAACGATTTGGCTGGCACGATCATACCGCTATACGCCACATGTACCGTAGCGTGCAGACGATTAAGAAATCTTGTGGTTACAACCCAAGGTTATTTTAAAATGTATAGAAAGTACAATTATTCTATGTCTCTCCCTCTTTTGCCCAGTTTCGTAACCACCATTATTAATACTTGGATATCGATTGTTAATTTACAGGTATTCATGATGTTGAACAAGAAGTTGCTTGTTAATTCAAACGATTTGTCATGATCAAGTAAATTTTCTATCATTAAAGGGGAAATGTTTATCATAAAATTACAGGGGAAAATCATAAATCTCTTTCACGATACGAGATTACTGCTATAGCTGACTTATCGTGAACAACGGAAAACGAATGGTGAAAATCATATCTAAAACTCTAAAAATCTCAACCTCCACATTGCTTTTGGAAATTGCTATTAAAAAGGCTTAGTTACTGAATCTTAAATCTTGATGAGAAATACCTACCGGAAGTGTACATTAAAACATTATTTTAAATCTCATTTAATTTAACAAATGTAAACCAACTATGACGATTTCTCCCAGCACAGTAGGCGTCGGTGCTACATTCCAACCCTGTATTCCACCCCCGGAACATTGCGGTGTATCGGCATGCGTGGGTTACCCCGGTACACATAAGACTCTGGCAGTCGGCCAAGCCAGTTCGGTTTACGATTTTTTACCGCTGGAATCCGCATAAAACATTAACAGTTTTGTAATGGTTTCTAGAATTTGCATTCCCTCTTCATTTTTATGTTTGCAAATGTTCATGGGAAGTTGTTTGAAATTTTTAATCAATCCCAAATAAAATTTGGAGAATCCCATTTGTAAATGCTAGACAATAATATCGAAAAATTTACATTATATCTGATGAAAGTACAGATTGTTGAGACTTGTATTCATTTTAGCTTATACTTTTTATATTTAGCTTTACTACATTTTAAATCACTATGTTTTAAAAGAGTTTTATATTGCATCACTTGGGTCTGTCACCATTTTCGCACCAGGTTAAGTTTTTCGATGGAGTTATCATCGTAGGTCATGCGGTGATCAAGTTTCGAAGAAAACAACCTTATGACGTTATAAATGGTTATACATTTTTAAATTTAACGGGTGATAGGATTTTCCAAATTGTTTACGGTACCTTTCTTACAGATAGACAATCCGTCCTATTGTTACTGTTGAAAACATCGGTTGATTAGGGCCTATAATTTAAAGAAAAATAATGCAAATATCAACTTTAATTTTATTATTTTTATTGTTTTAATTTTATATTCTTAATAAATATAATCAGTTAATTTCTACCAATGTAGTTTTATTATATAGTAAAATAGCCGTAGTTTTAATGTGAACGACCCGCTGATGCCCTCGACATACTCAGCAACGATTGCATAAAAAAATAAATAAAAAATACCCCCGTCGCAGCAGACCTGCGTACTCAGCGAATTTCCAAACGATCTTGAGATATCGTATTTTCCCCATAAACACCATAGGAATGGGTATGTAGGTTTGCTGCCATGGGATGTTGTTAGAAAATGTTAGTTTTGTTAGGAAATGTAATAGTTACGTAAGGCAAATATCAAACTGTATAAATATTCAGCACTTTTTAATTTTCCCCATAAACCCCATGGGGGTGAGTATGTAGGTTTGCCGCCATATGGGTGTTGTGAGCAAATATCAGTTAAACCCTACCTAGTGAATGTACATACCTACCAAATATTATCAAGTTATGGTGGTTTTTCATTTTCCCCATAAACCCCATAGGAGTGAGTACGTAGGTTTGCCGCCATATGGGTGATGTAAGCAAATATCAGTTAAGCCCTACCAAGTGAATGAACATACCAAATTTTATAAAGTTATTCCAATAAACAAGCGAGATACAGGGTTTCGTTGATTTCCCATAAGATTAACATGGAAAACTTATTTTTGGCTTTTCTCCGTAACCTGTTAAGCTAAGTTAAAAATTCAAAATACTAAATTGTTTGTTTTTTTTAAGCTCTTTTAAATGGTTTCAGTTAAAACTGTTCAATTTTAAAAATTATGCTCCAAAAATGCTAAAAACCCATTTTTGACACCTTTAAAACCCCATAAAACCCCGTTCCCATAAACCGATCATGCTGGTTTGCGAACTCATGAAAATAGATCTAGTCTTACACCTTCATACCGAATTTCATCAAAATCGGAGCTCCCCTTCAAAAGTTATCAGTACCACGGACACATAGATATATATATATATAGATATATATATATATATAGATATATATATACATATATATGAAAATGAACGAACGGTGTTTTTGGCTTCTGGGGACCTCAAAATGAAAAAGTAACATGGTCCCGGGCTTAGGTCTTACCATGGCTACTACCGTAATAGCGTATTCCCTATAGGGAAATTCGCTAAAATTAAAAAAAAACTGTTTTTTGGAGCAGTTTGCCTAACAAATATTTACCACTAAACGTTGATGCAAACTCTCCGGACAAGCTGTAAAAACATTCTCTACTGGGTAACATATAGCTGTATTTTCATCTCGACGTCCTATTTGAATTACTGTTCGCCAGGCAGTGGAGAGCGCCTTCAAATATCCTGACGCTATTCCCGCACTACTGGTGAGCGCTAAAATCACGTCTAGCGCCGCGTCCCTAGACCTGCCCGAGTAATGATTATTAGGAACAAAAATATATACTACCTTCGGTCTGTAATACTAATATTAAAGTATACGAAATATTCCTAATTTATATTGTATACTTCAAAAATATTTGGCCGTATATGTCCACGAAAAATTTCCGTAAGCTCTAATAACAAATTTTTTTTTTTATTTTAAATTTAAAAAAAAAATATTGTTCGAGCAACGATCAGTGTAAAAACACATATACAGTATTGTTTTACACAATTAAATTTTTACGTTAAAAAATTAACATTAGCTAATAATATGTATACAACAATATTCAAATCATAATTATTGTTAAATTTTCCCAAAAAAATATTACACTTACCTACTTTTAATTTAAAGAAACTAATTTAATTACTTAATTAATTTAATTAATTAAGTAAATTAAATTAATTTAATTAATTAATTTAATTACTTAATTTAATTTTACTTTTAATTTAAACCACTTCGAAATTTGTTTTCATTAAGAAAGCGTTATGAAAATGTACATTATAAAATTAATCTTAGACTAACAAATAAAACTGCTCTTTCGTCATTTCTTCGAGTATGCAAATATGGAATTGATTGGTTTTAGCAACCAAAAATAATATAATAATTTATTCTCAAAATTTTAAAATACACTAAACAAAGAAATAGGCCTACAAGAAATATACAATTGAGGGTCTCCGCATGGGCTGAAGCCTCTGCGCGGGGACCGAGTTCAAAGTTTGAGTCCTTCACTGAACGTACAAATAATTTTCCCATGTGAAGAATAAAATAAAAAATTACTAGTAACGATAAAAAATAATATGTAATAACGCCATTAAAAGTGGTTTAATTGTGATTACGGTTGTGAGCATCTTTTACCTTTTTCCTTTCTTTACAACAATATACTCCAATAAATTATATTTCCTTAAACCGGTTAATTCCACTTGAACTATATTACGATTGTTAGACTTTGATGGTAAATAACTCATTTTTGGCTCTAGTAGTAGCATAAACTAAATATTTTCTACCACAACTATAAAAGAAGTATCAGTGCATAGTGGAATGGACCTTATAGTTTTCATCAACGTTTATGCCACTGCAGACGGTGTTAAGGGCCTACCCTGACCGCAGCTCTGCAGTGGTGCCAACTGGGGTTAAACGACAGGTGTCCAGTAATACCAACTTAATTAAAACCACATACACATTTTAAATTCTGTCCGTAAGCTCCGTGTATATCAACGCTCTGTTTGTTTTAATTATTTATTTTAATACAAATCAACGAACTTTAACGTTTGTAGTAACATAACAGCAATTCATGGGGTGTGGAAATAACAATAAACATTGGTACTACATTATAACAATAAACAACCAATACTATTGCAATAAGCAAACAATTGAGGTACATTAGTTAAAATGAAAACTAATTATCTTTCCAAATAACCATTCATAAAATAAAAAAAATTTGATTTTAAAAATTATTAAAAAATGATGTATCCGTTTGTTTCTGGTTGAGGGGGAGGGAATACACAATGCAAACGAACTGTAAACGATTGGTGGCTGAATAATTAATTTATTTTGTTTATTGGTAAAATAAATATAAACATCGTTAAATTATGTAATTTTAATCAATTTTAACAAATTTCAATGGTTTACCTGTATAAAACAAAACAATATCAAATACCAACCATAAACAGCACAGAGTTTGAAGACATGTTTTGAAGAGCGGCAGTTTAATTCAAACTTTTAAATATATTATCCACATATTTTTCGCAGTGCCAATTTTTCTACAGTGGCTTACAACTATATATGAATAAAATACCCCCTAAACTAAGTGTTTTACAAACAGAGGTGTACTCTATAAAAAGAGCAGTTCTCTTAAGTAGCGAGTCGTCAGTGTCGGCGGCCCCGATAAGGTTGGGAATAAGCTGCCATTATGCAAAGGCACGGCGGCCCCTTCCCTCACTAACCTAAACCTACTAACTTTAAACTTTAAATTAACTGCAAACGTTTACTTTAAGACCATTACTTCTTAAAGTGCAATTTAGTCATTTATTTAATTTTTTAACCGGCTCCATTTTTTAAATAGTAAAAAACACATTTGCAATTTAAAATATATTACTCTTGCAACAGCAAAGTTCAATAACTTTATATTAATTAAATGTTAAATAACATTTCAAATTGTTTTAAGAAACCTGTTTAATTTATAATAATTTTTTGAGTGCTCCGTAGTATAACCAAGTTTTTCAAAAATCCCCTAAGAGGAGGGCTTAGGAGTTTTCGATTTTTAATATTGAAAAACTTTGCCAAAAAATTATCTTGAACAAAAAGAAAGTTAGAAGCAGAGACATTTTTTTTTCAAAACTCTGCAAGACTTAGGAATTTTCTAGAAGGTCACTATTGCCTTGAGCATCGACGGGAATCAGCTGTGTTATGAAAGTAATTGTTTTTTTTATGTTTTGCTTTTTGTGCCTTGAGTTTCCTTTCAGAATATACTTGTTTTTGTATGTTAAATAATGGTTTGATTTCGTAATATATTACAGTTATATTGCTCGCCTTTGGTCGTGAAGGTTGCCGGTTCGATCTTGAGAAATTTTATTAGCTTTTCAATGGTTCGAAACTGGACCCAGCTGCCATCGGCGGCCATTGGTTGTTCAACTGATAATTAACTAACAACCTTGTCTAAAATAGCCACCTGATCTTAGACAGGAACAAAGCTACACAAGGCACCACACCCATTTTACACTCATCCTTCATTCGTAAACACTTAAAAATACTCCCTTTTAGCGTTGTCGTCTAAAATGTGAAGTGAATAATAACGGATCCGGGTTTCCACAATTTATTGTATGATAACCCAAATAAAAGAAATAAAGGGGAAAAGATTGTGTAACATATCCTGTTACTGTCAGAGTTGTCGTTAGTTTTAATCAGTAAATGGAACGTTAACGCGGCTTCCGCTTTAAAAAGCACATTTAGACGACAAACACCAATGTTTGCGATCGGACTGGTTGTTTACGCGACTGGTCGAGTATGGCGCCACCAGGCTGCGCGCTCCACTGCGCGCCGCGCCGCCGCTCCGGCTCATCTACACGAAATTGCTGATTATTTTCGTTACGTTATTCTTAATTTTCCCCATGGATTATTTACCTATATAATTTTTTTACTTGATCCTTTTATTCATCAATTTAAGACCGAATATTACACTTTTCTACTCTATGTTGTCTATTCATGGAGGAGTGGGGGAAAGGTTCACTGTTCTATGCCACCTGGATCCACAATCAACTAATAAATTATTTTTTCTGGGATATTTTATTCTTTGCAATAATATATATTTAGGTCCAGCAGGGCAAAATTATATTATTTTAATATCATTCTCAATTCAACATTTTATTTATTTATTCGTTTTAAAACTTGTAACAATATATCCAAATTGCTTTTGTGGGGCCACTTTCTCTCAAGTGCTGGCCTACTTTTGGTGATGGATTATTTTTTATTAAGAGAACTCGACCTCTCCGATACAAATTATAAGATAGACATGACAATCATATATGTTATTAAAACGAATCGCAATACTACAATGAAACTAAAGCATGTCTAATATATTTTATTTAACCCTGCAACTACTCATAAAGCAGTAACTACAAACGAAGCAAGATCTGACCCTAGAAAAAATAAAACATATTCTTTAAAAAGAGAAATAAAACAGTAGCATCCAAACTATTGTAAAATGAAGAAGTTAGTTACCTAAACCATTAATTTTACCGTAAGCCCTATGTGTCCTTGATCTTTCTTTCAAGCTAAGGATTTAGGCTTAGTAAGTTGGCCTAGAAAGCAAAAATTACAAAGCGTAAAATAAATAATTAACAATCAAAAATAAGAAACTGTATGGCCTCAACACTTCACATGGAACCAGCCAAGTTAATGAAGAAAAGACACATGGAGACGCGCTCTGTCTACAGACAGACCTGCAGAGGAATAGACAGAGACTGTGTTGCCAAGCTATTAGAAATGGTTCAATTTCAACCCATCACTCTGATATTACCGTTTGATGTGTCTACAACCAACAAACTGAGTCGCTGAGTCAACCTATTGGTTACAGTTAACCATTTTATAGTTTATTAAAAAAAGGTATAAACGGCATTTGACAGTTGGTTAAATACAACCAATTTTTTGTTGTTTTTAACTAGATTAGTAGGTATTTTTTACTAACATTAGGTGGATATTAACAACAGACTTATTAGGTTATTATTTACTCACATAAGAATCGCCGTTGTTAATGACCGTTTCGATCGGCTAAAAAATGCACCACCTTAGACGATTTAATTGTTTGACAACTACTCAAATTTTGTTCAAGTCAATTACCCATGTTTTGACAAAATTTTCCAAATTCAGTGGGTCGTTTTAAAATGTGTATAGTAAGTAAGAGCTACAATGGACTCGGTTAATATTAAAATGTGTTTAACCGAGACTATGTTAAAGTTATATTCTTTCAGAGTATTTAACCCATGATATTAGCAGTCATTACAATTGTTAATGTTACCTCATATATAATTTAACCTTTCTCATAGTTTTACATTGTTATGTTCAAAAAGTATGTGAACACTGGTTAAATCATTGATTAAAAGGAAAATTCATCCATCTTATGTTTTCCAGACTTAAACCAAAGCATTGGTTTGAAGTGAGTGTATACTCAAAGATGCACTGGTGAAGTCTAGCCCCACTGAGTATGGTAGGAT
>CM061531.1:250382662-250651997 GCA_030545055.2 Neoaliturus tenellus
ATCATATGTTTACCAAAATAAACTAAGTTATAAACGTCGTCATGGTATCCTGCTATTTTCAAATTTGTTTACTTGGGTTCCAAAATGAGCACTAACTACTAAAGTATAGGCGGACGGAAAAATTGTTCCTACATTAGTTAAAAGAATTGGTCCAGTAATGCAAAACTGTCATAGGTTATGTATGCTATGTGAGTGCAGCGTGAGGATGAGAGATTCTTTGCTGGTGACCATCTGCAACAAAGTCAGAATGTAATCTGACTAATAGGTCATTGTCTCGTGCGCGCTCTCATGGTGGAGTGCGCTACTACGTCAACAGAAACTTTCTTGACCATTTCTTCCATAAGATGTGACCTTCTTAACGTTTTTGTATTCATTGGCCTTATACAAACTGAGTGTCGTTACAACAATTACCCTACATGAAAAATGTGTTATAAGATTAAGTGGAGTAAATTCACATGAAAAGAATTGACATATTTCCATTTCCTTAAGTTAATACACTTTAAATCAGTAAGATAGGCCTAAAGCAGTTACTGTTATTAAAAGTAGTAAAATTATTTTCAATTTTTAGTAAATTGACAAAGTGCCGCCCCTAAAATTTAGCCGCTATAGGTTCCAGCCTTTTCAGCCATATTTAGAAAAATGGCCCTGAGTAAATTATCACAGTGTTTTCAATATCTGGAAACAAATATAAGCAGATATTTTGTGATGAAGTATTAGCTAATATTTTTTGGTGGTTGCAGCTGCAGTATTGAAGATAAACCCAAATTCTACGGAATCATGCGTGAAGAAACATCTTCGGATGGTTTTTTTAAACCAGGCAAAGACCCGGATCATTCGAAAGTAAGTTGATTTTTACTAAACAGTTTAACAGTTTTTACATATGTGCATGGATTATTCTACATATCAAAGGAATATTTTTAATTCAACCAATAATTTGATGGCTCCATTATTTTCTTTATTGCGGCTTAACACTTTGGTTTTCATTTTTGTCATATTACCTACTTAAATTTCCCTTGCTCAGAAGAGTATGGGAGTGTAGGTAATTTTTTTGGGTCAGTGTATCATAGCTTTTAATGCTCATGTTAAAGTTCAATCAAGATTTTGGAAGACCCACTTTTTGCTCATAACTTGGCTTTTTGAATGATGGGGTACGCAATGGGGTATTTGCTGTACCCACATATTTTAATAATGATAATATTTGAAAACTTTAATGAATTGTATTTTATTATTGTCATGTGCTATGATTATTTTTCTATAGCTGTAACATAAATTACTATAGAGTTGTGAGATAAAAGAAATGGTCTACTTTTTTAGGATATCAGGAAGTCCTATTTTATTTGGTTTACTGTGATTCACAAAAGTTGGATAGATTAAAATTTTTTAGCATTGTTGACTTATAAACGAGTAATTTAAAATCAAGGGTAAATGACAAATACTTTCTCCAGTGGTGTAGTGGGTTCCTCTGGTTCTCGAAAACCCGGGAAATCCGGAAGTTATGTCTTCCTTTGCAGGGAATTTGACAAATATAGCAAGCCCCACACTGAAAAATGCGCCACTACATCACTGACTTTCTCCCAACAATATAAGAAGGTGTTATAAGTAGGCTTGCCATAATTTTATAGAGCAAAACCTGGACGATCAGTATGTAAACCCCCTTGTCCCCCCGCCCACCACCTGAATGCTAATGGAGAATGAGTCATTGGTCTTAATACAACATTTTAATTAAGATTAAATTTTTTTAAGCAAATTGTGCCTCATAACTTCATAATTTTATTTTAGTCCGGCAAACTTAAAATGTTTATGTTGAGTATTAAGGATTAGTTAATTCTTTAAAACTAAATGTTAATCAAATAAGTTGTTTATTTTTTGTTAGTTAGTTTATTAATATAACACGAGCTCAAACGATATGGAATACACATTCTTCATTTCTTGAATAAAAATAAAGTTGCTATAGTAATAATTAATCATTGTCACATTGGACTAGAACTTTTCCAATAATTTGTCTATTTCATCTGATTTCACAATTGCTTAGACTTGTCCAGCCAACCCTTATTTTTCATCTTACGTAGGCAACGTCAAATTTCACCTCGACTTTAAATTCGATTACCATAAGAAAATTGAATCTTCATCCTAATTTAGTAATTTTTTGTTGTTGTTATCAGAATATTTATTTTAAGACGCAAAACAAAAAAGATTGTTGAGTTTGTTTTTGATAATTCCCTATTTTTCTAAATATTTACAAAAAAACTGGAGCTAAAGCAAAACCGGCCGGGACACCGGGACAAGTGCGAAAAACCGGGACTTTCCCGGTCAAACCGAAGGTATGGCAAGCCTAGTTATAAGTCTCCAAACATTCATGTCTTGATGGCTCAGTCAAATAGCTACCAGCTAAGCAGACTACGCCACGCGCGTCTGTGACTTTTAACAATGTACTCCATTTACAGCCAAATGGAAAATTGGATTTTATAAACACTTGTTGCTTTCTAACTTTTGAACATGTATTTTCTCGGAGAAACAGGGGTGTCATTTTATTCAGCATTTTAATCTTAATAGGCCACAAAACTTTAATCAAAATTTTTAGAGCCGTTTTTTAGAGATTTTGATTTTTCTTTTTTTATGGTTTTAGGGGTAAATTACCCTTATAAACAAACAAATGGAAAAAACACCTGAAATTATTATGAATTTTGACATAACAAACTTAATCTAAATTGGACCACTGGGACATTCTCTATATTCTCTAACACACACTCACACAGAAATCACTCTGTAAACCTCTTTTTTGGACTCAGGTGTCAAAAAAATTTATAAATCCACCAACAACTCAAATTAGAAAATTTTGACAAAAACAATACTTTCTCCATATAATGTTGTGGTATAGGGGGAGGAAGTAAAAATCAACGAATTTATAGGTTCATTGATTGTGCCAATTGTTTTATTTGTAAAGTACCAGGGAGACCGAGCTTAAGCTCGGTAAAATTATTACTTTCGTTCCCACACAAAGCTCGTTTGCTCCGCTCACTCGTGCTCTTCTATTTTAAAGACGAGCTCGTTCGCTTCGCTCACTCCCCGAGCCGATGGGTGCTGCACTTTGGTATAATTGTCTTAAACTACAGGTTAAAGATGTAACCCATTGGTTTATATCTACAGTTATCAGCTGATTTTCGTTCAATTAATAAAATCTCCATAAGGATAACATGGAAACTTTGAAGGGATCTAGCGCAAAAACCTGATTTTTCCCAGCTATGGGACCAGCTCCAATCAACTCTTGGTGGCCAATGCCTGTACAAACGGAGCTTGTTTTAGATTATAAGATATATTTGAAAATAATAGGAGTGATAGACAAATTTAACCACTATTTGAGGTCCTTGTCTCAAAATAGTGATATAGTGATTTAAAGAGTGGTTTAACATGATTAACAGTGGTTTAAAATGATCGAGTAGTGATTTCCAAGGTCGAGTGAAGTTTTTGAGTAGCAATTTATTTAGAGTCAAGTTTATATTACATAATTTTTTAGCGAAAAACAATAAGTTAATACAATAAAGAAAGGAAACCCCTTACATTAGAATTAACCCAATACCTTTTCATTAACCGACTACAAATTTTACAATCACAGAAATACAGGGTGTTTGGAAAAAACATTTCAGAAATTCAGGAGGTTGTTGCCCACATCAAAATGAGCAAAAAAAATCCTGTAAAGATATGTCCTAAAATGCTTTGTTAACCCGCTAGCCACCATTTTTTTGTTTTTTATACAAAATAAATTTTATTTCCGTAACGAATCATTGTATTAAGTTCATATTTGGCATGAATCTTTATCACACTAATGTTCATTTTCAGGAAAAAATTATTTTTGTCTTCCAAATGGCGGCAATTTTAATTTTTCAAACTCAAATAACTTAAAACTGGTAAATTATATCAAAATTTTATAAAAAAACAAAAAAATTTATAAATTAAATTATCTAACCAATGATATCAAGTTTATAAGGATCTAACATACAAATAATGGAGATATTACGATATTTCTATTAAAATAACCTTAATTTCCATGAATACTAATGAAAAATAAAAACAACATAAAAATCTCAATAACTCCATTATTTGTTGTTAGATCCTTACAAACTTGTTGCCATTGGTTAGATCATTTAATAATTAAACTTTTTTGTGCCTTGTAAAATTTTGATAAAATTTACAGGTTTTGGGTTACTTGAGTTTGAAATTTTAAAATGGCCACCATTTTGAAAATACACATTCTAAAATAAATAATTTTTTCCCTGAAAATGAAACTTGGTGTGACAAAGGTCCATGCCAAATATGAACTTAATACAATTATTCGTTACGGAAATAAAAATTATTTGGTGTAAAAAACAAAATGGCAGCTTGCGGGGTAACGAAGCATTTTAGGACATATATGTTTATAGGAACTTTCTTACTCACTTTGATGTGGGCAATAACCTCCTGAATTCCTGAAACGTTTTTTTCCAAACACCCTGTATACATAAATAGGCTATTTACTTATGATCAGGTTTAAACTGAAATGGTGCAAAAACGGTTCATAAATTGATGTTTTGCCATATTTTTAACATGCCAGGGTAATATACTGTAATTAATTTAGAAGCCTTATCCCTTAAAACAAGATTTTATTTTGTTTTTGTATGAGGTTTTCAGTAGCAATTGAGAAATGTGAGTGTAGCAGGTCCCGACTGGAAAAATCCAGTTTGCATCCCACATACCTTTAAAGTAGGACCTTATTGAAAAACTTTTTGTAGCTATTCAATCGGTTGATAACTAAAAATTCAGGAAATGGAATTTAAATTTGAGGTTCATTACATATAACCAGAATGTAGCATCCCTTGGCCTGGCAAGTGAGCAGAGCAAACAAGCTTGTCTTACAAATTATACATGATTAATCGAGAAAATGCATGGTCCCCCAAGTAATATTGTTACATATAAATAAATTAATTGTAACATACATTACAGATTTCAAGTTGTGAGTATTTTGAAATACAATAAGATAAGAAACACCATGGGCGGAGTTTCGGGGGGGCCGGCCCCCCCAAAAATTTCAAAAATATTATGTAAAAACAAAAAGTTTAGGAGCTTAACAATTATCCATTCAGCTAACGCTCAAAGTTTTATCTCACTTTAATTTACTCTAAAAAATAACATTATTTTCGTCATTTACATTTTCTAACTATGTTCATGTATGATACTGAAAAGTAAATTAAACAATAATAGATTATCGTAAATTAAAAACTATTTGCCCAATCTACTAAGTAGGGATATTTCGTAGATCGCCAAGGGAAAATATAACCTTAGGCCCTACAGTTGGCAAAACTGACTGTCAAGCTCAGGTGGGTAGGCACCTCGCTACGACGCTTATACCTTTATGTGTTAGTATCTTTACCCTTTGAATTAGTAAAAATGTAAAATTAACGTGATTTGAAATTATTGTTTATTTTCTATACATCCCTATGTCACTAGATTTTTATGCATCCGTAGGCTAAGTTGGCAGAGTTTTTATGTTATCGGCAGAGGCACGTCAGTGTCACGATACACCCTCGTTAGTCCGAGGATACACCTTACTCATGATTGATAAGTGTTCGTCCTAGAAGACTAGCGGTCCAAAGTGCCGCAGAGACTTTCTTTCTGTAGATGCTTGCGGAGGACAACTCCAGCCATTCAAAAAGTGCGTTTTACTTGCTGTTCCATTCATAATAAAAAAGGGTTTTGCTGTATAAGGGTACTGTATCTTTAAAAGTACGTCACGAAGCTTCATAATTAAATTAACCAAATTTTGGTTAATTCGGTCAAAATAGTTCAAATTAAGGTATATATCTTGAAGTATATTTACCTTTACCTAGATATCCACCATTTTGTTTATCCCACTTAATAAATTTTATTTCGGTGACGGATTGCTGTTGGAACTTCATATTTGGAATGGACCTTTATAATAATACCAATGTCTATTTTTCCCTATATTTTCATATTGGAGGATATTTTAAATGTGTAAACATAAATATATTAAAACCTGTAAATTTTATAAAAAATGTACATGGGACTAAAAAGTTTTAACATTTAATTATCTAACCAATGATATCAAGTTCGTAAGGATCTGACAACTTTAACTTTGTATTATATTTAATGTGAATTATGGTTATTTTAATACAAAAAACACAATAACTCCATTATATGTTGTTAGATCCTTACGACTTTGGTAGGGCCCACAGTAGGGCCTATCATTGGTTAAATAATTACATTTTAGAGCTTTTTGTCCTATGTAAAATTGTATAACCTATACCAGTTTAAATATATTTGAGATTATAATTTTTAAATGGCCGCTATTTAAAGTAAGTTTTACAAAGTAAAACAAAATAAATGTATGTTTTATGGACATTGATTATTAAGTAGCAAAACAATATGGCGGATATCTAGGTAAATATGCATTAGAGGATGTAACTTTATGAGAACTTTTTGCTTGTTTTGACCCAATTAACCATATTGTGAAGTTTAGTGACGTATGGTTTTTTTTAAATCAAAATGTCGTGCATCTACTACATGGACAATCCTTTACTTAATAAATCACTAAAACAGTTCAAACAGATAATTACTTATTGGGAGTCTAGACAACGGGAGCGCTATAGTGCAGTTCCCCATTCCTGGGTTTCATAAAAACGGACCTAGTGTCATGACTCTGCTTGTATCCCCAAAATACTTGTATCAGACTGTACTATCCCCCATAAGTGTTCCACCATACTTCGAACACCGCGGCCTAAAGACGGCTGTGTGTCAACCTGAATGTAGAGGTTATTGGTATTAAATGTCCTTTATCACTGACCCCTTGGTGGCCCCCCCAGCGGTCAGAGGTAAACTCCGCCCATGAGAAACACTAAAATTTTTTCAAGTAGAAATAGGTGAAAAATAGATGATTATTAACTAGTGCACGTGTTGCTTGACATCGAGCAATTTATTTTGATACAATACAAAAGTTATATTTAGTTCTAAATCAATTAAATCCGACCAATCCAATATTGTGAATATCAGTGATCACCAAAAACTACAGCTGAACGTTAACAGATGTTTAAAATTCTCAAACCGATCGCAAAGTTTTTCTAATGGGAAATTTCAAATTTAATTTGTGGATAGCGCCCTTACTTTAAGTCTGTTTCTCATCAATTTTTGTCGGAAACAACTACACACCAAGCCCTATCCAACGACACCAAAAATATGAAAATCGGTTGATAATTGTAGGAGGAGTTAACACAAAAAAAAAACCCTTAGCGTATTAAATAAGTATAGAGTAGGCCATTTATTGCTATAGGCCGAAAATTTTTTTAATTCATTGTATTTTTTTCAGGGAATCCAAAGGAGCTGAACCAACACCTAACTAACCTGTTGTATACATAGTTTATGTATCTATATATCTCTGTATGTAATCTATTTATCTTTAAATTTATAATCTATATTCTGTAAATAATTCAAAATTAAAATATTTGCAAAATAACGATTTTTATTCTTTGTTCCCTGCTTGAGAATTTTTTTGTTTATAAAATTGTTTATATTTTATTGAAACAAAAGAAAACATTGATTTTATAATAGTGTTCATGCAATTTATGAATCATATTAAATGAAGTTTGATTATAACTGTAAAAAAACTCGATCTTACAACAATTTATTTTCAAGTTTATGTATAATGTGTTTAAATTACAAAAGTTTTGGTTTTAAATGTTTTACTTTTGGATAACTGTATGGTTCATTCTGCACATGACATGTCAAATAACTAAAGGTGGTTGAAATTAAGCTGCATATCAGTTTATAAGTGCCATATTTATGTTCCACATTTATTAACAAATGGCCAGCAACCCATTCTATTACAAAATTAATTATTATCATCACTCTGTATTTGAAAGTAGCTACTTTCCGTGCAGCTGAGGCTTTCGAAAGTCGTCAATTTCAAAACAGATAAAACTAGTCACCATCAGCTGTTTTTCCGTAAATAAACATTACTTTCGGTCCAAGGTAAACAATTTTTTACTACATCAACAAACTTTTCCTGTACAGCAACAACTCAATCAGCTGAATTCAAAACAAATTAAATTTTTAATTCTGTCTTTGTTAACTATGTGTAATAACGAAAAAATTACGAATAATTCTCCTTTAAAACATTCATATATTTTATTAATTGCACCGTGATGAAAAGTATCATTCACAATTTGTCCGGAAGGTGACCCACTTCGGGGCGAGATAGTGTTTTCCATGCTTGGCTTCACCTCGCGCGTAAAACACTATCTCGCCCTGAAATGGATCACTTTCCAGACGAGTGGTGAAATATACTATTCATTGCACACTATTTCAAATATCTTTTTAACACTTTTGGCGAACATGCATTGTATTTCTAAATGACATTGTATTGTTGGTGAGGAGCGTATATTTGACTATTTTTTATTCTTGGGCAACACTCACCATAGAATGATGTGATGAATCTTGACGTGAAGTCGTTGTCAGAAAAAACACAAAACACGGACACACATACACAGAGCGGACTTCACGTACACATACGTACATTAATTGTGTATGTGTACGTGAAGTCCGCTCTGTGTATGTGTGTCCGTGTTTTGTGTTTTTCTGACAACGACTTCACGTCAAGATTCATCACATTATTCTATGGTGAGTGTTGCCCAAGAATAAAAAATAGTCAAAGAACATGCATTGGTCACTTTTGATAATCATGCGTTGATAACTTTTAGAAAACATTCATTGATCACGTTTGGAAAACATTCGTCGATCACTTTTGGTAAACATTTGTCTATCCCTTTTGGTAATCATTCGTCGATCACTTTTGGTAATCATTCGTCGATCACTTTTGGAAAACATTCGTCGATCACTTTTGGAAAACATTCATCGATCACTTTGGAAAACATTCGTCGATCGCTTTTGGAAAACATTCGTTGATCACTTTTGGAAAACATTAGTTGATCACTTTTGGAAAACATTCGTTGATCACTTTTTGCAAACATCTGTGAAAATCTTTCCGCAAATGTGAGAAGTGTAAACTTGCATATTTGCGGAAAGTGCTTAAAACAATTTCATGTTATCAATGAATATTTACAGCAAACATTTTCGTTTGCAGTTGAAATTGATGTGCAAACTTCTTGTAAACGTTCATTGCTGTCTGGGCTACTACAGGAATGTAATTTAATTTATACTGTCTTCTGATGGGGTTGTATACTAAAGGTAAATTATTTCTTAACGTGTAACATTATTGCAATAACAACCTTATATGAGTTAAATTTAAAATAACTATAATCTGAAGTAGTAATAACCTTATGATTAATGTATTCCTTACCACAATTTTTAGAATATGGTGCTAGTTACTTTACTAAAGTTAAATTCCATTCAACCTTAAAAATAGTGTATCGACAACCTTAGTTACGTTTAATTTAAAATAACTATAATCTGAATTAGTAATAACCTTATGATTAATGCATTCCTTACCATAATTTTTAGAATATGGTGCTAATTACTTTACTAAAGTTAAATTCCATTCAACCTTAAAAATAGTGTATCGACAACCTTAGAGTTTTTTCAGTGTATAATATCAACTGGCTTGGTAGCTGAGTGGTTTTAGTGCTCGCCTTTAAATCCAAAGGTTGCCGGATCGATCCTGAGAAAAGATAGTAGCTTTTTAAAGGATCGATTCCGGACCCAGTGACCCAGTTGCCATTTGTCATTGGGCTATTAATTAATTATATGCTTCCTAACAACTGGTCCATGTTAGATTCAAGACTGGGGTTTGGACCGTTCCCCTTCAAAACGTTAAAAATGCCACTGGCGTTGATAGACACGAAATAAAAAATATTAATAATTTAACAGCTGATTTTTGTATTGTTATTTCCTTGGGTTTTCTTTGTTTACATTTCTTTTCAGTCACTTTGTGTTCCTTGTGTTATGGAACACAAAATTCCTTAACTTATGCTTAGTCGGTACCATTAATTATTTTTAGCAGAAAAGTGTTGTAGGGATGTCACAACCACAAATTGTTATTTTGATCTGTGAAATATTATAGGAGAAGATATTTTATATTTGTTTGAAAATGAATAATTTCACTTCAAGACATTATGAAATTATTCCTAGCAAAGATTAAAGAACATTGTTGAAAAACTCAGATTACGTTTTTACAAAGAATGAATGTTGTTTATTAAGTTCACATATAATGTAAATAAATGCGTTACATTGTTACATTTTTTGTTTTGTTTTTTTTTATTATTATCTTGCTATATTAGTAATTTTTTTTCAAAACGACTTATTTTTACCAATTTTACTTAAAAGTTTTTAAAATTTTTTAGGTAAAAAACGTATTTTTACATTGTGTGCTGGCTGGTTCAAGTTTCCTGTAAGATTTTAGAAGATTCCCAAGTTAATAGTTTATGAAGTTTAATTAAATTTACCTTATTCGAAAATTTGAGGGATTCCTTAAAAAAAAACCAATTGAAGTGAAAATATGAGATGAAAAAGAAAGTGTAGTAACGTTGAAAAATTGCTCTCCTCAATAAAGAAGTAATTCCATATTGGATACCATATTCTTTATGGACGTATTTAGACATCAGTTAAGTGTTCAAAGGATTTTATTCTGGACCTCTCTAGCTTAGTGTGTTTCTTTTGGGACTATATTGAGAACTGAGTTGAAGTCAAGTTGGATACCGTACGAATGAGGCCCGTGCACCCTCATGCGAGTGGGGCTATAGGGTGAGTCCGTAAATGCACTATTGAAGGTAAATGACAATGCAGAAAGAAATGTAGGGAGGGCTTAAAACAAATTAATTAATAAAATGATATCATGAAGTAAATGGTAAAACCAAGCATATAGAGCCCATTAACTTTTTTAGTTAAAAGGTAGGAAGAAGGCCATTAACCATTAATATGAGTAGAACCAGGTGTTGGTAGAACACAATCATACTATCAGAACAGTCAGTGTAAACATCACTTTTGTGATTTTGCACCAATCCAGGAAAAAATAAAATCAACAACATTTTATGCCCTTTTAGTGTGTACAGTATATATCCAGATATTTCTAGGGATAACATTTTGTTCTCAGATTCAAAAGGGCCCTTATGTTTAACGAAGTTGGCTATACTGATCAGGGATGGCCACATGGGTCAATGTCATGTTTGGTTTTGGACGTTTTGGTTTAAGATTTGAGTTTTGAGGTTAGAACGGATTGTAGAGGTTAGCTTTTTTATAATATTTTATTTTAGTTTAAGTTTCCAAGTTATGGGTGACAGTAAACGAAACTTAGGTATTTTATTATTTAGTTGCGTGTTAATTTACGCGTAGGTCGATTAATTGATGTGTAATTTCATGGTAAACTTCGTAGGCCTAGCCTTCTAAACGCAATCTAGTCCTAGGCCTATGTCAGTCGACAACTTTCAGAACCAGACGGAATAATACTGTTCCTATGTAACTTTAATTTTAATTGTAGAATAAGTTGTTTTACTTCATTGGGATGTGTTCTAAGAAGTGGAAAATTAACAAAAGAAGGATTTCATAATAGGCTTACACCAGAGGTAGACAGTAAATATGTCCATAGCCTAAATTGGCTGAAAATAATATTTGTGTGTACGTTTACTAGTATCATTTTTTACCTTTTAATGGGAAACAATGTAAACTGCGATCTCATTGAGCTAATTTTAATGGTGCTTGTTTGGGGTCACTATATCACCGGTTCGGAGATTAGGTAGGTAGGTCTAGGCTTACTATATTTAAAGTTAAAATTTCACTATAGGGGAATTTCAACATAAATAGGCAAATCTCTTTTCTGGGCTTTATTATAGTGAAATGCATTACCTAAATATAAAGAACGTCAATTCAAAATCGTATTTCAAAACACTTTAAACTTAATGACCACATTACAACATTGTGGTTTGAAATTATCCTAAACGTCTTTTAGAAATTTGGTTTTTGGGGTGTACTCTCTGTAATGAAGCGGTTACAATAACTAGGTACGAAGACTTACAACGATGGCTGAAGAAATCCATATTATTAGTATATTCATGTCCGTGTCCATGAAGTAGCGGACCCAAGGACATAAAACAATATAATGAACAGTGATCACTTCAGTTTGAATCAGCTCAGTGTTTCCGACATAATAATCGTTTGTAGGCCGCCTGCTACAATTTGGCTTCTTGTACCATGAATGATATTTCACCTTAAGATGTAGGCCTATAATAATTTTTTACTTTCATGCAAAAAGCATTAAAGCAATGCAAATTAGGTGCAAAATAATAACACATGTTAACAGAACTAAGTTATTTATAACTTTTTTAAAATAATTGGTTGAACTGTTGTAGTAAGTTAATAATTATATTAACTAAACAGTTATAATTATTAACTAAGTTAGGGTCAAGTGGGGTAAGTGGACCCCCCAAATCACATAGTACCCTTTGACTGCAGATTGAAAAACACATGTCAGTGATATAAACAAAGCCGTAGCCAGAAAAAAAATTTGGGGGGGGTTTGAGTTCCGCGTAACTATCAAACTTCCATTTTAACACAATTGTTAATAGACTATAATATAATGTTAAATCATGATTTTTGACGTTTTAAATATTTAAATAGGAGCCTACTTATATAATTACAATAATAATTATTATTAGCATTGAAGAAAATACAGCATTAATCATCATATGAACTACATTATTATTTTTAGGGAAGCTTGCTAACTTTAAAAAAAAACATACGATTAAAAGTCGCTAAATGTCAATGCTAACAATATATAACAATAACATACCTAAAACTGATTATTTTACAACACAATAAATACCACAGTAGCCTAACTATATTACTCGATATCAGCATATTATATTTCCACTCTTCCTCAGTCTATAATAAATACCTGAAGACCGAGCATTTGCTAGGGAAACCTGAATAATTCTTCATAGAATGTCAGTAACAGACAGTGCCCTAAAATGCCAAGTGCAAACATGCTTGTTTCTATTCAAGACGAGCTCGTTCGCTCCGCTCCTTGCCTTTTAAACTGTTTTTAAGAAGGCCTACGTGTGCTGCACTTTAATAATATTTGTTTAACCACATGTTGAACCCGTAACACGTGGATTATATTTCTATGGTTACCATCTGATTTAATTAATGTTTAATTCTTTTGTTTAAAATCAATTAAAATCCCACAAATTGCAAAGTTGTTTTATCCTTTCACCTAAATTTCATTTATTCATAATCACCAATATAAAGTGCGATTTAAAAAAAAACGTAAATTGTATTTATTATAGTAGCATTCAGTACTATAATTTACCAGTAACTGGTTACCATTCAAAACCGTATCATGTTTAAACTCGAACTCACGGTCTGTACTTTGACAGTTGATTCAGATGTGTTCATTATTTCTTTGTTTAAAGGCCAATGTTAAAAGTGTTACCATTTAAATTAAAGACTATGACGAAATAAGATTTTTCCTGACACCGAGACCTGAAATAATATTTTTTTTCTCATAACTAAATACCTAAGTTATTTTCAGATTTTTGGGAAATCGTTAACAGCCGTTTTTGAGATCTGTGTGCATACATATACAGTTACAAATATACCTTACTCGTATCAGATCAGAGTAACTTATAAGTTAGTTGGTTCATACAAAAATAAACTCAGGTATTTTTATGTCGTTCCTTTTCTGTTGTGAATTTACATCGTAGGCCTATACTTCAGTACTTCCGGTCAGACGGCTTTGACCACAAGAAAAAATTATTACAAGAAGAAATATTGGCTGGTCTTCGTCTTGGCTAGTCATATAAAGGTTAAATCGAGGCTGTTGATGCAAGAGCAGGCATAATTAAAATATATTTTCTCTCTTTTTTTGTTTTGTTTTACCTACCTAACTAAGCATTCATATCGTCTATGTCAATTAAACAGACGACACAAAGCTTTATGAAGACTAATTCAAAGTTCACTATGTAAAACTAAACTGAACAGTACACACACGATCGGCACACGTTCTGATGAGGGAATTGAATTGACATGCTAAGGTTATGTCAAATTTCCGCTCATTTATTGTTACACTCCTCCGTGAACCGCGATCATCCCCAATTTGGCGCGCATACAGCTGATAAACTACGACTTCCGTTATTATTTGAACATTGTAATTAAACAAATGAGTATTTTTTACTTTGTTTTTAAGTTTGTTCCTTGACATTATTTAATTTTCAAACAGTGTTTTTTTATGGAAAATTCTACATATTTTTATTGGTTTTTTTTTAATTATGTGTTCCAAAATTTCGGGGGGGGGGGTTTCGACCCCCTGACCCCCCCCCCCCCCCCGCTGGCTACGGCCCTGAATATAAACATAAAATTTTGTATGATTATTCTTTGGAATGTTTTGTATATGTATTATTTTTATTTTGTTAAAAATATTAATTTTGTATTTTTTAGAATTTTTTTTGTAAAGTAATGTTTGGGGCGTAACTTACACTTGCCTTTCAATCTGGGGTAAGTGTACACCCCCCCCCCCCCTTAATGTAGCTTTGCATTGCATATATGTTGATGTTGGGCCAAGTGGATTATAGAGGAGAAAATAAGCTTTCTTTTGATTTTTTATTTATCAAAATATCTCAAACGGTCCAGGAGTTATGAACTTTTTCGTGAACCTCCGCACGGTAAAACAGAAAACTCAGTTTTTTAAGAAATTGTAAAGTAAATGAAAACTTAGAGATAACACTATTTCAGTGAATTGACAATTAATAGGTCTTAAAGAGCAGAAAATGAGCTTTATTTTGTTTTTTTGTCCATAAAAATATCTTGAAAAATACAATAGTTTGGAAGTTTCTTGAAAACCTCCGCTTGGTGAAGTAACTTTAAACCTAAGTGCCGCTTAAAAAATAAAAAAAATACTAAAAATTCAAATAGGGCCCATATTAAGATAATTATTTTAAAATTAATTGGTGATCTGACTCATTTTTTAAAGGGAAATAAAAAATAATGTTTTTATTGCCCTAAAAAGTCAATTTTGGGGGTGTACACTTGCCCCATTGGTAAAAGTACACTTGCCCCAACAGCGATGTAACAATGGGTTTAAGTGTACGCCCCCCCCCCCCCCCCCCCAAGTCCTCCAAAATGACTTTATAGGGCAATAAAATTATTATTTTTGAAATCCTCTTTAAAAAATTAGTCAGATCACCAATTTTTAAATAATTATCTTAATATTTGAATTTTTGGTAATTTTTTAAATTTTCCGAGCGGCACTTGCGTTTAGAGTAGAAACGTAAGATGTTTTTAAACTCATCAAAACACACAGTAATAATAACCAGACAATTTTTTAGTGATTATAATTTGAAAGAGCATAGTTTGAAATACCTTTGTCAAAGTTTTGAATTTTTTTTTAAATAATAAACCAATTTTTTATTAGCTGGGAGTCCACTTGCCCCGGGCGTCCACTTACCCCACTTGACCCTAATAATTTTTTTAACACTGACACTCTGTAGTGTAATACTGGTGATAACCCTTGAGCGGGGGCATGTGTAGTTGCTCTCCGCACATTTAGTTTTTGTTAAAATAAACATACATAATGGGTGTCGGTAGTCACCGAATGGCCTTGTACTTCACATGCCTCATTCCAGAAATCCCCTTAAGCTATTTATACTACCGACGAACCCTTTCTTGGTTTTTTATATTTGCCAACAGTGATGCGGTTTACAGAGTTTTTTCCGCATGCTCAGCTTGCGAGTGCTCAGTTTAGAGTTTATTTTCTCATGAACCTTTCTGTGTTATAAGCTATTTTACTCACATAGGCTATAAGGGTGTTTTTTGCATGATTTAATTTATAATTATCATAAAAAATAATGGTTTCATTTGCATCATAATGTATAATTGTATTATTGCGGAGCGAAACTCCGAATGCGCCCTCTCCCGTAACACAGTGATACCTATTTTATACTAGAAAACCACTATTTTTAATTGAAATATGAATTCTATTAGTCTAAACAATCAATGGTGTGAACGATGAAGAGTGATTCCTAATAAAGTCCGTCAACATTTAACACGATCTTGGCGGCATGGGAGCGATCGCTCTTATACGGAACCCTAATAAGTACCATCCTGGTGGGTGCGATCGCTCCCAAACTGCAATGCGATACTAAGTAATTTATTTTTAGAACATTATCTGAACATGAAATCTGAAACCTTGCTCAGCACTACTACTATACTTGTATCATAGTATGTTGTATTTGGTGACCACGTGGATTTCCCCTGGACAGCGCTGCTGCTAGGTGTGGCGGTTCTGGATAAAGAATGGCAATGAACTATACGAAAAATCATGCGCCACAAACATGTTAAACGCTATATCTCATTATAAAAACACATAAAATGGGTTAAATTGTGCAGTTTATTACTCTGGGGTAAAACTCCGCATGCGCCCTCTCCCGTTTAGCCGGTGAAGCGCCCGCTCGAGGGTTAAATGACCCTTCCCCTTTCTAGGTAACTTTTGTAAATGGGAGTCAAATAATTGCTGAAAGGGGAAACAGTTCTGCACTCTCTTTCTAAGAGTTGTGTGAAATTCGTCAGTTTTTTAAAAGTAGGCTATGTGAGTAAAGATAGGATTGAACAAGAACGTCCTCAGAATGAGATGTATTTTCAAGAAAATAGTTAACATTGTAACGTATTCCTGAAGAGACCCAAGCAGCTGATCATACACAGACAGATTCATCAGGTTCAGTTCCATTGGCTCCAACCTGACGTTCAATAAATATTGGATCACCAAATTGTTACAAGGGCTTTAATCTCAACCTGTACTTTAAGGGAGGGATGTAACATATCACCTCAAAAGAATAATTTATCTTTCGTTACCTATTGTTTAAGTTTTAGAAAATTAAATTGGCATTAGGTCTTCACTGTTTTGAAATTTTTACAGTACTTATTCAATTTAGTTAAAAACTATTTTAATTGTACAAAGACTCTTACTATTCTACAGCCTAGTCAGCCAAATAAAAAGGTTTGCCCCATTAGTGTCCTACCCTTTTCATGTCAGAAAAATACTTTCTACCACAGACAGAAAACATGTTGTTGATGAATGTCAATGCGTGACTTACCATTAAATAACTACAAATGTAGGCCAAATTCATAAAGTTTAAATCTCACTGAATTCTTCCCATTGAGATTACCTTTTGGCATTTGTTGTGGCTTATAATTTTAACAAATAAACTTAGACCTACTATTATGAATTGTTCATGTCTCATCTAATCTACTAAATATTTTGTTTCTCAGGAATAGGTCTGCTGCTTTGTATAGTCGCTTACTTATTCACCACCTCAGATTTTCCTTAAAATGGCCAAAAGTTTGAGAAGTAAATGGAAGCGAAAAATGAGATCTGCCAAAAGAGAGAGGTATGGGGAAAAAGAACTCCAGAGATTAAAAACCATGCTTGGTCTTAATACAACCGACGTTGAAATGAAACAAGAAGAATCATTAGATGATATTGTTATTGGTAAGTAGTGATTCTAGGTGGGAACTACCCATATGAAATAGTCTTATCAGTCAAAATGTTTGATCCATTTCCTTATCATATCGTTTGATTTGATTATCGTTATATTTGATTTTTAGCGAATTTCCCATAGGGAATAAGCTATTACCGTAGGTCTCATGGTGAGACCTAAGCCCGGGACCATGTTACTTTTTCGTTTTGAGGTGCCCAGAGACCAAAAATAATAGTCACTAAAATTTTTATATATATATATATGTATATATGTATATATATATGTATATATGTGTCCCTAGACACGATAACTCTCGTAAAAATGGTCCGATCGACACCAAATTTGGTAGAGATGTGTAATCCTACGTTTATTCGGATGAGTTCGAAAACCAGACATATCGACCTACCGGAAGGGGTAGTTTTAAGGGGTTTTGTACCCCAAAAATGGGTTTTTTGCATTTTTCATATGTAAATTTTAAAAATTTTAAATTTTTATTTTTACCATTGGATTTAGCTCAAAAAAACACACAATTTAGTATTTTGAAGCTTTGCTCTATCTCCACTGGTTACCGAGATATTACAAAGTCTAAAGACAGTACATTGTCTTTTGGGGCTCCAATGTTAATCTTATGGAGAATAAGGATGTGTTAATATTTCACTTATTAACCAATATTTTTGGATGAAACTTGGTATTTAGCTTCATTTGGTTGAGATTCATCCATTTAAGGTAAAAAATCTGGGTTTTTGTACTTATCATGGCAGCAAACCTGCATACTTTTTTCCCATGTTAATCATATGGAGAATAGGCAAACTCTTTTATTTATGGACAGATTTTGATGAAATTTACTATATGGCTTTATATGGTCGAAATAAATTTTTTCTAAGCTAAAAGCCTACTTTTAGTGTCCCCCATGGCAGCATACCTGCATACTCTTTCCCTATATTTATCTTAAGGAGAATAGACATTTATCTCCCTATTTATGAGCACGTGATAAAATTTCGTTTACAAGTTTAGCTGGTCAAAATTAATATTACTAATTTGGAAATTCGCTGAGTACGCAGGTCTGCTGCGACGGGGGGTATTTAGTCATATGCCAGTGTCATTTTTTTACTTTTTAGTAAAAAATTGTCAAAACCCTGGTCTTTTTACACCAAATAGCAGGCCAGGATAACAAACATGGTGCTGTTACACATGGTATATTAATTAGTAGCCCCATTGCAAATAGTATAAATCTGACCAGAATCGAGCCGGTCAGAAAAACTGGCAACATCACCACATTGTGTTGCTAGCAGTACACTACTAATGAATTAACAATAAGGAATGTGGACAAGCGTGGGTGTGTTGTCTCAGGTTGTCTTGGTTCACATCCCCCGTGTTCATGCTCGCCTGATCTGGAGTTGGATTTTTGCACAAATCAAAGGAGGGAAACAGACCCGAGCACCGAGCATGAATCGACCAAGTACATACTCGCTTGATAGTAAACAATAGACAATATTCTTTATATACATGGTCAAGGAGAATTGAAATAGGGTCACAATATTTACAGTAATTATAGGTACAGGTACTTTAAATAAAAGTAGAAAAGTGTTAAATTGGTTGTAGGTGTGGAAATTCTACTTTGTTATAGAATGTCCTCTCCAGCAGCCAGTCTGTTAGTTTGCTCTTGAAGGAGTTGAAGTTTGTTTTCATCTTCAAGTTTTCTGGGAGAAGATTGAAAAATGCCGCTCCTTTGTTGGAGGGTTTTCTCTCAGTGTGTCCCCTATGGTGAATTGGAAGGGTGAAGTCAGTAGCATGTCTAGTATTGTGTTGTATATCTCTTTGTCTGGTTTGTCGTTTTACTATTGCATGTAGAAGGTTTGGCGTATATAAAGTGATACCACTGTCAGTATTTTTTGTTCTTTGTAAGGTCCATGGTAGCTTTCTTGTTGTCTGATACCGACTAGGCACCTGATTGCCCTTTTTTGTTGGACAATGACTCGTTCTAGGTTTGATGCAGTGGTCCTGCCCCAGGTCTCGATGCCATATCTCAATTGAGATTCAAAAAGGGCATAATAGGCTGCCTTGGCAGTATCAGTTCCACTTATTTGTTTTATGCTCCTGATGATATAGGTGGCAGAGGAGAGTTTTTTGCTTGTGTTTAGTGATGTAAAATACCCAGGTAACTCGGGGTATATATCCTAGGTATTTACTCATCCGTCTTTTTATAATCTTTTTTAGATCGGAATAGAAAATTTGAAGTTAAACTTATTGAACAATTTAACCATCAACAAAGAAACACCTGTTTTCTAAGAAAGCGTAACAAAAGTACTTGAGCTTCAGATATACCAACCATATTGTTCTACCTATATTAAATTTTACAAGAGCATTCAAAACTGCACCTTTCATTTAGGAAAGAACTGTATGAAAATAATGTAATAAGATAACGTGTCGTCATAAATTGTTTTAAAATTATCATTGGGTATAACATTTTAGAATAGGTCCTACTCTATTATAGTTATGTGTCAAGAGATAATGAAACAGGGTGTATATGTGTATACCTACCGGGAAATGGGGGAAAACCGGGGAAAAGCCGTGGATTAGAAAAGACCAGGAAAAACCGGGAAATAACCAGGAATTTCTGAGGATCCGGGGTTTTTAATCGGCGCGTCTCCGCCAACCAAGAACGCTCTTATCCGCCGACCGGAGACTTTTACACATATGTCCACCTCACTCAATTCATTAGTAGTGATAGTATTGCACGATGTTGTAGTATTGCACTTTATAAAAGTTTATAGTTTAAATTTTAGTATAAAAATAATTTTGGCCTAACTATCTACTGTCTATTTCTTAAATTCTTATTTACAAAATGATAATCACTACATTTTACATAATATTTTGCTCAAATATCATAAGGTTAATCAAAGAAATTTAAGACCATGGAAAACAATTAAAACTTAAATGTGCATCAACGTACCCTTAAGTACTCGTGCTGGGTGTTCACAGACCCTAAGTTCATAAATATTTGTGTTTTTAGCTATAACATTTTTTACACACTCTTGTCCCACTCAGTACTTTCAAATGTCAACGTCCTGGGGTTGGCCAGGTAATTTGTTGGCAATTGCCACATTGCATAGTGTATATATGGTGCATTGAAGTTCCAAGAGGTGATCTTGCAAGAGTACTAGAGTTTCATCATCATAAGGTACTTCCACACCGAACGCCCAGAGCTGCGCCGTGCTGCGCAAAACATGTGCGCGCCGAGCGGCGCACTTGGTGTGGACGGTGAACCGCGCAGCTTCACGCACTCGCGAACATCCGCCAACACGATCCGACTGATGGCGGTATTTTGACAAACATCTTTGAAGTTTGTTCGCCCTTGCGCGCTCAGTGTGGACGGGCATTTGCTCAGTTGTGTCTGCGCGTCGTTTCGGCTCGAACTGTCACTACCTGTGTTTGATCAAAATGGCTTTTGAATGGAGTAATGAGAGCATCATCGAGACTCAGGTGAAAGCATATCGAGTTCGAAGTGAGCTATGGGACCCGAAAGACAATAATTACCATATTAAAAATAAATAATGTCTAGTCTACCCGAATGTCTAGTCCTAGTCCTTCACCTAAACTTCCATTTCAACAAGTATATAATCCACCTGCCAACAACCCTTTACAAACATTTATAAATGCCTTTGTGGATAACAATTCAGAAGTTTTAAGTACTCTATAATTTTTTCCCCCTAAAACAAAATAATATTGCATGGAATGAGTCATTAAAAAAATACAATAAATACAATAAGACCGGATCCATTTTCTACATCGGTGTGATTGTGTGGCCCGCGCAACACGGATCACAGCCGCGCAGCTACGAACATGGCGCTCTGTTTCGCGCAGTTTTGCGCAGCGCAGTATGCTTTGCGCAGCGCGTTGCAGAGCGGCGCAGCACGGCGCACTCGGTGTGGAAGTACCTATAGCTTTAGATCATAAGCTTTAAAATGACACCACGATCTTAAAAATCGGTAAGTAGGTCAAGAGAAAAAGGATTTGTAACCGACAAAAACCTTATTGAATCAAAAAGATAGATAATTAGTTATCCCCAGAAATATTATTATTCATTTTTAATATTGTAATATGATGTTAGTTTTATTTTAAAAATGAGTAAATATGGAAATTTTTTTGAACAACTAAAAGGAAGTTGAGAGGTCAAGTTTAACTAAATACTATCAAAAACATGTCTGAAGTCATGTTCATGTTCCAAAAACATAAATAGTTTTTAAATGGGGGTTGAACTCGGATCCAAGAATTAGTAGTTGTCACAAAAAAAAAGATGTGAGTAATTAATGTGAGATTAGTAATTAATGTGAGTAATGTGAGATTCAAAGATTAAAAATGAAACCAATGTTTAGTCCAACTGACATTGAGAAAGAGAAGTTTGAAAACAAATTTTGTCTCCAGTTTTTTTAGGCTGTAGAACTGCATTATACTACAGATACCAATTGCTTGTTTATTATTTATCAGACACACTAACATCAAATTAATTAAATTAAAAAATTCTGCAAAGTTATTTAAAAATTTGATGGTATGATAAATTAATGCCTTGACAACGCTTCTGGCTCTATTCGATGAATTGTTTTTTAAAAGCTCTATTTTTTATATATTTTCTTTTCATACTTAATTTGTAGGAATTTTAACCCTTCGTATAGCATAGAACAAATAGCACCAGAAGCACTAAACGCTTAAACTATCGATAAAAAATATTCAAAGAGTGAAATATAATTTTATTTATTCTACAGAGCCAAGAAGATGTCAATTAAAACACAGATACTGTATTATTAAAGTTGCCGTTCCATTCAATGAGGTAGAAATTATCTATAGATGATTGAGATTTCAAGAGGAGCACTGGATTTAGTAGGTTTGTCCTGAGGAAATGCTTGTCCGATTCAGTTGCGATAGAGAAATGTTGACCATTTACTGGAGACAGTGATTAGAATTTTTGGTTGTTAACTGAAGATTTTTTGGCCCCAAAATTCATTTTCACTAGTAATTTTCCCGTTGTGTAGACAAATTTTGATTCACCAGATTTTGAGCTCCCTCAATGACGCCAGTAGCACACATTATAAAATTACGCATAGTACAATTTGGTCCATCCAATTAGAAATCTTGAAAGACAGGAAATTAACCCAAATTTATAATCACTTTCAAAGGATCCAATGGTTTGAGAACCGTGTGATGGCTGATAATTTTGTTGATGACCAGTTAAAGCGGTGAAATTGCATACTACTCACAAATTTCATGCTCGCAGAACAATTTTTTGAATCGCGGTCTCAGAAAATTTGCTCTTGATCTGATTTATTTCTTCATTTTTCTAGGATTTATTCTTGAAATGAGTTTCTTGCAGGTTCAAATTTATGTTGCACTAAAACTTGGTATCTACAGATTTTGCATTTATGCTCAGATTTGTTTGAAAGACATCCAATTTTGATATTGTTAATTTTGAATGGTAATGTTCCATGATGACCCTTCGGGTTGTGATAGCATTTTACGGAGTGCTGTCATAAAAATGTTCTAGGATTTGTGAATTTCCTCTTGTCTTGAAGTGATTTTGAGGTATATTTCAGTAACTTTTATATTCTGATGTTGATGTTCGAAGAAGAGTAGGTACATTGTCAAAAGTCCCAAAGACAAATTTAGATAGAATTACTAATTAGTAATTTAACAGGTGAAATAACCAACAAATTTTATCATACAATAATTTGCTTCAAATTTTGACAAACGAAAATTTGTGAATAATTAATTGCTACCATGGATACATCAAATTATTGTTGGCTTCTGTAGCCTATACAGCCGTAAACATTGTAAACATCCCGTTCAACAGCACTTTTTAGGAAATACCAAATGATTCTCATACTAAATTAGCTGTCATCCAATTTTATCTGGAGCGGTTAATCACAAACTGGACATGAGCCAGGACACTGATTAACTGATAACCCAGCACCTGTTGGCATTTGCTGAGAAATGCTTGGATGATGAATGACATATGCAACTTTTGTCCTTTTACCGAAAGAAAAAATAAGAAGGATTCACTGTCGGCTAACTTCACTCCTTCACTGCTCTTCCGAATGTTTGTAGATCATTGCTCGTGTCCTGGATAGCAATAGTGTTCTTGGTTTGTTCGCCGAGCGAGTTTGTCTAAACTTATGGCTCCAGCATGTAACTTAACATTCAGCAAATAGATTCGGTGATAGTGTACTGCTAGCATGAGGTGAACACCACTAGGATGCACAATCAGTTCATGGGGTTTTTGTATTGTTGATTGGAACAATGAAATCATGTTTGGGCCTAACATCAATATTAACAAAACCATGTCCCTTTTTTGTTTTGAGGAGCCCAGGGACTAAAAATAATGGTCATTAAAATTTATATATATATATATATGTGTGTGTGTGTGTGTGTGTGTGTGTGTGTGTGTGTGTGTGTGTGTGTGTGTGTGTGTGTGTGTGTGTGTGTGTGTGTGTGTGTGTGTGTGTGTGTGTGTGTGTGTGTGTGTGTGTGTGTGTGTGTGTGTGTGTGTGTATGTGTATGTATGTGTCCCTAGACACGATAACTCTTGTAATAACTGTCCGATCGACACCAAATTTGTAAGAGATATGTAATCCTACAGTTGATTCCCTCTTAACCGGCCACCTTTTAACCGGTCTCTGCTTTAACTGGCCTATCCTGGAACAAAAGCCACATCTTTTTTCCGGTCATTTTTTATCTCAACATTGCTTTAACCGGCCATGTTTCGCCAGAAACTTTGTTTTCTTATCTACTGTATCATTCAATTCAACATGTTTTAAACATGTTTTTGTTTATTAAAGTTTTAAATGTCCGCCATTTTGAAAATACACATCGGAAACAATTATTCTTTTTCTGAAGTGAAAAAACAATACATGATGTTCTCAAACCACCTAAAATATACTATCCTGGACGGAAGTGTATGCCACCGGAAGTGAATGTGTGTTAGGCTAAGCGCACACGGGCGATTTTTTCATTGACCGATTAAAAAATCGGCCTATTAAAAATCGCCCTCGATCTATGTGAACGCGCACACATAGCGATTGTTTTCGCGTGGTAGTTCTCATTCTGTGTGACATAAAAATGGACTTTGTAGAGCTAACATGTGTTTGTGCACTTCTGATGCGGGCTAAAAAAAGAAGAAGACACCGTAGGTATTGGGTACACCCTATTGTAAGTCAGAGACTTATAAATGGACAGTTTCATAAGATATATAACACCTTACGAGAGGACGAAATGAAATTATTTAACTGCTACTACATAATGTCAAAAAAAGTTTTGATGCTTTGTTATCAATTGTTGGCACAAATATACGACAAGACAAACAAGTCACCGGTGACTGCGGAGCTCGAGTGGCTACTGGCGGGCGATCGGCAGATTATTCAATCGCCTGTGTGCGCGGACAGGTTACAACCTGTATGTTACAGATTTTCGGCCGACTAACGCCTCGCCCACAAATCTGTGGCTTGCCACAGATTTTAAAATCGGCGCTATTTTTGATCGCCTGTGTGCGCGGTCCCATTCCTTCCAATGATGCACAGACTGGGCGATGAAATAATTGCCTTAAAATAATCGCCCGTGTGCGCCTAGCCTTAGGACCAGCTATCCAGTAGACAAAATAGGAAACAAATTATTATTAGTTTATTTTAGTCACGGGTTTTATGGGTGAGGGATGTTAGCTATAAATTATATAGAGTAATATATTTAGAGTGTTTTTAGCAAATTTCCCTATAGGGAACACGCTATTACGGTAGTAGCCATGGTAAGACCTAAGCCCGGGACCATGTTACTTTTTCATTTTGAGGTCCCCAGAAGCCAAAAATACCGTTCGTTCATTTTCATATATATGTATATATATATAGATCTATATAGGCCTATATATCTATACATATATATGTCCGTGGTGCTGATAACTTTTGACAGGAGCCTCTGATTTTGATGAAATTTGGTATGAAGGTGTAAGACCAGGTCTATATTTTTATTCAGTAAGCATGTGGGTTTCCCTGGACAGTGGTGCTGCCATAAAAGGTGTGGTGGTTTCAGTACGGTAACTCGAGCTGAAAGGCGGTGAGGGACACAAAAAATCTTGTCACTATGAACAAAATAAATTGTAAACATTTAATTTTTCAAAATTATACTGTCAACGGTTGTTGCATCTCTGTTGTTGATCTCTTTTATTCTTCATCTGTGATATTCATGTTTCTTACTATGATTGGATGTTTTGAATTTATTTCTATCTATAGGTGGTTGTTTCAGTGAGAGATGCAAATGAGTTAAGGAGTAGAGCGGCAGAAGCGGCGAAAAACAAGGAGGACCCAGAAGTAATCGAGATAAATGACGAAAGTGAGCCAATGGATGACGGACGACGAGTTTACAACAAGAAAACAATGAGAGACCAGCATGGCAACTACCCTGTGTAAATGAGCTCGAGAAAAGTGAAGAAAGTGGTCAAGAGGAACAAGATGGTGAAGAAGGAAATCAAGAAGAAACAAAAGAAAAATGGAAAAGGGAAGTGTAAATAAAGATTTTACTACATAGTATACATTTTTTTCATTGCCAATCAGTAGATAAAATGTAATTTAATTTAGAGCTGTTTCATTTTCTTATTACATTAGACCACTTTATTGCAGCAATTTTAGTTTGGTTTGTTCGTTTAGGTAGGAACATTTATGGAAAACTAAACATAAACTGTGGACCATCCCTCAGAATTATGGATTATATCTTTCAAAAAATTCCTTATAAAACAAATAGGCTATCAGATGAAACATTGTCTTGCACTGTCCGATCTTTTAACCCTATTCATAGAAAAAACTTTAGTAAATCAGGTTGAACAAAGTGGTCTAGTAATGGACCACTGGTAAGTAATGGATTATTTAATTGGCCTTTTAAAAATGTTATCCTGTTGAAAAGTTTCAACACCTCCAGTGCTGGCTGGAAAGCAATATTTTTTCAGTTGCTTCATATGTTTAAAAAAAGAGGAAATTTCAACAGTGTGAGGTGTGTCACTATAGATTCTATTAGGCTATTTTTAGGGTATGACTTGGTTTTCTTTCTAAAAATCAATGAGTTTCCACTTTCATAAAAAACTTTATGGTACTTAGATTAGAGGGACGTCCCTAGTGGAAGTTGTCAGAAAAACTGAATTTTCCTACGTCATATCATAGATCATTTTAAAGAGCTTTTCATCCTGAACAATTTGCTGTAAACCCGACCTCAAAAGGTTGAGAGGATCGGGAGTTATTGCATTTTATGTTTTCAACAATATGATTTTAATGCCAAGTTCATCTGCCATTTTTTACTCAGTCATCCTTTTAAGGTTGGGTTTGTGGCATTGTTATCTATTCTTAGAGACCTTTAATTTGATGTACATATTGACATATGCTTACATTTAAGGTATACTTCTGACTTCTCGTGGACCATCCCCTCTTTGAGGACCAAGGACAATAAGTTCTTTAGAAAGTAGACTTTGTCACTCAAAATAAATTCGCAAAGTTTTAGTTTTATAATTTGAATACTATAAAAAACATTACATCGTTTCCATTCTTTTTTCCATTTTGTATATCTGTTATTAATCAACTGACCAGCTGTCTTCTTCATTATTTGTCAAATTTGTTATATTTATGTTTTGAAATTTTGTAATCAATCCTTTTGCATTGCAGCTTTGGATATGTAGGTAGGCCTACTTTTATTACTGCTTGAAAAAAAAACTTGCAATTTTTAAATAACAGTAAAGTAACAAACTATAGAGATATAATGCTATTAAATATTTCATATTTTATTGGGTGGATTATTAATTATACAGGATGTCCTGGAACTCTCTAGAACCCCTATGTACATTTGTTCCTTGAAAAAAAAATTCATAAAAAAATTGTACAAATGGTCAAAAAATGCTTTGCTAAGCCACTAGCCGCACATAATAATTTTTATTCCTTTAACAGATGGTTGTAAATATTAAGTTCATATTTGGTATGAACCCTTATCACACCAATTTCCATTTTCAGGAAAAGAATTATTTTTTTCGATGTGTATTTTCAAAATGGCTCAACTACAATGTAACTTTAATACTCAAATATCTCAAATCAGTAAATTTATAAACCCTGTACAAAAGACAAATATACCCCCGTCGCAGCAGACCTGCGTACTCAGCGAATTTCCAAAGAATTATTGTTTCAACATCAAAGAACTTTTTGGCTATCTTATATAATTAATAATCTTAATAATCTTTACAAGGAAATATAATATACTAGCTGTTGCCCGTCACGGCTTCGCCCGTGATTTAATCTATTTTATAGGTAATAAAATAGAGTAACAAAAACTGCTTCCTTAAGAATTACATTCAAACAATGAATTAGTGTGAGTGGAGCTCTGAAGGGATTTTGAAAACCTTTTCTTAATGAGAACCTATGAGCAAATAGGAACGGCCATGACAAATTTCGACCCAGCAAGCCCTATAGTCATTTTGAAGTCATGTTGGGTTGAGTCCTAAAGAACATCAAAAACTATATTTGGAAAGCTGTTTCTTTGTGAACAAATATTAGTAAAACGGAACGTAATCATTAAATTTCATATGATCTATGATGGTAATTTTGAGGATTTGTGGAAAGGAGCCCTAAAGGACATTTCCAAAATCATTTCTTATTGAACACCTATGAGCAAAAAGGAACTTCCATGTCAAATTTCAAGCCAGTAACCCAGGGTGGATTAATTTTTAAGTCATGTGGGGTGAAGCCCTAAAAACTTCAAAAACTTTATTTACAAAACCATTTCTTAGTGAATACCTATTACCAAAAAAATCCACGATAAATTTAACCCCTTAGGATCTATGGTAGTTTTTAGGTTCTGTGGGACGGAGCCCTACAGAAAATTTTCAAAATCATTTCTTACTGAGCACCTATGAGAAGAAGAGGAACGCCCATGTCAAATGTCAACCGCATGGGCCCTAAACTAATTTTCAAGACCTGCGGGGCTTAGCCCTAAAGTATTAAAAAAAAAAAAACAAACAGTTTCTTAGTGAGTACCGGTATCTATGAGCAAAGAGGAAAGTCCATGTCAAATTTCAACCCCGGAGGCCCTAAAGTAATTTTGAAGTTCAGTGAGGCGGAGGCCTAAAGTAATTTAAATACTATATTTACAAAACAGTTTCTTAGTGAGTTCCTATGAGGAAAGAGAATCGTCCATGTAAAATTTTAAAACGTAGGCTTGTAGGGAGGAGCCCTAAATGATATGTACAAAACATACCATTTCCATTGAGCATCACCTATTAGCAAAGAGATTTCAACCCCACAGGTTTCTTAATTAGTATATAATTTTGGCCATGCGGATAGCATTATATTGAATGCCTGTGGGGCGGAGCCCTGGAGGAATTTTGCCAAATCGTTTATTAGTGAGCTCCTAAGACGCAAGACGAACCTGTGGTCATAGTTTCAAGTAAATTCATTTGGTAGTTCCTGAGATTTTGTGAGTTCTTAAAATTTAAATGCAATAAATACTAAGTTCAATTTTACTTTCTTCAATACTAATCACACACATATATTAGAAGTTTATAAAACTTAAATGTCACAATAAATTAGGTTGATTTCACTGACACATAACTATGATGTTTAAATGGTTCGAAATCAAGGTGTATAAATAAGGTTCGAAATATCCTTAGTAAACTTTTGTTCTAACAGCTGATAATTAAATAAATAATTGCAGACAACTACTGAAATTTCAAATAGTTCTCATCTGCGATAATGTAAACAAAAATCCAAAACAAATGATTCTTCCTATACGAACTCCATGCTAACTTTGACCTTCTGTGGGGCGGAGCCCATTGGGAATTTTGTGAAATCGCTTCTTATTGTCTGCCTATGCTATGAGAGGAATATGTATGCAAAATCTCATGCTTCTAGGTGCTAAGGTTTGAGCTTTGCGTTGATCGGAATTTCGCATTTATATATAGAGATTTAATAGCATTATATTTCTGAGTATATTATTTTTATTTAATAATTTATATATCAATATTTATATTGCAATAAATGACTTTTTTAACAGTAATAAAAGTGGACATTCAAAGCTTCAATGCAAAAGGAATGATTTGTTTACAAATAACAAAACATAAACATTTCAAATTTGACAAATATGCAGAAGACAGATGATCAGCTGATTAGGAATAGATACCTTATTTATTATCTTCATCTCTCTTGCTCCCATTATACACTTATTTTCCATGAGAATACCGTGGGATTTAGCATTTAGGTTTGCTGCCATGTGGGTTTTTGATCAAATCTTAATTACTTACCACCTAGTGAAGGTTCATACAAATTTTTATTTAGATATGTTGATAAACAAGCGATATATAACTTTTTAAAGATTTACCCATAAGAATAACATGGGAAACTTGATTTGAATTTTCTCTACAACCAGTTAAGCTATTTTAAAAATTCAAAATACTAAATTGTTTGTTTTTTTAAGCTCTTTTAAATGGTTTTCATTAAAGTTGATGAATTTTGAAAATTTAGGTCCAAAAATGCCAAAAACCCATTAAAAACCCCATAAAACCCCGTTCCCATAACCCGACAATGCTGGTTCGCGAACTCATGAAAATAGACCTGGTCTTACACCTTCATACCAAATTTCATCAAAATCGGAGGTTCCCTTCAAAAGTTATCAGTACCACGGACACATATACAGGGTGTCCAGCTTCCACCTTTACAAACTTTTACAGGTTATTGCCCACGTCAAAATAAGCAAAAAGGTTCCTATAAACATATGTCCTAAAATCCTTCGTTAACCCGCTAGCCGCCATTTTGTTTTTTACACTAAATAATTTTTATTTCCGTAACGGATAATTGTATTAAGTTAATATTTGGCATGAACCTTCAATATAACAATACACATTTTCAGTAAAAAAATTATTTTTTTCCAATGTGTATTTTCAAAATGGCGACCATTTTAAAATTTTAAACTCAAATATCTCAAAAACGGTAAATTTTATAAAAATGTTACAAGAGACAAAAAATTTGACAAATTAAACTTTTTAAACATTGATACCATGTTTGTAGGGATCCGACAACAAATAACGGAGTTATTGAGATTTTTCTCTTAAAATAACCTAAATTGGCATGCAAAATCAGTGTTATTCTGCAGGAAAACCACAATAACTCCGTTATTTGTTGTCGCATCCTTACAAACTTGGTATCATTGTTTAGATAATTTAATTTGTCAACTTTTTTGTTTCTTGTAACATTTTTATAAAATTTACCGTTTTTGAGATATTTGAGTTTAAAATTTTAAAATGGCCGCCATTTTGAAATTACACATTGGAAAAAAATCATTTTTTTACTGAAAATGGGTATTGTTATAGTAAAGGTTCATGCCAAATATTAACTCAATACAATGATCCGTTACGGAAATAAAAATCATTTAGTGTAAAAAACAAAATGGCGGCTAGAGGGTTAACGAAGCATTTTAGGACATATGTTTACAGGAACTTTTTTGCTTATTTTGACGTGGGCAATAACCTGGAAAAGTTTGTAAAGGTTGAAGCTGGACACCCTGTATATATCTATATTGTGGTTATTGTGGTTTTCCCGCAGAAAAACACTGATTTGGCACCCAATTTAGGTTATTTTAAGAGAAAAATCTCAATAACTCCGTTATTTGTTGTCGGATCCTTACAAACTTGGTATTAATGTTTAAATAATTTAATTTGTCAACTTTTTTGTCTCTTGTAACATTTTTATAAAATTTACCGTTTTTGAGATATTTGAGTTTAAAATATTTAAATGGCCGCCATTTTGAAAATACACATTGGAAAAAAATAAGTTTTTTACTGAAAATGGGTATTGTTGTAGTGAAGGTTCATGCCAAATATTAACTTAATACAATGATCCGTTACGGAAATAAAAATTATTTAGTGTAAAAAACAAAATGGCGGCTAGCGGGTTAACGAAGGATTTTAGGACATATGTTTACAGGAACTTTTTTGCTTATTTTGACGTGTGCAATAACCTGTAAAAGTTTGTAAAGGTGGAAGCTGGACACCCTGTATATACAGGGTGTCCCGGAACTCTCTGGAACCCTTTTGTATATTTGTTCCTTGCATCGAGACAAGAAAAAAACATCATACAAATAGGGGTCTAAAATCCATCGTTTAGCCGCTAGCCGCCATTTTGTTTTTTTCACGTGATAATTTTTATTTCCGTAACGGATGGTTGTATTCAGTTCATATTTGGTATGAAACTTAACCATACTAATGTACATATTCAGGAAAAAAAATAATTTTTTCCACTGTGTATTTTCAAAATGGCGGCCATTTTAAATTTTCAAACTCAAATATTTCAAATTTGTTAAATTTCAAAAAAAATTTACTCTGTACAAAAAAGTTGTCAAATTTAATTATCTAACCAACGGTACCAAGTTTGTAAGGATATGATTACAAATAACGGAGTTATTGCGATTTTTCTCCAAAAAAACATTGATTTTGCATTATAATTAATGCAAATTATGGCCATTTTCACAGAAAAATCGCAATAACTCCGTTATTTGTAATCATATCCTTACAAACTTGGTACCGTTGGTTAGATAATTAAATTTGGCAACTCTTTGTACAAAGTAAATTTTTTTTTAATTTACCGAATTTGAGATATTTTAGTTTTAAAATTAAAAATGGCCGCCATTTTGAAAATACACAGTGGAAAAAATTAATTTTTTTCCTGAAAATGTACATTAGTATGATAAAGATTCATACCAAATATGAACTGAATACAACCATCCGTTACGGAAATAAAAATTATTACGTGAAAAAAACAAAATGGCGGCTAGCGGTTAAACGATGGATTTTAGACCCCTATTTGCATGATGTTTTTTTCTTGTCTCGATGCAAGGAACAAATATACAAAAGGATTCCAGAGAGTTCCGGGACACCCTGTATATATACATATACAGGGTGATTCAAACCACCCGTCCACTATTTATAGCAGGAGAACGGTTTGAGATAAAATCATGAAATAAAGTTTTTTCCACTAAATCGCATATGGGTTTTCCAATAAAAATATTTTCATCAATGCCAGTATACAGGGTGTTCCAAAACTGGAGGTCACGGATTCGAATCTCAAAATTTTCTTAAATAAACATGCAGATATTTTTACATAATTTTAAACGTATTAGTCAAAGGAGCATTTTCGTGAAAACAGAATGAATTTATCTTTTTCCGTTTCAAAATGGCGGCCATTTTTGTAAGAAAAATCAACATTTACGGAATACCCTGTAATTCTTTTATTATTTGTCATAAATGACTCCTGATTCAATATCCTTATTTGAAATGAGCTAAGCTTTAAAATGATATGTCACAAGACCACATTTATTAAAAAACTAAAAATTCAAAAATTTTATCATTTTGAAAATTTTAACTTAAACAAAACTCAAAAATTCTAAATGTAAACATATGTCATATTATATATCATCTTAAAGCTCTCATTGAACTGAGCAACTTTGTAATTTACACTATTACCGTATCTCTTGAGGTTTTGTAGTAATAACATAAAAATGTCATTTTCCCATATGATTTGCATGTTAATTGTTCAGGGCCTTATAGTATGGAAGTCCTCCTTTGATTGTTGCCATAACATTGAATTAACATGCAGGTTATATGGAAAAAATGCATTTTCACGTTATTACTACAAAACCTCAAGAGATACGGTAATAGTGTAAATTACAAAGTTGCTCAGTTCAATGAGAGCTTTAAGATGATATATAATATGACATATGTTTACATTTAGAATTTTTGAGTTTTGTTTAAGTTAAAATTTTCAAAATGATAAAATTTTTGAATTTTTAGTTTTTTAATAAATGTGGTCTTGTGACATATCATTTTAAAGCTTAGCTCATTTCAAATAAGGATATTGAATCAGGAGTCATTTATGACAAATAATAAAAGAATTACAGGGTATTCTGTAAATGTTGATTTTTCTTACAAAAATGGCCGCCATTTTGAAACGAAAAAAGATAAATTCTTTCTGTTTTCACGAAAATGCTCCTTTGACTAATACGTTTAAAATTATGTAAAAATATCTGCATGTTTAGTTTAGAAAATTTTGAGATTCGAACCCGTGACCTCCAGTTTTGGAACACCCTGTACACTGGCATTGATGAATATATATTTTTATTGGAAAGCCCATATGCGATTTAGTGGGAAAAAACTTTATTTCATGATTTTATCTCAAACCGTTCTCCTGCTATAAATAGTGGACGGGTGGTCTGAATCACCCATATGAAAACAAACGAATGGTGTTTTTGGCTTCTGGGGACCTCAAAATGAAAAAGTAAAGTGGTCCCGGGCTTAGGTCTTACCATGGCTACTACGGTAATAGCGTATTCCCTATAGGGAAATTCGCTAAAAAGTTGACGAATCAAATTATCTAACTTATGATACCAAGGTTGTAAGGATCAAATAACAAACACCGGAGTTATTGTGATTTTTCTACTAAAACAACCTAAATTTTCATTAATTTTAATGGAAAAAAATGTTTTTCAGCAGAAAAATCTCAATAACTCCTTTTATTTGTTGTATGATCCTTATAAACTTCATACCATTAGCCTAGTTAGAAAAATGTATTTGTCAACTTTTTGTCTTTATGAAATTATGATAAAATTTACTGGTTTGTAAATTTTATAAAAAAAAAATTGTGAAATCTATATATATAATTCCGTAAGCGAATCGGTCCCCACGAAATATCTCGAGTTAGGAGAAAGATAGGGCAACGTATTATGGCTCATTTTAAAGCTTGAGGGCCAAGGACGCAAGGAAAAATACCAGAATTGTCAAAAGTTACCTGGGCTTTGCCCCATTGGTCCATGAAGTTCCAATGTTAATCTTATGGGGAGGAGATTTTTATATCTACACGTGTGATTAAGCAGATGTTCCAGTGAATATTTTATATTAACTAAACAACTCAGCTGTTTTCTTTGAGTTAAGATAGCCTTAATTATCACTTTTTGAAATCGGCAATGCACTATAAAAATGGAAAACACCAATAGTCATTGAAAAATTACGAATCCACAGTGTATTTCTTCTTCGTGGCCACATCTATGACTAATATATAATCAGGACTGAGGACTAAAATGATTTCGTATGTTGAATAGACCACAATTAAAAGACGCTTAACCTTGATACAGTTAGTATAGTAGTTAATATATTGTCTTTACTCAGTGAATGGCGTTTAGCAACGCCTCCTAGATTAATAAGAAAAGGCCAGACAACTGAAATCCATTACGTCATTTTTATTAATCTAGGAGGTGGTGCGTTTAGTTGTTATGTTACTGTTTTACATTTTGGCTATATTTAGTGGTTAGAGTTAAATTGTTTTACTAAAGTGTTTGTTTATTATCGACTGAATATTGTAAACTAGAAACATTGAATAACCTCTGCGTGAGGAATATTTTGTTTTATTCATTCTCTGCTTCTGTCTTTACGTAGGTAGTATGGAAACAACCAATGCCCGTTAACCCATACAGACGGAAAGCTAGACCCTATTCATGTAAATGACAGTGTGCGAAAACAAACAATATATAAATCAACGTTTTTCATTGAACAAACAGACAAAACGTACTACAATCATAGCACGAGGAACGTCGATGGAACAGGGGGGTAGGAGGCATGGTGGCACATGTACATTTGGGGCATGTTGAGGCATGGGTGGATATAAAGGGCATGGGGGTACGTGGAAGAATGGGGGAGGCATGGAGGACAGGTGGCAAGGGGGCTCGGGGAGGAACGGCGGTCATGGGGGAAACGGGGGCCAAGGGGATATGGGAGAAGGGGGGAGCGGGAGCATCGGAGGGTACAAGGGGCAAGTCGTTCTTTGGTGGTATAGGGGTAGTTTGGCTTGGGAATGGAGGCACAGGGAAGAACGGCGGGCATGGGGGCACGGGAGGGTGAGGGACAGAGGAGCCACTGGGCATAGGGTTACGGGTGTAAGGGACGAGGGAGGGCGAGGTTATGAGAGGGTACCAGGGGCACGAAGGGCTTTGGTGGCACAGGGGTAGTTGGACATGGGGGAGGCTTGGGAGCGAAAGGGGACATGGGGGAATCATGGTGGCACTGGGGCATGGGGGAAACGAGAGCCAAGGGGAGGAATGGGGGCGTGGGGGCATGGGAGGGTACAATGGTCAAGAGAACCTTTGGTAGCATGGAGACACAGGGAAGAATGGTTTTAAACATAGGGAGGATGGGGGACAGAGTGGAACCGGAGCATGGAGGGAACAGGAGCTTGGTAGTGATGGGGCGGGGGCATGGGAGGGTACCAGGGGTATGAGGGGCTTTTTGTTGGCACATGGGTAGTTAGACAGGGGGCATGGGGTTGTATGGAAAAGGCTTGCTGGATATAGAGGGCGTGGGGAAGAACGGCGGACATGGGGGCACGGGAGCATAGTGGCGGGAGGGGCGCGAGGTGGTACGGGTGGTGCGGGGGCATGGGAGGCAAGCGAATGGCTGGCGCATACTAAGCACGGGTCATGCGTGGGAACAAGGGACATGGGGGAGGCATGGGGAACACGAGGAGCTGGGGAGGGGACATGGAGGCACAGGGGTTCAGAATACAGTGGTGTACAGTATTAATAGGCTAATAACCATTTTGTCATGTTGTATTGAAGTTTTCATTTATTTGAGCTACGAACTCATCACGTACAGGTTAAGGTTAAAACCATTTTTATCGCGTCCGTGAGTTTAGTAGTGTAATGAATTTTCATTTTTCCACAAAATAGACTACTGTATGTAATACAAGGAAAATCATTGTTTCATTGCTGATTTGATACCACCAATTAGATCTATCAAGATTAAGGTTATATTTTATAAGAAAATTCAAGAGTGTAAATTCACAGTAAAGCTTGAGAAGAATTGCATTAACTGTGCAAGGAGGTGACGAATTGAAACTTACTTTTGTAGATAGCAGCACCATTTAGATTTTTAGGGGCCTTTGCCCCTACAAGCCCCTAGTCTATCTATATATATAATTCCGTAAGCGAATCGGTCCCCAAGAAATATCTCGAGTTAGAAGAAAGATAGGGTAACGTATGATGGCTCATTTTAAAGCTTTTGGGCCAAGGACGCAAGGAAAAATACTAGAATTATCAAAAGTTACCTGGGCTTTGCCCCATTGGACCTTGAAGTTCCAATGTTAATCTAATGGGAAGAAGATTTTTAGATCTGCACGTGTTATTAAGCAGATGTTAAAGTAAATATTTTTTATCAGAAACTCAGCTGTTTATTGAGCAGATATTTTGAGTTAAGATAACCATACAATTACAGCTTTAAAAATTGACAATACACTATAAAAAAGGAGAACACTGATAGCCATGGGCAAATTACTGATTCACAACGGATGTCTTCTTCGTGACCCCATCTATGTCTTTAAGGAGACGGGAGTAGAATGATTTTGTATATGCTGATATACCACGATTAAAAATGAAATAGACGTTTCATTATTGATATAATTGTTAAATATATATTGTCTTTAATCAGTGAATTTCGTTTAGTTATTACATTAATGCTTTATATATTGGATATTTAGAGTAATTAGAGTTGAATCGTTTTATTGAGTGTTTGTTTATTTCCGACTGAATCATATTATGTAAACTACTAACATTGGATAACCTCCGAATGAGGAATATTTTGTTTTGGTTTGATCCCTTCTCTGCTTATTTCTTTGCGTAGTTCGTAGGGAAAACAATAAAAGCCCGTTTATCCATAAAGACGGGGAGCTTTTCATGTAAATAATAGAGTGCGAAAACGGACAACATAGTGTATCAATCAATGTTATACTTAATTGACCGAATAGAACAAAAGATACAAAATAGACAAAATAGCACGAGGACGTCAGTGGCACGGGGGGTAAGGGAGCATGGGGGCACGGGGGAAATAGGGGGCACTGCGGAGGACACAGGACGGTACGGGAAGGACGGCGGGGATGGCGATACTTGACCATGGGGAGCACAGGATGTTACGAAGGGAGCATGGGGGACATAGGGGGCATGGGAAGGAACGCATGAGGGCAGAGGAGCATGGAGGAAACGGGAGTGCGGGGGCATAGGCACTCTGGGCTGGCAAGGGCACGAGGGCGGGGGTGTGGGGGCGTCACAGGGGCGTCGGTGGCAAGAGGGTTAGATGGGTATGGGGTGGCACGCGGGAGGCATAGGGGACATAGAGGGCATCGGGACCACGAGGAAGAAAGGTGGGCATGGGGGACAGACCACCGTGGGTGCAGGGGTATGGGGGGCGCGAGGGGTGTAGGTGGCACTGGGGGTTAGGGGGCATTGGGGCCAAGATTGAGGCATGAGTGACATAGGGGGCACGGGGTGAAATGGTGAGCATGGAGGCACGGGCATATGTGGGCACAAGGGACACTAGAGATGTCAGTGGCACGATAGCTGGTTGGGAATGGGGGGCACGGAAGAGGAATGAGGAACATATAGACCACGGGGACCATGTTGAAGAACTGTGGGCATCATGGAGAATGGGGGGAAAAGGAACATGGGGGCACGGCACAAGGTTCGGGAGCATGGGGGTTACTCGGGCCCTAGGGGTGTTGGAGGTACAGGAAACACTGGACCCGAAAGTTGAACGGGGACTCGGGGAGGTTGGGGGGACACGGCGAGTGTGGGGGAATAGGTGGCACAGGGGTCCAGGGTGAAAGAGTATACAGTATTAAAGGGCTAATGTTGGATTGAACTATTTTATTTACTTGAGTAGTCAAACCTATTTTGGACATGTTTAAGGTTAAAACTATTTTTAACGAGTCCGGTTGTATAATAGTGCAATAGCTTTTTTCCATAAAATAGACTACTGTATTTTAATAAAGTAGAGATTATTGGTAAATTACTGACTTGATAACTCAAAATTTTTTTGTCAACATTAGGTAATATTTTATTAGAAAATCCAAACGTATAGTCATACTACAACTTGAGATGAAATAGAGTAATTGTGCGAAAAGGTGATCAATTGAAACTTATTTTTTGGAGACATCACCGTTTTGATTTTTAGGGCCCTTTGCCCCTACAATCCCCTAGTTTGTGTATAAAAGTTTTAAATGTCCGCCACTTTGAAAATACACATCGGAAAAAATTATTCTTTTCTGAAAATGGACCTTGGTGTGATAAAGGTTGATACCAAATATGAACTTTTTTTAGGGAAAAGCAGGAAAAATGCAGTTAAGCACATGGTAACCATCCTGTAGTGTGGGACTCCCCTAAAAACAGGGTTACCCACTAAAAAAACCTCCTTTACTCTCTAGGATTCTGACCTGGAATTATCACATTACGTTATGCTAGACCTAAATCACTATATATCACTATTATGAGACAGGGACCTCACATTGTGGGTATTTCAACCTGAATATGAATGAGAGATGAGTGTAAGATGATTGTGGCGCGATCTTGTAGTCTTGTTACTGACTAAGGCCGACATTCTCCTTTGACAGGACTGTTAATTAATAGCCCAACAGCCAATGGTATCTAGGGACCTACAGTTTAACGTGGGGTCCGAACCATAATTCCGACCTCATATATACGAATTGGTCTAATTATGAGGATATTAGGCTTACGCCCCTGGGGGTCACTCCTTATCCAGCCACTCGGTCAAGGGATATGGGCCACTTAGCATTCCAGTTTTTTTTCTAGGAGGGAAAGGGGGGGCCTTTCCCAAAACAGACAGCGGAAGGTGTGTTCCACATCGTCAGGAACGCCTTGGCAGTGGATGCAATACAGTTAACCGGTCTTTCCATCCAGTTCAGGTACGACTTAAAATAGCCGTGACATGTCAGGAACTGCGTGAGGTAGTAGTCCACCTCGCCATGCCGCCTTTCCACCCATGGTTGGACCTGCTCAATGAGTCACGCAGTCCATCGTCCTCGGATGTCGTACTCCCAGCTGTGTTGCCACTTCTGGAAGGTTCAGGACCGCTCTTCGGATCTTGCAGTATCCTTACCAATCTCACCTGTCTCTGATAAATCGCCTTCCTCTCATCTACCAAGAGCTTGACAAGGATGACTCCGGCAACCAACAAAATATGAACTGAATACAACCATCCGTTATGTAAATAACAATTATGTAAAAAACCAAAATGGTGTTTAGCGGCTTATCAAAGCATTTTAAACCAATATTTGTAGGATATTTTTTATTGTCTCGATGCAAGCAACAAATATACAAAAAAGTTCTAGAGAGCTCCGGAACACCCTGTATAATCACAAATTTCTTTGTTGATGAAACATAAATAGGCCTATATCTATTGGGAATTTGCTGATTACGCAGGTCTGCTGCGACTGGGGTATTTCCTCGAACTCAGCTTTAAACTCTACTGTAACACAGTTTTTCAGATGCAAATGTAACAACAATTTAACTTAATACCATAATATGTCAAAGAATATTGCTTTGTAGTTTTCAACATATACCTCACAATTAAATATTGTTGAGTCATCATTGGGAATATTGGATTTAAACATGAGATTTTTGTTTTATAGTTGGTTTTATTACAAAGTTTGTATAAAAGCACCAGTCAACAAGGCAGTGTTCGTTTGTAGGAGATCAAGCTTAACATACTCTTCAAGGGTAATACCGTGGATAGAAGTCATCTTTACACTTACCTGCAAATAAAAAGAGGTTAAGCTTGTACATGCAAAAATGTTTTCTAATTTCTTCTGCCTTAAATCCCTTCTTACGTTGTACCTATGCCTTACAATTTTAATTTTTTTATTTTGGACTACTATTTTAAGAGCTATTAAGGTCAGAAGTAATATTTTTGTACGATTCTCACAGGAAACCTGTTTTGTCTACAGATGAAATTTCTGTGATTAATTGATCTTTAAATAAAACCTAACATAAATGTAATTACGAGAATAATAAAAATAAAGACAACTAATTGAATTGTTTCTATCTGCTCAGATTTTAAAATTGAATTGATTGTAAAATTATGTCATATTGAAAATAAAAATGGCAGATTTATTCAACATATTTTTCTACAGTAAATTGTAAAACGACAAGAGCAGTCCATCCCCGCTACACAATACACAAAGTGCCTGAAAAAAGCAAAACCAGCGGTGGGTGAACAACTGCTCCTGCTGTCATAATAAGCGGATGCACAACTTTAATTAAAGTCAGTTCAATTCAAAAATTCTATTCCCTAGAATAGTATCAAGACTATGGTTTGGACTGTAGTATCAGAATCTCTATAAATACCCATGACCGTGAAATAAAAACGAAATGACATGAAAATGCTTCTTTACTGAGGCAAACATTAGGACCACATGGTCCTCTCTTACAGTTAACCTCTAAAACAAAACAAAAAATAACTTAATTAAAATAAAATATATAATGTAATTCAAAACAAAAATTAAGGAGGAAAATTTTAAGATAATACACTTTAGCTTTCTTTAAATAATTATGATACAAATAATAAAAAATATATAATTTTAAAAATCATTTATTCTACATTCACACCATGCTGCACCTATTCCTAGAACACGCCATCCCGCCAAGCCACGGCCATCCGGTTGAGATAATACTCCTTCAGCGCCAATGTCAGCCGGGATCGGGATTCTATGGATCTTAATGTGTAGGGTAAGGAGTTCCAGAGACGACAAGCTGTGACTATGAAAGATTTGTTGAAAACAGATATTTTATAGTATAGAATTCGAAGTGTTGATGAACCAGAGCGGATATTACTTGCACCTCTCTCATCCATGAATTTGAAATTGATCATGAGATAATTTGGGCTTCCAAGTTTGATTGCGGAATGTGTGATCGTGACTATTCGCAGCAACCTGATGTCTGATAATTTTAACAAAGATGAATGGATATAGAAAAGGTGTGATGCAGTCATCTCATTGAAGATTGTACAAAAATTGAATGCAATAATTTTGAGCTCGTAATTTTGAGGCCACCGCCAAGTCATATCATTGACTACAGTGATGCTGTAATTTAAGTTTGGGAAGACAAATGATTTGATCAAAATCAATTTGACATGGAGTACATTGTTCATGTCAATTTTGCTGAGGAGTCGTGAGTGTCCGAGTATCATTGATTTTGTTTTGTCTGGGTGTAGTCCAAGTCCGTTCTTTGCTGCCAACTTGACAATTCTGTTACTATCGGCGTTCATTTTAGTCACAGCTTCATTCAACCTGCTCACTTTGAAATGAGCATAAATATGTAAATCATCAGCGTAAGAATGAAACTTGGCTTAATGTAAAACAGAAGTAATGTCATTTGTGAAATACACCAATAACAAAAAGTAACAATTACAAGATAAAATTAAATGAACTGATATGGCGCTTGTAACACAAGAGTAATTAACAAGCAAATAAAAGAAAAAACATATACTGTTACACAGTTACTGACCATGCATGGGCCAATATGGTTTGCCTATGTACAATTATGCACAGTGTAAATTCTGTACAGGGTGTACAGTACACAGTTTGTTTGTACAATTCTGTACTTCTGCACAGTGTAATAAATATATATTTATTATTTATGTATTTTAGTGTTCTTCTAATAAGCCACGTATGCATGCTCATCACTTTTATTGTAAAAAGGTTAAAATACCTAACACAACCTGGTGATTCTGGTAGTCCAGGACTGGAGTATAAAAATTATGTACTGTAAATGGAGTACACCTTGTACTCCAGTCCAGGACCACCAGGATCACTAGGCTGTATCAGATATATATTAATTTTTTGTAATATAAGATGATATAATCCATAAAATGTGTCCCATAAACAAAAATCATGACGTGCGCTTTTTTTGCAGTATAACTGCATGGCTTGACAGCTGACTCAATTTTTGTTTGTTTACCAAATGTAAAGATTTTTCAAAATTTAACATTGTTTTGATACTAAAAATGTGGTCAAGTCATTATACTTGTTCAAGGCCAACTACACACCAGGCCAGAATGCTCAGAAGTATTACTTCGCAGTAGTAGTGTTCTAGCTGATCGGTGTTACCAAAAGCGGGTAATTTGCTTGATGTTTGGGGATTTTCACAGGGAATTGGGAAAAATTTGGATATTTTAGGGGATTTCTAGGTATTGAAATTGCAATTAGGGAATTGAAATTTCAGATCAGCTGGAACACTACTACTGTGACGTCATCTCTCCGAGCATTCCGGCCTGGAGTCTAGTTGGCCTTGTCTTGTTGGATGAATGTCATAATTGTCAGAAAATACATAATAATATGTTCCGTGCAGTTAAAATTTTGATAACAATGACAGTTATTTTTACGTTTTTAATAACTAAAGCCTACACTTAGGCTACCTCCTTTAAAATTATGTCAGGGGGAAATTTTTATTTTGAAATTTACTCTTTAATTACAGTAAATTACTCTTTAATTTACATATTTCTTTTTTCTTTACAAGTAAACTTTAATTCACAATCTTTTAAAAACAATTTACATTGTCTCGGTTGTATTTGGTTTCCACAAAACTGATCTACAGGTTCTTGAGGGTGAGTTTCATTTTTGTTAGTGGGTGAATTTTTGGTTACACTTACCACTACAAGGATCATTTAGGTAAGGTACATCGTAAATTTTTATAGTATGATTTTTATAAGTAAACTAGCTACGTAATTGTGGAAGTGTGATATGATATTGAACTGAAGTTGGTTCCAATACTCTCCTTTGCATCATATTCAAACGTTATTTTAAACCATGCTCATAGTCTTTTCTAAGAAAATCACTTTCATGGAAATACTAAATAAAAGAGAACAGCTTTCGTCCTTTACTCCACAAATAACCATTTTCATAAAAATCACTAATATTCTGAAACAATTTGAAATAAATTAAATCTCCTATACATTCTCTTTTGTTTTGGTTAAAGGTGACACATAAAATAATTCGTAATGAAGGATTGGTAATGGCTTTTGTTGGAAGTATATTTTATAAATAGGACCAATAGTTTTTTTTTTTTTTTTTTTTTTTGTGAAAATTTATGTAAACTTTTATATGTGTCTGACTATAAAAATTAACTTACATCCACAAGTATTTATTTTCCTCTCAACGTCGTCCATTCTCCTACACAAGGGCTGCAACCTTTTTATATCCTCCTCTACTTGAGACCACCTTTCTTGTTGCTGGCGAACCTAAAGGTAGAAAAAGAGCTGAGTTAGTATAGACATGAAGGCAGGGGTGCAAAATATGTCCGATCCGGAAATCTAAGATTGGGAGATTTTCCAGTTATTTGGGGAAATTATGAAAAAAACTTTTTAAATATTTGTCTTTTCTTCCCGGGAGGAAAAATTTTCCCAGGCATCAAAATGCTCAATCCAGACTCTGCCCGAAATGAAAATACCAATTTGACCGATTGTTTCTAAGTTTAATATAGTGCAATCAACTGCTGAAAGGTGGGTTAGCAGTCCGCATCGGCGCAAACTAATAAAAATTTAAAACCTTTGCTAAAACTCAGTTCGGTGTGTATTCTGTGTATATTCCGTTGTGCTATTCTGGCAAATGCTAGCAATCCTTGCGGCTGCTGTAGAAAGAAACTCGTATTATCGCCGGCTTCATTATTCAACAGACCATATGTATGTTATGGCCCTAGGCTGGAGGATTTAAACTAATAGAGGGCGAAGGACCAGACTCACTATTTTGAGTCAACAGACACCTGAGAGTTGCTTTAGGTTGCCACAGCTGTAAGGAGTGTGAATTTGTTAAAATTGGCAATTTGAACCAATAATGTTCAGATTTCAACAACAAGTATACAAAGTCTTCCTTAGCCCTTTTATTTATAATATTTCTTAGTCTCTTTGTAATGTTTCTACATAGTTATATAACCAAATGTGTTCATTGGAGTAGTGTAGGTGTTTAAGTTTCAAAATGGATGACCTTCATACTTTTTTTAATGCCTTTTCTGTCCCAGGTTCAGTTCTCATGGATGGCAATTAAGGTAGCAAATCTACTGCAAATAGCTTGGTGGGATTTTACACAACATTTTAAACATTTACCTTTTGTTTGGTTTATATTTTAGGGTTCTCTATTACTCACCATTGCTTCAAATTTTTTGTGTAGGTTGTCAATAGATGCTTTCAATTCATCGTTTGGTGGACTATCTGACAATTCCGTCTCAAGTTCATGTCTAGAAGATTTTTTCCAAATCTGTAGAGAAATAAATAGCAAGATGAATGGATATAAGTAAACAGATATTATTACACTCCAAAATATGATATCATTTTCTTCATCGCAATGTAAATAACCCACCTTTTCTAGTCTAGATAGTTTTCTTGCAAGAATTTCAACATCGGTTTTTCCCTCTAAAGTTCTACTCTTACCTGAAAATAAAAAAATGTCTTAAACAACTATGAATATTTAGTTTATGAAAATATCAACAATGTAAAGAAATAAGAAACATTAAAACTTTTTTGGGATTATTAATTGGAACATGTAATATATCCATACTAAATTTGTCTTTTCTTTGTATCATTATACACTCACTAAGCTTTCTAAACCATAATCGCTTCAACAATCCATCAGATTAACTGCCCTTATTCTAAGAAAGATTCCCGTTGGCTGTTGATGACGACTATCCTGATGTTGACTCGGATAAAATACAAAATTACAAAATTGTAACTTCCTGAGGTTACAAAATTAGATAAAATAATTGTTATAATATCAAATATATCATATTAACGAAAGAAATATGTAATTTAAATCATTTTACAGTAGAGTTCCACCAATCCACTTATCCAAGCACATTTTCTATGGAAAATACCGATTTTTTGTAAAACTTAAACAGGAAACTTGCAAAAAAGACTTCATGTGACCAAAAATTAAATATTGTTACGCAAAGAAGTTAATTTGGTTGCATTAATTAGATGATATATAAATATGTTAGTTAACTGTATTGAAAACAAAAGAGAAAGCCTAAACTAACATAAACCGTCAAAAACAAAATTGGAAAAAATTATTTTGACTCCTTGTTGGCTGTTCCCAGGGAAGATAGAACCCCACAGAAAGTGTAGTAAAACAGTAATTTATGCAACGATTGTATTAAGAAGGTCTTGGGGTATTTAAATTCTATCTCAATCGGTCCATCCTCAAAAATTTCATCCTAAGACTTGTGGGATATTTAGGGCACTCACTTCCGTCCTATTCTACCTGACATCTCACTCGTGGGTGGCTGAAAGGCTGAATTCAGTACAATTTTTGTATAACCTACTTAATATATGACCAGCTTAAATTTGGCAAAGCACTGTAAAAATTAACTAAAAAAACATGTTGACAATTTATAGGTTAATCGGTCACCCATCGAAAGAAAACGTAGCCACATTTGATGTCGCTTGATCTAATCGTCATTCTCTATCACACTAAATCTCACCTTTTTTGTGTCAGGCACTTAACTAACTAAAACATGAGTAGTAATGGAACAAGCAGCTGATGTGTGAATTGCGAAATTTCTATTATAATTATAACACTTCTTTTGTCAATGATGAGCTCTCATTGGTGTAGAACCTGTATCTTAATGTGATTCCTAGCTGTATCGTTATGAACTCATTATGAAACGGGAGTGTATTCTGTAACATATCTCTTTATGATGTTACTTGAAATATCATAAATTGGTGCTTATAGCAACGGTCATAGATAATAGTATTTTATGTAATATAATTAACTATGTTCCAGATTTTGTTAGTCTACCTTTTTAATCACAAAATTATAAATCCATCCCAAAACACCTGGTATATTTCACACTGCGGACAAACACTCTCTAAAATATGAGATAGTGCACAATATAAACACAGCTCTACCCCAGTATTAAGTATTATCCCTTTCTCAAGAGTTATGAATTATACTTATTACTAATTATTATGTATGTTGTGGAGTTAGATATTTAATATCCAAGTGATTATTATAAGTATACTGTAGATTCTTGATCTCGTTAAGATTTATTCCAACAAGTAGAAAAACAATAACTCTAAGCAATTTCTCATTTAATTTAGTGAAAATTTCCCAAAGTTTTTTTTATCTTATTATATATCAGGTGACATTTTACCACATAAGCACTCAAACCAAGATTAGTTGTTTGTGAGTACCTTTACGAGTACAGGAACGCAGATCCTGACCGAGTCTGTAACCTGGACGACAACTGCACTTGTAACTTCCATGTGTGTTGTTGCAAATGTGGGAACAAGGGTTGTTTATGCACTCGTCTAGGTCTGAAAAAACAAATGAATCACTGCACTCAATTTGATTCATGTGTATTCACATTATTGATATTCAGATGACTGTTGGGATACGGTGTGGTCACTGTGACCGGCTATATGATCTTTGGTTTGAATTTCTGCTCTACCCAGCAATTTTTATCAGTTCTCTCAACGTGTCTACAGCAGCTTACCCCCAATATTGTTGAAGAGTAAGTTGAAATCCCAGACCTGTAGTCCATACGGAAGGAGCAAAAGAAGACAAAAATCGGTCATTAACCTCTCACTACATGTTCATATAATTTTTATTTCATGTTTGTAAAACCAAAAAGTTGTTAATTAGAATGCAAATGTCATATATGGAAAAAACCAGTTCCGTGTGTTTTTTCAAAGTAAATTTTCAACTAACTAATTAATTTTTCAAAGTAGAATTTTTCAGATATAAAAAATTCTTTCCTAATGAGATGAAAACAACATGATATTTAGACTGCCATGGCTTCGTAGTGTTTAAAAGAGCATAATATAGTCATTGAAGGAACAATCCCGGCTATCTACCATTTTTTCCAAAATTAAAAGTGTGTGTTTAAAAAGGCAGACATTAGGTCGGATATTGGGAGGATTCGGTTTTGGGAACGTTCTACTGCAGCCTATAAACATTTTAATCTTTAAATTTCAAAGCCTTCACTCACTGACTCACTTATCACTAGTTATCCATAACTTCCCATTACACTAGGGAGTTTAAATTTGGTATACTGAATATTCAGGTCCCAAATAGGAAAACATGATATTTTTTATCCCGATCTGACCACCGGGTTCCGCCCCACTGACTTTGAAATTACTTATTGAGCGGAGCGAGCGAAGCTCCTATACAACACTCTGGCTTTTTATCTACACGTACTCCTCGTGAACGGCTGGAGTGATCCTCACGAAATTTTGCTCGTAGTAACCATCTATGGGAAGGTATAAATCTGAAATGGTCCAAATCGGACATAAGTGTTCTGCCCCACGGCCCTTTAAAGTTACCATGTCATTGTAATAGGAGAAATATTTTATTTGGTTTGTTTACAGTGTGTTGATTAGACAGCTGTTTTAAGGATTAAATTTAACTGCAGACTGTTACTATCAGCTGTTTGTGGATCCAGTAGTTTTATGTGAAATTGTTGTTTTGTTTATTTTAGTGGTTTGTTTACCTTTGTACGTGAATGAAATGTCACGTTTACAGAGAGGATGTTCAAATCTTACGAACGACGCACCATTTAATGTTTTAATTAATAATAAATAGAAATTCAATGCTAATTCCTACAAAATTTCATAGAACAGTTTTATATGAAAAATCTCCCCATGAAATATCACGGAAAATTATAAATATTATTAAAACAAATTATAAATTGGAAATAAAATCATCAAAAGAATTGAAAGTGTTAAAAAATTTACTTGAGGAAGAACCTTTATACTCACTTGAAAATTTTTATGAAAAAAAGAAGAAAACAAAGAATTTATATTGATGAAAAAGAAGAAACCATATGGAAAAAATTAGCATACAAAACCTATGTGTTATAAATTTAAGTTAGATTAAGTATGCCTAACGCATGTTTACATGTCTGAGGTGAATAAATTTATTTATTTATTTATTTATTATTTATTTAATATCTTGTAAACATATAATACCCCGTAGCAGTAAACCTGCGTACTCAAAAATTATTAGAGTATTACAGACTTGTGGCGAGTAATCACAGCGAACAACCTAAATCTGGCGACGACTGTGTGCAGCGAATGAGCTGACCCAAAAGGTGAGTGAGCGCAGCGAACAAACTAAAATTGACGGCGAATGAGTGTAGCGAACGAGCTGACCCAAATGGCGAATGAGTGTAGCGAACGAGCTGACCCAAATGGCGAGTGAGCGCAGCGAACGAGCTAAACCCTGACGGCGAGTGGGCATAGCGAATGAGCTGGCCCAAAAGGCGAGTGAGCGTAGCGAACGAGCTCACTTGAATTTCCTATTAAATATTTGCTATTATTGATTAAAAAATAGTCGCTCCGCTCAATATTGCAAGCAGACAACTGCATTGTATACCTAGTGTTACTAATGTACTACATATGGTATATTATATGATAATTATATTATATTGTAATTATACAGGGTTAGGCAAAAGTCTGGATACCCCAAGTTAACTTTTTAACGCGTTGCAGTAGGAAAACCAAACTCGGCACATGTTTACAACATCAAAAACTGCACTTTTTCATCAACTACACAACTTTGCCCCTGCCCCCAAAATGGGGTATTTTGGGGGCAGCCCCAAATTTTCAAATGTAAACCCCTATCGAGTGACCCCTCATTTTAAACGGTTTATCAAGAGAAATTAAATGGCGCAAACCGGAGGTCGATATCTCAACCCTAACCAAAATGGCAGCCATTTCAAAATTTGACATGGGCAAGCAAGTATAAGTATGGACACCTCCAATTAATTTTTTAACACGTTGCAGTAGGAAAACCAAACTCGGCACATGTTTACAACATCAAAAACTGCACTTTTTCATCAACTACACAACATTGCCCCTGCCCCCAAAATGGGGTATTTTGGGGGCAGCCCCAAATTTTCAAATGTAAACCCCTATCGAGTGACCCCTCATTTTAAACGGTTTATCAAGAGAAATTGATTGGCACAAATCGGATGTCGATATCTCATCTCTAACCAAAATGGCAGCCATTTTAAAATTCGAGAAGGGTAAATTGACTTTACATTGGCTGCCATTTTGGTTAGAGATGAGATATCGACATCCGATTTGTGCCATTCAATTTCTCTTGATAAACCGTTTAAAATGAGGGGTCACTCGATAGGGGTTTACATTTGAAAATTTGGGGCTGCCCCCAAAATACCCCATTTTGGGGGCAGGGGCAAAGTTGTGTAGTTGATGAAAAAGTGCAGTTATTGATGTTGTAAACATGTGCCGAGTTTGGTTTTCCTACTGCAACGTGTTAAAAAATTAATTGGGGGTGTCCATACTTATACTTGCTTGCCCATGTCAAATTTTGAAATGGCTGCCATTTTGGTTAGGGGTGAGATATCGACCTCCGGTTTGCGCCATTTAATTTCTCTTGATAAACCGTTTAAAATGAGGGGTCACTCGATAGGGGTTTACATTTGAAAATTTGGGGCTGCCCCCAAAATACCCCATTTTGGGGGCAGGGGCAAAATTGTGTAGTTGATGAAAAAGTGCCGTTTTTGATTTTGTAAACATGTGCCGAGTTTGGTTTTCCTACTGCAACGCGTTAAAAAGTTAACTGGGGGTATCCAGACTTTTGCCTAACCCTGTATTATATTGTATGGTGTTACTGATGTACTACATATGGTAACTTAACAGATGTTTAAGTTACCGTATACCGGTAATAACTTAGAAAGGTGTTATGATTTGATTAGGCCGGTATTACACTGTCATAGTTCTATGGCATATATCTATTTATCATATATTTGATAGTATAATGTATGATAGAAACAAAATATTATTATAACTGTTTCTCAATTACACTTTATAAGAATTTTTACATATTTGTTGTAAAATGAATAAAACAACCTTTTTTCTGGTTTTGTTATTTTATAGCTTGATGATTACAATTGGTACTTTGTTTGTTCAATTAATTTTTAAAAGTTTTTGCTGTCGCGGTATATATGATCATAGACATATGATCGAGGTGAACTATTATAATATTTGACCTATTACACTGTATTATTTTTGATCAAAACTATATGATAATAGATCTATGACTTAGAACTAGAACTATGATAGTGTAATATTGGCCTTACGATTTTTCAATAAGTATACAACAGAATGCAGCTGCAGTACTCATTACTGCTTAGTTAACAGTACATTGTCAGTGGGGGTGGCATCTTATACAAGAACAAATAAATACATTTATTTTAGGTACAGTAGCTTCCCACATACGTTAGCACTCAATAATCTATCAGTTTCATTTCAATTATTTCTTTTTCATACTGCTGTGCAATCACAGTAATAAATATTGCTTCTAATATATTTTCGTTCATTTTTTGTCACAATTAAAGTGTTTTTGTACTGAGTTTATTTTTATTTAATATTCTTTTTATAGGGCTATGAGAATAACGATTAATGGTGAATAAAAGAATGACCCTTTTCATGCGTCCATATGGAGCATGTGTTTTTTTGTGCTATCTCTTATTTAATTTGTTAATAGAAATCTTTAGAGCCATCAAGTTAATAAATAAGTCACTGGCTGGGTAGCTGAGTGGTTATAGTGTTCGCTTTTGAATCCAAAGGCTGCCGGTCCGATCCTGAGAAAATTTAGTAGCTTTTTAAAAGGTTCGATTCCGGACCCAGTTGCCATTTGTCATTGGGCTATTAATTAATGATGCTTTGTAACAACTGTTCGATGTTAGATAGTAACAGGACTTGGGGTTTGGACTATTCCCCATCAAAACATTAAAAAATGCCACTGGCATAGATAGACACAAGGTGGTTGTTTTTGGCTTATTTGGAACGTTTTGGAATTGCAGATGTAACAGATGAAAATAAGATCCCTCGATCCTGACAACTTAAATATTGCTGTGCATTATTTTAACTATATATAACTATTTTTTTAGGCACAGTATACGCTTCTTTGGATTCCAAAATAGAAAAGTAGGTGTTTTTAATCGAGATTGGATATCAGGACTTTGCCTTACTGGCATTGGAACTTCTGTTCATCCTTAATGAAACTGGTTTAAAATAATAGATTAATGTAAAAATTATGGTTTTTTATCGTTATAGTTTAATAATTGGACAATTGGACTTAGCACAAATAACTGATGTACCCACCAAATCTGTACAGTAAAATTGTCGAAGTGTGACACCATCCAAATTTGTTGTCATCCCATCCATGGAACTTTAAAAAGACAAGTCAGATTTTACTATATTTGTTATGAAGTTGTAGAAAATGTATATTTTCATAAGTGAATCAAAGTGTTCAGACTATGACAAGATACATTTTATAGTGATTCTAAACGTTCAAAAAATTTTGCATGCTTTGATATATATATACATCTAGGACCGACACTAATACATAACTATCTAAAGTTTACATATTGAAACTAAAAAATCCCTCTCACAGAAGTCTTATTGGACTCAATCGTGTATAGTTATGACATTTTGTAACACCTTTAGTAAAATAGTTGAATCGAGTTACCATTTTCACATTGTGGGCCTGTGAAGCCTGCAAGGCATGTGCAGACATCAGGTAGTGAACACATCCCTCCATTTTGACACGGCTTGGTGCATACAGCTGAAAAAATTACCAGCTTAAATTTAATGCTCCAGATCATAGACATTAGAATTTAAAGATTTTCACAACCCCAACTAAAAATAAGATACAATTAATTTAGGAAGAAAATTTTTGTGTAAAATTTGAAAGATAGCAAAGAAGTTTGTAGCATCACAATCTGCACTCTATTTTAATAGCGGAAATTGAAATCTGTCAATCATTATTAATTTATAGCACTCCCTTACACTGCATAGCCCAGACCACATCACATGGTTCATAGCGTGGTGTTGCAAAATACTCTCACTCCCTAAAAAACACGAGACCGAGACCTATAATTTATAAAATTGTTTCAATTTGGTAAAAAACATTCATAAACACGTTTTCTTCTTTAACACTCATAGTGTTCACAACTCAATAAGTAAATATCGACAAAGTCACTATATTCTAGTTATAAAAACTTTACCGTAATGTAACTTTTATTTTATTTGAATCATACATTATGCTTTTAATACTTTTAATTTTAACATTTAATGCCAACAAGAGTCTACAATCTAAGACAGCAAACAATGCACGTCTCATCCTTTGATTTCAGTCCATGATTATTTTTATTCATAGATTTTACTTTATTTTTTGGCAATTTAGGTTCACCCACCATTGTTGAGTAAATAGTTATTCTGACTTGGAGCACAGATATTAACTAATGTTAACTTGGTAAAAATATAAATTTATTCAAGAACATCAAATTACTTTATGCTTTCCATTTGAAAGACGTGTTGAACAAGATCTTTTAAAAATAAAATATCAGATTTACAAAACAATATGTTACTGTACATACGAGTATTACATCCATAGCTGGTCTTAGGGTCCTGAGCCCACCCGGGACAACAGTGGTACGTCGTCTCACGAGCAACTTGTGTGTCGTCCATGTCACGATACGCAGTCTCGTACACTACTCTGGAACAATGTACTGCTTTAAAATCCAGCATTAGTGTTTGCAGGAAAAAGTACTAATGTTATGTAAGACTAAGGTAGGGTGGGTGTAGTGTTTTTGGGAGAATTTTAATTCACTTGCTCTTACGTATGATAAAAAAAAGTTAGATGTATAATGACTGCTTCCTACCAGTTGTACCCTGAGGGGGCAGTCGACTTCTTCCCAGGAGGACAAAAGAGAATGAAAGTTTGCAAGATATTTCACAATGCCTGTTAATTATCCTTATTAATTAATGTTGTGTTAACTAACTTAAAAATTACAAAGAAAACACATTCATAGATACGTACATAATCTGCACACAAAAAGTAGACTTTATAACTTTGTCCTTTGGTTTCCTTTCTAAGTTTTTGTTTGTTTTATGAATTAGTTTTTGTACCGTATAACAAGCTGCTATACGGCAACTACTGACTACAACTAATTCAGGTTCAGTATGAAAAAAACTGATAGTGTGATAGCACATATTGCAAATAGAGCGCAAGTGTCTACGAATGTAAAAAATGTTTACTTCTCATGATATCCAGTATACTTTTTCTTGTGGTAGGTACCTACAGAATTTTAATCCATTTTTATTCTTTTTGTTTTTTTTTTAAATTTGTTAGGGTTTTTAAATTTTAAATTTTTGTGTTTGAGAATCTGAAACACATCCGGTCCGATTTAGTTAAAAGATAACTCAGATGTAATACAGCATATAAAAGGACAAATTACAACAATAGTAGAACAATATTGTGGTACAGTTTGATCGTTCAACTTTTAATTTTAGAAAAGTGGATTTAAACCAAACGTAAACTATATTACTCTTTTTACGTATCTCTGCGTAAAAACCGCTCTGAATAACATATTTACTTAACAACTTTCATTGTTCTTCTATATTTACATATTTTTACTTGAAGTCAATATCACATAGTTAACTAGATCTATACGTATGGCATTAGGCCCAACACACCACATACCTAACCTCCCGACACAGCTTGTCATGACATCGGTGAACGTAGCTGTGGTAGGTCGGTTTCCTGTAGGCCGTAAACTTCTTAACTGGTCGATTCACTTCTTTCTCTACAGAACATACATGTCTCCTAAAATAGCAAAACAAATTAACAGCTTGCTATTATACTTGTTAAGTTGGCAAGGATAATTATAAAACTTATTTAACCACTTGTAGGTCTACTTGTGCATATTTGAATAAACGGTTAGTTATAGAATTTTTAAGTTTCATAGAATTTAATTTGCTATACTATACTATTAATATAGGCCCAACCATTACACTTTTTGCATACTTCTCTACTTTACTATAGAGTTAGGGATGAAACACACTGACAAATTATCATAAAACTTTAAAAATAATGGATTTTAGGGAAAATGTCTTTATATGTAGAATTTAAATATTGATGTGTAGTATTCCTTGCACTGGATTAATCAACGACTTAGAAATATTGTTTCAGTATACCAAAGATAACAGACTCAATGTTAGCGAATCTATATATATAATACGGGATGCCCTTTTTTTGTTAACACTACTCCTCCCTTATTTCTGGACCAATTTTAAAGTTTGAGGTGTCAAAAGAATGGTCTCAGTTTGTAGTTTTGCAATAAGGTTTTAGATTTTTGATATTTTAATTCTGAAGCTCACGGGAAGCCCTCAAAGTTTATTTTTTGTCCATAAGATTAACATGGGGAATAATTTATATTGAATTGCTAAATAAAACAGCTGTTGATAGTTAAACAAACAAACAAACACATATGTTAAAAGCTGAATAGAAGCAAATTGAACTGGTACTGAAATATTAACACAATTTCATACTTTAATACGAGGAGTGTCTAATCTGAGGTTTTAACCTTTTCTCAAAATGTAGCTGGTAGATTTTGCTTGAAAGTTTTATTTACGCGTATTTGGACACAAAAATAAGTTTTGCAACTTAACCCTAGAAAAATTCATTTTTGTTTACGAAAACAATTTTGGAAATGGAAATTTTTGACATGGGTCTTATTGGTTGTCCGACTAGAATTGAAACAATAATGAAAGGTAACAAATATTAAAATAGAACACTAAATTTGTGTGCATGGGTTTTCAAACTGCTGTAAACTAGAAGAAAAAGGGATTGTTGGTTGTAAGTGGAATAACCTTTTTATTTACTATTATAGCATAAACCTGTTTTATGCAGAATGCTACACATATTAAAAAACCTGTGTAAAAGACAACAATTAAAAGTTTTTTACCTCCAGTATAGAAAACAAGCTTATTACAAAAATTGTTTTTATAAAGAGAAATTTCAAGCAAAATAAAAATGCCACTAGAAGCAAAATGGACCACACCAACAAAGATGTAGATTCCCTTATTTTTGTGATTTCTTTATTTATATTTTGTAATGTCATGGAAAGTTAAGTTGAAGAGGATTTAGGCATAAATAGTAATGTGGACTCATTCACTATGTCATTGACTATTTCATATAGTAGTACTATAAAAACAGCCGCAGTGAGTGCTGCATAACTCATACAGGACCGGGGAGTAATGAAATGTTGATTTTTATTCTGTTGTCATTTACGTTTTATGTTTGATGAACTATGTGGATCCAACATCTGTGAATTCTAAATTTTATAGGAGGATTTAAACAAAGGCCCTAAGACATATCGGCAAAAGAACAACTACGTAATCTTCGGTAATTTAGACCTAAAAGAACGAGCACCACACTTCAACACTATCACATTGGGAAGTTGAAGAATTGGTAATGAAGATCGATCGATGAAACACCAATAATGTTCTATCTGATTTTCACTATAATGCAATTTTTTCAAAGTATTACCATGGAGCAAAGTTTGATCACCAGGTACCCTAATAAATGCAGCGCATTGCGCTGCACAGGCCCCCTAGTAGACCTATATTAATATTGATGCAAGTATATAGTTATAAAAACACTAATTTGAATATAGCCTAATAAGCTTGCAAAGATATATTTAATTTATATAGCAGAAAAACATAATCATATTTGCACCATTTTATTGGAAGTTTTTACCGATAATCTATGTGCAGTAATAAAAATCTCTGTGCAGTAAGGTGTAATTACTGTAGTGATCAACATAAGCACTGGTAGTGTATGACGTCACCGTGCTCGCCGTAGCGGTCCGTGCAGCGTGGGCCGAGCATGAAGGTCGCTATGACGGTTATGTGTCCATTGTCGTCAGTTTACGACGAATAATTCTGGCTCACATGCAAAATGCACTCGATATCAATGCAATGCCTCTCGCAAAATTTTATTCCTCTTTTGTGGGATTTCAATTGACATGTTGTAAGATGTCAGTGGGAAGAAGCTGTGGGAGGAGTGCTGGTAAACCAGGTGAATAACAATAAAGCACCAAGGAGGGATTACTCTGTATATTCTAGAGTGTCCTCGTTTAAGTGCTTTGGATTAAATATTTTAAAGTGAATTATAAGTCTGTAAATAAGGACACTATTAATTTTTAGCCACTTAGGATAGGTATTTAATTTTTCATTTCAAGACTTTTTAAAATAAAAGAATAAAATTCTTAACCATGTACCTCTATAAGAGTATTCCTTAACTTATATCCAAAATGTCATAAAAATTAGACCACTGAATGGATTCTCTGACACTTAGCGTATCCTTCACATATTATAGGCTAACATCATACAGTACATGCAATACGGACTGACGCAGACAGGCAAAATATATACCTTTAAAACATTTCTTCTTTCAAATAGGTAACGTCTAAAACAAATTTTCTTAAACAGCTCAAGTAGGACTAAACGACAAATCTTTATGAAAATAAGACTTTCTTTTCCCTATACGGTATGTGGGGCAAGAAGTGAATACTCAAAAATTTTTATAGTAGAGATCTTGGATAATGTTTGATGACTCGATATTTTTGTAGTGCTTTCCATTAGGATCATTCACATAAAAAAGTCGTGAAATCAAGTGAAAGTGAAAGAAAGTGTTACATTTTCAATCATTAACATGGTACATTAAATATTTTATGTGAAATACAATTCCGTTTTTTAGCTACAACTTTTATAACAAATTACAAACTATATTATTTGCAGAATTTTTAAGAGTCTGTTTTGAAACGTTAGCTAAACCTCTTTTTGTGATTGCAGCATCGTATGTGTAGCAACGTGCGCCTACAGGCTCTCCTAACAGAGATGTAAATAATTATGTTCGTGGGACTTGTAGTTGTTATTAATTGCGATCTTGATCATGCTTGAGGAATAATTTCATTCCGCTTCGGAGGCGGTCAAGTATTGAACATCTTGCAAACAACCTGAACTGACCTTGATCGAGGAAATAAAGTCATGTTTGGCTATATCTACATTCAGTTTTTAGCTTCTACTAAATTTTTAACTGACCAATCTCCATTAATGAAGTGAAACATAAAAAGAATATAAGAGAAAAAGTCAATCGCTTTATTATTTTTTACATGTAGAACTTATGAAATGTTCGGACCAAAATGTTTTCCACGGATAGGCTACGTTTTCTTCTCACGTGTTAGTTAATTTAAAAGGCTATCTATCATCAATTTTGATCTCTCATCCAATGAATAATCGTGAATTTGTTTTATTTTTAGTCGTTCGCTGTTTGTGTGTATAACTGAAAGCGCCTGTGTGTGGACCTTCAAGTTTGTTATGACTGCAGTGATTATTTTTATCAAACCGGGCAACATTCATAGTTGATTAAAAACATCGCTAGCTTTTACCCGTGACTTCGCTCGCATCAATGTCCTTAATTAACTTAAGTCAACAAGTTAAGGTCAACTAGTTAAGTCAAATAAATAGTTTATTAATTAGTTTATTAATAAATCAACAATAGTCAATGTTCAAGCTCATTCACTCCACTTTCTCACCTAGACGAGCTTGTTCGAACAACTTACTCGCTTTCACGAATTGTAAAATACCTAGGCCTATTTAAAAAATAACATTATCTGTTTGTTGTGTTTAAGTAATCATCTGTTTTATGAAACCTGCGTACAGAAGAATAACCCGGGATATTGCAAAGCCAGTGGGTCGGAGCCCTGATATATTTTCAAAATTAAAATAAGCCTTTTAACAAATTAAATTTGTTAAATATCTGAAATTTTCAACAAACACACTCATTATATTATTTATAAGATCACCTGGTAGCATTGTCTTCAGTACATTTTGAAATGTCGCTCATGCAACAAAAACTACTTTCAATGGGATGGTAATTAATTATTTCCATCACATCTTATACCTTATACAAGAGAATAAAATAATTTTTCAGCACACATCAGTAAAACCTGTTTTAGACCCTCACTTGTAACAACGCAAATCATGCTTTTGGAGTCTAGGGCCGAAAATCTTCGGCCCTATACCTCATTGGTTTCGGCGTTGAAACCAATGGAAACCGGTGGCTGATGTGAAGTGGTTGCCTATGGCAACCGGAAAAAACGAAGCAGTGCATCCTGCTAGGTTAGTCAGGGTTTTAATGTTATGTTTGTACATTGTTTTACTTGTTATGGGCGAATAAATCTATTTTGTTATTTGTTTAGTATTAATTGCATAGTAGCCTATTGTGATGAAAAATATCGTTCGTTACTCGGCCAAAATAGTTTTGCCTACGCTGGATAGTTTTAAGTTCTCTACTTCGTCTCAAACTTGAAACACGATCTCGAGGCCGGCAAAACATCATTTCCAGCCCTTGTAACGAAATATGTATAAGTAATTTTTTACGCCAGAAGAGATTTTACTTTCAACTTTTATTCTTAACTTATTGTTGCGTAAAACCAATATTATATTTATAAATAAAAATGTATCTAGTCTACTTTGCGACCAAGTCGAGGGTCGAGCGATAAGCCGCGGCAACCCGTGAACACCTGGTCGGAACCAAAAGCAGATGAACCGGACTGGAGCCGTGTATGGAGGGGGCGGGTGAAGGACTTGCCGCATTGTTGCCAGCCCGATGGAATAATCAGCTGATTGAGTCCACGAGCGGCTCCATTAGCGATCGGGAGCGCGATAAATATCGTAAGTGGTTCGCAGTGTTAATTCGGTTAAACCGAAGTCGCGCCGATTACCGGGGCTTTGATTGGGCAACCAACGGGCCGAATCTCCTAAACCTCGGTAGGCCTAGTGACAATGACATTTGCTCTGGCAAGGTTGACTTTCTGTGAAACTTGGTGACGCGATTAAAGGCGTTGGGTTCAGTTAATCTTCTTTTAAGAGCAGCACTTTGACAGCTCTTACAAAAACAGTTTCTAAACTTAAACTTCAAAAAGGTCTTATTTTTATTATTGTTGCTACTTTGCTTTGTCAAAAAGAAAATTATATAAGTAAACTGAGTTCGGGTAAACCGAATTAAACATAATTTTATGTGATTCCCATTTATTTACATTTATATGCAACTATTTTTTTTTTTAATATTCACTGTATTGTCGAAAATGTTACGCTATTTCTTAACACCTTGCCTTGTGATGAAACAATTGTTTTACAAAAATGTGTTCATTTCATCATTAATCAAAATTTATACTGGTGGTTGCTTCTTTTAAATTAAGTAAAAGTTATTTTTTTCAATTTGGCCTTCAATATAAAGTTTAATACTACTGCTGGCGTTAAACCTGTTACTATAACGTTTAAGGTTTTCTATATCAGTACTATCTCATCTATCTTTTAAATTACACATTTTCTAGTGGGAAATGGATTGATACTCCCACAGTTTAATATGCGTCTACGTTAGACATTCAGGTTTTATTGGCCAATTATTCGCAATTTGTAACCCACAACAATCCATTGCAGCTGTCAATAATCTGCCGTAATAATATGTCGGTTTTCACACTCATTCACTACTTGAGTTTTAATGTACTCTTAACCATAGCAGTTATTGCATATTAGTCTAAATTTGCAAAAATGTTTATAATGCAGTGGTGATTATTAACTACGGTATTTGACTAAACGTTTTGAAAAACATAATAAGAAATAGTGTTTATTAATTTTTTATTTAACTCAGTTATAAGTTGTAAGTTATATAATCTAAGTTATATTCTTAGTTATAAGTTCTAAGTTATATATTTTTAAGGCTGAATTAGGCCTAAATTGTTTAATCCGTTTAATTTGTACCAGCTTAATGTAAACATATTTTCTCGAATCCGAATTAAATCACATATAGTGTGCTTGTTTTATTAGACTTAATTTAATGTTTTTTTACCCTTAAGTTCACGTTAATCAATTGAATATCATACCACTACACTGTATTGCAGAATGACCAACATTACAACGTAGCTCTTTACTGTGATAACCTTGGTGTTGTAGTTGGATTTGTTACACTAAAAATCAATTCATTTAATTTATTCGTGTGTTGTTAAATTAATAAGAAACATTTTAATTGATCAAAGTTGTACTTAGTTGTACAACCACAGCGATATGGTCAGCAAAGTAAGGACAAAGAGCGCCCCAAACGCCAGGAGCCGAGCCGGTCGGTCCGCATGCCGGGTGTGCAGTTTTGCTGGAGAATTATTCCAACAAGACCAAATAAAGAAATGGACTAAGAGCATTCCCTGTCTGAAGGAAAGAATAACAAAAATCTGTCGTTTACTGAGCTATGGACAGTTCATTTTCGTAATCTCATCTTTACTTCTCTATGTTTCAATGATAAAATATCCGTGAATAGTATTTAAACTAAAACTACTTTTTAAGTAAAATCCCAAACACGGTTACTTTTTCACTTAATCACTTTCTAGTTTTGAGGAAGGGCTCTGCATTAAAATTGTAAATTTTAAGGAACCGCTAACTTTAAAATAATTAAAACTCATTTTTGCATTGCGATTGGAGGCCTTCTAGTAGGTGATTGTACGACTTTGTGTCTGAATTTTACCTGCTCCCGTTGGGGCGCAGTAAAAATATTTTCGGGGTACGACACTGTGTCGTCGCCCGCCTCAAGCGGCAGCGACGACACAATGTCGTACCCTGGCTAATCTCCTCTCTCACTCTCTCTCGGCTACCTGCATAGCCTGAGGTGTAGGCTTTGCTTTGGCGCACAGGTCTGCTCTCTCGGAGTCGGCGGACACCCCACGTTTATTATGCTATTTATCTTTCCTTACTGAAATCTTACAATAAAGTAGTTTTTCGATATAGAAATAGTATAATTAGTTTCAACTACTGGACTCTAAAAGCATAACACTAAAATATAATCAGGGGTTTTCACATAGAGGCAATAGGCCTATTATTAAATAACATCGACAAAAACTGACCTGAACTTTTTGTTCTGTATCTGAACAGCATCAACTGACTGCAAAAACACTCTTAGGCCAACATATACAGCAAATTCAATTACTGTAAGTGTACTAGACATTTATTAAATTTTACCGTTACCTTTATTGATCCCTTTAATACTTCCTCCGTGTGGGTTGTGTGTTTCTGTGTTGTGAAAGCGTCAATCCATTTTATTGCCCTTTTCAGTTTACTCAATTTTTTACAACTTTACATTTAGTTTTAAAACGTCTAGATTTTACCTATTTCTTTTTTTAAGAATACTATGCATTAGTCAACCTCATTCTAATATTCGTAATGATAGATTACGTCATGTATAAATGTTATCAAAGTGTTAAGTAAATTGAAATTGAATCAAAACAATCTTTTTATATAATAAAATAGTGCATTTAAGGGTCTAGAGAGAAACGATGAACGGATCAAGGATATTTTGATATCAATGGATTTCTTATGGTCCCTGAGAGGAAAAATATGGCACCGCTGAGAATATGCCTTAAAACTCTGTAAAATGAATTTTAAAACTTACCCAAAACCGGGTTATCGCCTTTTGGTGTCACTAATTGCGGTACACCGTGGTACCGGTTTCAGACCTATGACGGTCCATCATCAGCCACTCCTCTTCTTATTTACATACTTACATTTATTTACATTTTATTTACATTGAATTTTAAACTTTATTTAGACCAATCGAAGACGTTATTTTGTCTATTGGTTTACTGCTCCTGGTGATCCATGTCCTACACTAATATTTCATACCACTGCTGATTTAAAAAATAAATTTAGTAAACAAAGCAGACAACTCCAATTCTCCACCATTGATGATTTAAAATCAACCACCATTGTCAGACGATAAAAATTTCAACAAAAAGATTAACATTGTAGTTACTTTGAGAGTGGTAAAATAAATAGTTAACGTTTGCTATGATTAAGTGAAATTTCGGTTACTATATAAATAGAGTTTACTTATTGTATTTACTATAGGCCTTTTTAAACTTATGGTTTACAGATTAATTTGCTTACACTACTTATATGAGTAGTGCAAAATTGAGGATGCTGGCCCAGTTCAAGGTCACCTGAGGGATGACGTCATCGAGGTCAATGACCTCACCGATGACGTCATCGATGACGTCATCGATGACGCAATCGATGACGTCATCACTAATGACGTCATTTCGATGACGTCACACCCATGACGTCACAGAAATGACGTGCTGATGACGTCATCACCCCTTACGTCATCAAAACGACGTCACCGACGCCACTAAGGTCAAGGTCACGCAGAAACTTAAAATTTTTTGGCACTTTTGCCGTTTCTCGCACTACGCTCCGAGTTTCAGTCCGAGTCCCCGTGACCTTGACCACTTGGAGCGAATATTGGACGAGAAACGGCAAAAGTGCCAAGTTAAACCCGAGTTTCTGACATGACTCTGCCTAAATGGGCAATCGGTAATCCCTCAGGTGACCTTGAACTAGCACAACACCCCCAATTTCATATTACTGTGACCTTGAAAACGTAACAACGGAGCGCCGACACCGATGCGCACCCCACGACAGCCACCGAGTGACTGACTGTCAGGCTCTGTGTATTCTAGGTATATCGGCTTGAGAGACTAAGACTCTAAACTGTCAGGAATGGGAGTAACTAACTGAATTTTGCAAGGAAAAGTCATTTCATCTAATATTCTAAACAAATCTTCATCAGTAAAACTGACATTAGTCTGTTTGGTATAAAACCTAGGGTGTCCACGCAACAGTTTGCGCCACTTAGCTAAAGTCGAAACCTTCTTAACTTTGAGTGGTGGACAGTGAGCAACTAACAAAGTCTTAACACGGCTAAGTTTCTTACCTAAAGCGTCCCGCGACATGGCTTCCCCTCACAAAAGTCCGCACAATACTGAGAGACTGCTTGTAGCGCATGAGTCAAGGGAAAAGAGGTGGGGGAAACAGCAGGAGTGGGGGAAGGTCACAGTGGCGGGGGAAGGTGAGGTGGTACGCTGGAGTATCGCATCACTTCACCATGAGCTGTCCTACAGTCAACACACTGTTCTCTTGGCCCGAGTTGGCATTAGAAGAAACATTTCTGTACAGCTTAGGCTGTGAGAGCCGAGGAAGCAAAGTCAAAGTGGAAATTGTGTTAAACTCCAAGATGAAGAGTCTCCTAAATAAACTAATTGTATCCTTGCAATCTCCTATAACTTTAGAGAAATACCACTTTATTAAGCGACACCTTATACTTTGGCAAAACGAAGCGGAAATGGAAAAGATTACAGTAAAATTAATTTAACTTAAAACTTGGACTGGACACTCATGGCAATACCACGTGGCGTGCAAACGCCACCCTAAACATTACAAGTTAGGTTATTGAGCACCTCTGGTACGATAACCGATGTGCTAGAGTTAAAGTGTGACGACCTTGAGTCAAAACACTGAAATACTACAAGTCGATATCGTCCCAGAGTTAAAGTGTAGTGACCTACATTCAGAACTTGTAAAATTACTTACATATAGAGAGCTAGAGAACAGCGAGACGCACCGCATGGAAGCCGGAGACATTGGCGAAGCGGTGTTGTGCAGCCTAGGGACCCAGTTGTGGTGGGGGTATAGCCAACACTTAGAGTACAAGTGTTGTGGGTGACCTTGACCCACTTAACTTAGTTAACCCCCCCCCCCCCGACAAAAAGTGCGAACCCCCCCCCCCCGACAAAAAGTGCGAACCCCCCCCCCACCCCCACCCCCACCCCCTCCCCCACCCCTGATATCCTGGGCGTGGCAGCCCCGGCGGGGATATAAGGGGGTCCAGCCAGAGCCGGCTCGCAGTCCGCTCCCGCGCGTTGAACGTGAACGACCGGGACGGACCGCCATAGGCATCACTAAACATTGAATGGCGCCTTCAGTGTTTAGCGAAGTCTACTCTAACTTTAAGACTTGTATTAGTTGTAAGATATCCCCAACAGCACAGGGAACTTGTTCCAAACTTGTTCCAAGTCCAACAAGCCAAGCTACCAAGCTTGGTTTAAGCTTGGGAAGCCAAGTCTATAGGCTTAGTTTGGAGTTGTTTTAAAGATCGAAGTTGGCAGTTCGTGAGCTTGTTCCAAGCTCCCACTCCCAAGCTCATTCCAAGTTTAAACACCAAACTCCCACCAAACTCAAGTAACCAAACCCACTCTAAGCTTGTCCTGAACTCATTTTTAACTTGCTCCAGAGTTGCATTGATTAAAGATGCTCATATTAAGTTTAATGGGAGCTTGTTTTAAGCTCCCATCAAACTTGGTTTTAACTTAGGTGAGTGAACTGGTTTTAGGCTCATTTTATACTTGTTCCAAACTTGGCTAACCAAGCTTCATAAAGCAGGGCGTTACTAAACACATATTAAATTTGGTGGGAACTTGTTTTAAGCTCCCATCAGGCTTGGTTTTAACTTAGGTGAGTGAACATGGTTTAGGCTCACATTAGGCTTGGTTTTGATATATGTGAGTGAACTAGTTTTAGGTTTATTTTTGCTCATTTTATAGTTGCTCCAAACTTGAGTAAATAATATATATAGTTTGTCAAAAACCCATTGGGATGAATATTTGTACAAAAATAAAGGAAATGTATTATTAGACATGTATTTCATTTGTACTGTTTTAAAATTCTTCTAAAGATGAGTCTCAAAAGTTTATTCATATGAATGAATCCAATATTTTCAAGTAACAAATGAAAAAAGTGAATCAACTGGACCAACACTTGCCACCTCCACCACTTCGCAATTTATTTTAGGCCTACATATCGATCTATAAATTATGATTGAAATATTTGATGATTTTAATGGGTGTGATGTTGAGCAGAAGAACTATAAAGTTAATATTTTGTATATGATAAGGTAGAGGGTAATCGTTGTATTAACAAAATATCCTTAACATTTCAACATAATATATTGTTATCAAACCTTACAGCATAAGATTGTAGAGATGTTTTCAGAATTAATAACAGTAGAATAACCTTACTGATTGATCTGAAAAAATCCTTCAAGCAAGTTGTTAGTTGTGAAAGCAAACAATACATTATTGGATATTTACGATATTTTAGATTAATATTTACAATCAAACTCTTCAGCAATATCTCTTCGGAATTGTGAACTTAAATTGCATGGAAATGGCAAATGTTGGTCAAGTTCATACGGATTTGTTTAGTTTATTTGGAAATATAGAGGCTTTTAACATGAATAAACTTTTGAAACGTACCTTAACAAGAACTTAAAAACAATAATTCAAACTTATAAAGTCAAACGCGGAATTATTTGCAAGTCGAACAAAAATCTTGCACATCAACAAACGTGTTTTTCAAGATGGCTTGGCGGACGTCGCGTCGTTAAAGTGGCGAGCTGTTGTGTAGGGGAGAAGAGCGTTGGAGGAGGTTTGAAAACAATGACCAGGGATAGAGCGCATGCGCAGACCAGATAAATGTTGACGTCATCACGTAGCTTATTTTAAACTCACTTTCGTGAGCTTGTTGTGAGCTTAGTTTATGGGCTAAAAACAAACTTGGTAAACCAATTTTAAAATGAGCTCCGACCAAGCTTGGGGTTGGTGTAGTAACACAATTTCATTACACCAAGTTTATTTTAAATTTGGAATGAACTCCAAAAACTAAGCTTGGTCTAATAAGCTAAAAATATTCTAAAACCAAGCTTAGTTTAAGCTTACGTGCTGTCTGGGATTGCGCTTGCGTTTGGGTATTGCGAATTCTTTTATATGAGAGTGTTTTACTTGTACCCTATGTCTCCTGTGTCTTTTATCCTTTGTGTCTTGTTTGTTATATGTGTTTAATGTGTATGTGCTTGTTCCAGCATTGACTACGTTGAGCTCAATTGTGTGTTGTAAGTGTGTTATATGTTTCTAAAGTGTATACGCTTGTTTTAGCAATCCCCCCTTGAGCTTTTTCAATGCTCAAAGTAAATTGTAAAGTCAGGGAACGGGAGTAGGCCCCCGTGTAAAGCCACTTTTAATAATTGGTAGGCTCCTGCCAGGCATGCAAAAGGTTGCGGATGGCATTTGGGGAGCATGTCCGTTTGTACGCTGGCAAGCAAAAGGTTGTGGCGGCCTCTGCACTCGGACCGAGGGACGTAAGCCATTAGGGTGTCCTCAGTATGTTTCCCTTCTGGAAACTCAAAATTATGTAAATGAATCTTTGTTAGCTATTTGTGTTTTTAGTCCCCAAGGCCCCCGAACATTCGTGGTTCGCCATGGATGTACGGGGGCCGAAATTTTTTAATGTCCGTGTGGCCTTGACCCACAAAGACTTGTAAAAATTCAATGCATTGTAAATTAAAAATATTAAAGATAGGTTACGGGAGTAGGCCCCCGTGTAAAGCCTATTTTAATTATCGGTAGGCTCCTGCCAGGCATGCAAAAGGTTGCGGATGGCATTTGGGAGCATGTCCGTTTGTACGCTGGCATGCAAAAGGTTGCGGCGGCCTCTGCACTCGGACGAGGACGTAAGCCACTAGGGTGTCCTCAGTTTGTTTCCTTCTGGAAACACAAAATTATGTAAATGAATCTTTGTTAGCTACTGAAAAGACAATGCAGTAAATGTTTACAAGTCTTGCGTGGCGAAGGGTACACGACATTGGATGTTGCCTTGTTGTCATAGTTGGGTCTCTTCGGAGGCTACAGCGATGACAACCCAAGTGCCTCACACCCCCAAAGGGGGGTGTGGGGCTTTTTTGTGACCTTGACCTAAATATGTAAAATCTTTCAAAGTGTTTAACAGTCAGGTCTTATTAACACAGTTAATACATTAATGTCTGTTAAAAAATATAACAGTTAGGTATTTGTAACCCACAAGTTTGGAGTTGTTTATAGTTGGGTCCCTTGGGAGGCTTCAGCTATGGTAACATAAATGCCTCAAGTGGGGCTTATTTTTTTAAAAAGTGCGAACCCCCCCCCCCCGGCAAAAAGTGCGAACCCCCCCCCCCGGCAAAAAGTGCAAACCCCCCCCCTGGCAAAAATTGCGAACCCCCCCCCCCCCACCCCTGATATCCTGGGCGTGGCAGCCCCGGTGGGGATATAAGGCGGCCGGGCTGCACGCACTTCTCATTCCGGTCCAAGCTCCCATACGGACAGGTACTCTCTCTCGCTCTTGAGACTTTTGTTTTACAAGTTCACTTCTTTCTTTACATCTATTCTTTTCATTCATTACAATGGGTAAAATGGGTCTGAAGCTGAAAAACTACCCATCAACTTCAACCTCGACCGACACGTCTCGACCCTCATCATCCTCGACTTCGATCCTGGAATACCTGATGACTGCGAACATCCTGAGCTGCCTGACGATGCCGCCACCGCCGCCGCCGCCGCCACAGCCCGCCTCAATGCCCAGCCTGTCGCCATTGCCGGCGACAGTGGAAGAGGCTGGTGCACAGCCATCGTCAGGAGAACTCGTCAAGTCGTCAGGTCGAGTCCCGGTAGCCTCTCCAGCACTCTCGCTGCTATCGGACTCAGGATCGGAGTCTGCGGCTTTTGAAGAGACGTCTAGGTCGAGGATCACCCCATACAACAGAACCCGGAAAATCCTCTCATACACTACATCCCAATGTCCCTCACCTATATCCCCCATGCCACCTACACCAACCAAACCACCCCGTAAATCCATCTTCTCCCCTGATCTTCCCACCATAGACCTAACACGCTCTCCTACCCCGCCCAAAATTGTTTGCTCCATCCCGCTTGAACAATCTTTGCCCCTTCTACCTCCTTCCAGCCCCATCCCTTCTAGCCAGCCTAATTCAGAGAAGCTCCAAGACACTCCGCTAAAGAGTCCAACACAGAAACGTAAACGCGTTAAAGCCCCTGCTGGCAAGGGTAAGAAATGCGATTACGCTTGGATGTCTAGTAAGTTTGGGGTTTTGTGTTGCCAGAAACTTGCTTGTGCAGAAGGGGATCGCTGCCAACGACACTTAAAAAGTACAGTCAAATTTCGGCAATTCAAACCCTATACTCTGTACATTAAGCCTAAAACGTTCAAGTTCAGACATCCCCACGGTCCGCAACCGCGGGATATTAGAAGGCTAAAGGTTGATGAAAAATATTATTTCATTGGTCAGACATATGGAGCAGGTAATAAGAAAGTAGAAATCGTTGTAAAAGGTGAAGGCCACCTTTGTACAATGCAAGTACCACCTCGGATGGTACAAAGAGAATTTTTCATCCCTAAAGCCTATCTAATACGAAGGAAAGGATGTGAAACCGTGTGGGAAATGGACTAGGACATGGGCCCACCAAAAAAACAAAATTGTTAGGCTGTGTTGGACAATATTTAAAAAGTCTTTTTCCAAATTATGTTTCCAAATTTAGTCTTAACCCTCTTAAAGTAAGGGAGAGGGGTATTATACAAGTCAAGTTATAAAAAAAAAAAACACTTGACTTGTATAATACTTTAACCTGGCGGTGATGTAAAGTCACTGGGACAATCTCAAACCGTGTCCTTGAGGGCGAAGACTAAGTTACAAAAATCTTTAACAAATAAAAACTTACCTCCAAACACTTGTAGCTTGCTACAAGTGTTTGGAGGTAAAAATTTTTCAAAGTTTGAATGACCTTGACCCATATAAATTACTGTTTAAAGTAAAGTGCTAACCTTACAACTAATGTTGTGTATCACGTGATACCCCCACTCTAACGCTCTTACTAAGCTTGTATGAGCCGTTCATTTGCTTCAGTCTGTTTCTGTGCTCCGTGGTAAACATGTCACGGTACAATTACAAAGGTGGTGACTTCTTGATAGATCAACACAATGCTTGGGAAGTGCTAAACCAGCATAGAATGGAAGTTGAGTATTGTATAAGACGAGACGGGTCTACATTTTATCTATGTATTATAAACAACCAAACTCATAAGTATGAACACTGGACAAAAATTAATTATAACAACATAGATGAGCTGTTTGCTTGGGTGTTTGAGGTGTGTAAAGTTATAGAAGAAACCAAAATAATGGGTGTGCTAAAGGTATGTAAAACTGATGACCGGGAAGACTAAGCAAAATTTATTTTAACCCCCCCCCCCCCCGTGTTATCCCCACCACTAAAAATGGGTATATATAGGAGTGGTGATCAACCGTCCTCTCATTCTGCTTTACACCGTTAAGCTGAACACCACCATGTCTGCTATGAACGTCCCAGCCTCTACCTCTGGCCCGGCTGCCTCCAACTCCAGTCCGAGCATTGGACCAATCCGATCGGGGCCTTCGTCAAGGAGTCGTGTCCGATTCTCCGGCTTTGGTCCTGTGAGGAAGGAGTTGCGGAGCAGCGGAGCTTCTCAACCAACCACGATGGACGCATCAACCCAGACTCCACCAAACATCATCGAGTGGTACGACGAAGTCATAGAGCAAAGGGACAGAATGCTAGAGAATACTCGCAGGGAGCTACTTTATATCCGGAGTAAATGGGAAAAACTAATTAAGAAGTGTGAAAGCCTGTTGGACAGTGATGATAGTGAGGATGAGAGTGGATAGGTGTGTGGGTAAAGACTTGGACTGGGACTTGTGTGTATGTATGAATGTGTGCGTGAATGTGAAATACAGAGCGGGGGATAGATCACTCTGTGGCAATGGACTAACATGCCACTTAGTGATCTATCCCCCGTTCTGGTAATGTTTTTGGATGGCCTTGACCCACTTTACCAAGGCTAGCTAGTACCCCCACCACTGATAAGTGTATATATACGGGTATTAACGTGCAGTTTGGTTATTCTGCTTTGTACCGCTTAGCTGAATACAGCACTGTAACATGGCTTTCAACTCCAAAACTTCTCAGGCTTCCTCTTCTTCTTCAAGAAGGCGTGCTGCCAACGTCCTGCCTGCTACTCGTGGACCTGCTCGACCATTCCACAGCATAACTGTTGCTCGGGCAAACGCCTGCAAAGCTCCGATGCTACGGACCTTGCTGGAGGTAAGCCAAGACGGACAAGGCTTGCTCAGTCCTGGTCAACGGCAGGAGCAAGAAAGGCGTATGGCGTACTTCAGGCTGCAGGGTGTAGTTCCCAGCTTGAAGTTAGGCGATCCGAGAGTAGCAAGCATCAACGAGGCAGCGGACTACATATCACACCTTCACAGTGTTTTAGAAGTAAAGGACCAACAAATTGAAAACTTAAAAGAACAATTGAAACAATTTAACTTTAATCCTGTGGAGTTTGTGGAAGCAGTGATGAGTGATAGTGATGATGAAGGAACTGACTATATATTGGGTATGTAATGAAAGACTTGGACAGGGACATGTGTGTGTGTGTGTGTGTGTGTAGAATACAGAGCGGGGGATAGACTACTTTGCGGCAATGGACTAGCATGCTGCTTAGTGGTCTATCCCCCGCTCAAAGGGTAGCATTGGATGACCTTGACCCACTTTACAGCAAGGACAACCGGTTAACTGGTATAAAAGAGGGGGTCTATACATCTCGACTTCATTCTGCTTTGGACCTTCCAGTGGAACGCTAGAAACAATGAGTGGATCGCTGCTTGGTGCTAACTTGGACAGGTATTCTGTGATGGTACACTATGAAGATTGTAGAGACATGTTGACGGCTGTGTATGATTGTTTGGTGAGAAAAATCTTTCAAGAAAACTGCCAATTTATGTTAGCGTGGAAAAGAAACTTGTTTGTTGATGGTCATGCTACAATGCAAAGCATGAACCACCTTCATGTGTTAAAAGTAGGACATCATAATTTGGATGAACTGGACGATATGTTTAGGGAGCTGGAGTGTTTGATACATCAGGAATGTAAACCATGTGAAATTGAAATTTTTAAATTGGATATGGAATTAGAATAAAATGTGTTAAACAGGACTTGGACTTGGACTTGATTGAGGTTTTGTAGAACAGAGCGGGGGATAGATCACTTTGCGGCAATGGACTAGCATGCTGCTTAGTGGTCTATCCCCCGCTCAAAGGGTATCTTTACGTGACCTTGACCCACATAAATTGTATAGTTGGTGGGGGGTATAAAAAGGGTAAGCAAATTGGATGGATACAACACTTCCATACCATGGCTCCACTTGACAACACCGTGTTCCATCGTGACAGAATCCTTTCAATTCTGGAGGTAATACCTGTAGAAGTTATAGAAGCAGAGGACCAACTACCTGCGGTTGACCAGGAAGAGGAGGAGGAAGAAATAATGGATACTGAAACTGACTCTGACGAAGGTGGTTGGGACTCTGACGAAGCTGGTTCAATGGACAATGAAGTGGACCTGCACGCCTACGAAACATTAGAGTCATCATCTGAGTCGGAAATTGAAGAAGAACAAGACACTCCTCATCGTTCAATGGATAGGGTGTTGGTAGCCAGAAGAATCATGTATTGTCATCGCTACCTATTTCGTGATGAGAATGATTCCGACTCTGATAATGATGTTTCACCTTTGTAAAAAGATTAAACAAAAGAATGTGAGCGGGGGATAGAGCACTTTGTAGTAAATGATGCTGCTTAGTGCTCTATCCCCCGCTCAAAATAATAATTTCAAATGACCTTGACCTATATAAATTTTGCTCAAACAGACGTCTTTAAAAAAACTTGTACAAATTATTGAATCTACACCAAATACCATCAATTTATCAAGCCTACTGATAAATTTATTACAAACGGTTGTGTAAAGGCTAAATTTAGCACATGATTGATAACCTGTTTCTATATGACGTCACTTTCCCCACTTATCTGCCTCGGATATAAAGGGTCCCGGTGGAGCGCGCTGCTCATTATTGCGTGGACATTCACAGAGTGTGCATTCAAAGCCAAACTGTTTGAAATGGCTCTTTGCGACATTTGTGGGGAAATCTTTGAAGACGAAGATCTTTTCACCCTACACAGAGAATTACATGAAGACGAAGATAGAAAAGAAGATATTACCATGGATGAAATAGACTTAGACTCAATTGACCGGTTTCTGGAAGAGCACCAGAAGCAGATGGACTACTGGGACAGCTATCTACAGCAAATGCAAAGAACAAGACCTAGTGTGATCCAATTTGCTGGTGCCGGACCATCTACTGCTACAAGACCTATTGAAGAAGAGGACACTGAAGAAGAGGATATGGAAGAAGAAGAATTGGAAGATGTAAGACAACTGCGCACCACGGCCTTGCCAGGACGAGTTGTAACACATTTCAAAATTAATAATGTTCAATTGGAACTGGAAACATTCATAACCCAGGCTAAGGAACTTGTTGGTCAAACTTTGAGGGAAGAATTACAAAGGCTAAATTTTATTAAATTTGGAATGGTGTTAGAGGCTATGTTTAACAATACTGATGGTGAAACAGCATTGAGAGCATTCATTACCAAAAATCGAACCCTTACCTTCACCTCCAACATCGATGATGTTATTGAAGAATGCTTGGAAGAACTTATAACAAAACTTCAAGAACATGAAGGAAGAGGATCTGGATGGACTTTGTCATCAATTGAAGGTATGGATGTAAGGGTTCACAAGCATGGATATGGTTTAAGGGGTAGTAGTTTTATCCCTCTACCAAAGAAAATCCAAAACACTAAATCGTGTAGGAATGTGCAAAATGAAGGTAATGAATGTTTCAAGTATGCAATGTTAACCAAGTATGTTAAAGATCATCCTGAAAGAGTTGGTAGAGAATATTACGAAAATGAACACCGCTACAACTTTCAAGGTCTCACCTATCCAGTTACCTTGAAAGACATTGGAAAATTTGAAAAGAAAAATCCTGGCGTTTCAGTCAATGTTTTTGGTCTGGATGATTCGAACAACGTTTATCCTTTGCGGGTAGTAAAAGTTGAACAGAGAAACCACACGGATTTGCTATTGATAACTAAGGGTGAAATTTCCCATTATGTATGGATAAAGGACTTTGTAGCCTTGGTATGGAATCAATTATCAAAACATAAACGTAGGTTAACAGTGTGTAAAAGATGTTTCTGTTTCACATATAAAGAACTAAGACGTGGAGGATCTGAATGGATGACTGAACATAAAAGACTCTGTAACGAGAATTATGAAGTGAAGGTTAGTCTGCCACCACCATCTCGAGCGTTTATCCAATTCAACAAAACAATCCACCAATATCGTATTCCACTGGTCATCTACGCAGATTTTGAATCTACGTTAATATCACAGGAGCTGCCGGACGGTGAGGTGACTAGAAGAACAAAATACCAGCTGCACCAGCCCAATAGTTTTTGCCTATTGGTGAAGTCAACCTTGTCTGAGAACCAATTGCAAGACTATGGTTTAACATCCACTCCAATACTCTACCGTGGGGAAGAAGCCGCTAAGTATTTTGTAGACCTGTTGTATGACATTGCTGAAAAGGTGCAACGCTTATACGGCAATGTTGTACCTATGGAACCTTTAAACCAAAAGCAACAAGAAGAATACAACGTAGCGACAAGATGTTATCTATGCAAGAAGACCTTTAGTGAAGAAAACCAAAAAGTAAGAGACCGCGATCATCTGACAGGGTTATACAGAGGAGCTGCTTGTAATTCATGCAATATAAATTACAAACTGCCAAACTTTATTCCTGTTGTTTTACACAATCTTAGCGGCTACGACTCCCACTTTATTATACCAGAGTTAGGAAGAGATGACGGTAAAATTGATGTTCTTGCTACAACATTGGAAAAGTACATCAGTTTTTCAAAAACAGTAGGTAAAATTAAACTTCGCTTTGTAGACTCTTACAGATTTATGCCATCAAGTTTAGCCAAATTGTCAGAGAACCTAAGAAGAGAAGACTTAAAAGAAACAAGCAAAATTGTACCTGAAGATAAATTGGACCTAGTATTAAGGAAAGGAGTTTTCCCCTATGATTATATAACTTCTACAGAAAGGTTTGAAGAAACTAGTCTTCCACCGATTGAAGCCTTCAATAGCAAATTAAACGAAAGTGAAATCTCCGTTGAAGACTACAATCATGCATGTAATGTGTGGAATCAACTAAACATTCAAACCTTGGGGGAATATTCTGACTTTTATATAAAATTGGACGTAACTCTGCTGTGCGATGTGATGGAAGAATTCAGAAACACCTGCTTCTCCGCCTATGGACTGGACCCTCTACACTCGTACACATCTCCAGGATTAGCATGGCAAGCTATGCTAAAGTCAACCAACTGTCGACTGGAACTTCTAACGGATATTGATATGGTGCTCATGATGGAATCTGGTGTACGGGGCGGTTTGACACAAGCTGTAACACGTCATGTCAAAGCCAACAACAAGTACATCCCCGGCTTCGACGAGCAACAACCATCGGTCTACCTTGGCTACTTTGACGCAAACAACCTTTATGGTTGGGCAATGTCAAATCCGCTTCCCTACGCTGACTTCAAATGGATCGACCCGGCCACCATCGGAGACATCTCACAGATTCCAAAGGATGGTCCAAAAGGCTATATTTTGGACTGTGATTTTGAATACCCGGAGCACCTTCATGACCATCACTACGACTTGCCTCTCCTAGCCAAGACTGAAGTTTCACCGACAGGAAGATGGCCAAAATTGATGATGACCTTGGAGAATAAAGATCGTTATGTGGCTCACTACTGGGTAGTTCAACAGGCTCTTGAATTGGGTCTACGTATAGTAAGAATTAATAGAGCAATTGAATTCACCCAGTCTTGTTGGTTGAAACCATATATTGATTCCAACACTACAAGAAGAGCTGCAGCGACAACAGCATTTGAAAAGGACTTCTATAAATTAATGAACAATGCCATCTTTGGGAAGACCTTGGAGAACAAAAGAAAACACAAAAATGTAAAATTAGTGAGTGATCCTAGGAAATTGGAAAAATTAGTGCAAAAACCAAATTTCGGAACATCCATGATTATAAACGAAAATCTAGTCGCTGTCAGTATGAAGAAAACAACAATAGTCATGGACCGTCCGTTATACATAGGTATGTCGATTTTGGACATAAGTAAAACCCTGATGTATGATTTCCATTATAACAAAATGGTTAAACACTACGGAAGGGAAAACATTGGAGTCGCATACATGGATACGGACGCGTTTATCTACTGGATAAAGACTTTGGACATGTATGAAGACCTAAGGACTTTTCCATACAAAGAAGATTTCGACTTTTCTGACTATCCGAAGAACCATCCAAATTTTAATGAAAAATATAAAAAAGTAATTGGAAAATTCAAAGATGAAGCAAATGGAATGCCTTTAGAAGAAATAGTGGCGCTGATGGCGAAATTGTATTCATTTAAGATGTACCACGAGAACAACACGCCGACAGTCAAGAAAGCAAAAGGAGTGAAGACATCTTATTTGAAAAAAAACCGTAACATTTGACCACTACAAGACTTGTTTGTTTGAAGATACTACGATATCAGCAACATTCAACAATATCCGAAGCTTCAAGCATCAAGTCTACAGTGTCACCGAAATTAAAAAAGGACTGTCAGCTCGGGATGATAAAAGACATATTTTGCCCGACAAAATCCACACTCTTCCTTTCGGCCATTACTCCTTAAACCCTATCAACTAGTAACCTATTCTTCGTCCTTCTACAACTTCGACCTTATTCCTTTCTCCTTCCGTAAAAAAATGGGGAACACGGCAAGTCCAACGCCGTGTTCCCCATTTTTTTACACAAGTTTGGATGACCTTGACCCATATAAATGATGTGAATATTTAAAACAACATTCATTGTGATTATACATGTGATACAACAAACATTGAAACCTGCAATATGTAGGACTTGAAGCAACAAATTGTCAACGAACTTCATAAACCTGCAAGAAGAAAGTTTCCACGAAGAAATACGGTGATAAAAGGAATTAATGATTTATATCAAGCGGATTTAATCGAAATGATTCCTTATAGCAAACAAAATAAAGGATATAAATACATATTGACTGTTATTAACTGTTTTTCAAAAATGGCAGATGCTTTACCACTAAAAGATAAAAGTGGCAAAAGTGTTACAAAAGCAATGGAAACAGCTATACAAAGAGACAAACATACTATTAAACATTTACAAACAGATGATGGAAAAGAATATTTTAATAAGGAATTTGCAAATTTAATGAAAAAACACAATATAAACCATTATTCAACCAATTCAGAAGTAAAAGCCTCAATAATCGAAAGATTCAACAGAACTTTAAAAAGTGCAATGTATAAAATGTTTTCCAACAGAGGATCGCACATATGGATTGATATGTTACCAAAACTTATAAACGATTACAATAACAAATTTCATAGGACTATCGGGATGAAACCAAACCAAGTAACTAGTAAAAATGAAAACCTTGTATTAAAACGTATAAAAACGAATACTAAACCAAAAGTTGAAAAACTAAAGCCTAAAAAATTTAATGTGGGTGATAAAGTGCGAATAAGTAAATATAAAGGTGTATTCAGTAAAAGATATCTGCCAAATTGGACCAATGAGGTTTTTACTGTATTCAAAGTACAACCTACAGTACCTGAGACATATATTTTAAAAGATAATAAAGGACAATTGCTTGAAGGAGGGTTTTATGGACATGAAATGTTAAAATCAACAGTAGGCGATGTATATTTAGTTGAAAAGGTGTTGCAACGGAAAAAAGATAAGGTCAAAGTACGATGGTTAGGATTTAATAAGACGGAAGATTCTTGGATACCTAAAAAGGATTTGATATAACGATAGAGAATCATTTTAGGTTGAACCATTACAAAGGATGGAGATAGTACCACAAAAAGAGAGTTTTACTATTAATAATATAGATGAAATCACAGTGGATAATTCAGAATTCAATAGTGGGAAACATGGCAATTTGTTACCAAACACCGTTCGTTGTCTGGTTACCGGACCTTCCAACTGTGGAAAAACTAATGCAGTATTCAATTTGATTACAAACCCTAAAGGATTACGATTTAACAATCTATATGTATTTTCAAAATCACTACAACAACCAAAGTATCAATTATTGGAAAAGATACTGACTAATGTGCCTGAAGTTAAATATTTAAAGTTTAATGCAAGCGAGAGTGTCATGCAGCCACAAGAAGCTAAACCATTCTCCGTGTTTATATTCGACGATGTATCTTGTGAAAACCAAAACACAATAAGGAATTACTTCGCTATGGGTCGACATAACAACATAGATAGCATTTATATTGGGCAAACTTACAGCAAAATACCTAAACAACTCATTAGAGACAATGCAAACATGTTAATTGTATTTAAACAGGACGAAACCAACCTAAAACATATATATTTTGATCATGTAAATGCGGATATGACATTTGAACGATTTAAAGAGTTGTGTGGAAAGGCTTGGGCTGAAAAGTATGGGTTCCTAACAATTATGAAGGAACAACCGCTAAACAATGGTCGATACAGGATAGGATTTGATAAATTTATATTAATACATTAAACGCGGTATAACACATTCATTGTTGTACAACACGTCTTGCTACAAACATGGTTAACCAAGAAAAATTAGTAAAAGAAATAAAATCACTTAGTGATTCTATTCGGGCTAAAAACAGAGCATTGAAACTAGGTATTAGCGAGAGGGAGAAATTCCTTGAATCTACTTTTAAACCTATTACTGAACCCTTGAAACAATTAAACAAAAAATTTGCTAAACCTGTATTGGAAGGAGATGCGATTGCACCTATTACGAAGTTTGAAAGAGAAAATGTAAAATCAGAAGAGTTTAGTGATGAAGACCCGGAATCCTCTACGTATAGTGGTTTTACCGGTGGAGAACCTGAAAGAGAGCTAGAATCACCGGACTATAGTGGAATAAGAGAATTATATGAAGTAAAAGCCAAAAGAGGACATGAAGTTGTATCAACTGCTAGTGAAGAGGAAAAAGAAGAAGAGACAAGGGAAGGTCCGTCAAACATAAGCTTGTTGGGTGAAAACATTCATAACAAAGGACCTTTAGGAAGGAAATATATGATAAAAATGTTAGCTGGAACAAATCCTAATAAAAACTACCATAGTTATGGGGTAAGACTAACAGAAGACGGTTTAATGGTTGGTAATAGCCCGGTAAACATTGATGAACATGATAATATTATTGTTGGTAATCAAAGATATAAGGGCACAAGGGGATTATTTGAATTATTATTTGAAAATAAGCCTTTAGAATTGTTAGTTAAAGAAAAAGACATGGAAGCATATAAAAAGATTTTGGAACAAACTAATGCATACAGGAGGAAGTATTCAGCTGACCAACCTGTTTTTAGATCAAAGTCTTTAAAATATAGAGAATTTGTATCCAAGTTAATACCAACAACGAGAAGACAACCAATGCCAATAATACCAAGAAAACCTGTAAAACGAAGGTTTGTGTCATCCACTTTGGATATAAGTGCTACAGAACCAAGAAAAAGAAACAAGTCTGTTACAGGTACAGGTTTAATGAAGAAACTGTATAACACAAATGTGATTTATTACAATAATATCAATAAATTGGTTGATAGAATGAAACTAATACATGAAGCTAAAGAAGCGGGTCATACTGGATTGGAAAACGAATGGGTGGCTTTAGTGGATGAACTCCGAAACCGTGGGGTAATCTCATAAAAATGCGTTACTCCCTAGAATACTATTCAGTTGCACCATGAGTGTCGACAAGTTCGGACGTTACTCCTCGGATGGGTTATATTATGCCAATAGTTTAAAAAGAAGTGCTGGTTTACCACAAACACCTGATGGAGATTATGATATGAGTAATAAAAGGTTAAAAAACATAAAAGATCCTACGGATGAAAACGATGCAATAAATTTAAAAATATTAAAGGAAAAGATATCGCCAACATTAAGACTACAAAATAACACATATGACGCAGAAGATCATAGAATCATCAACGTTGGTAAACCAAATCAAAACGGTGATGCAATAAACAAAGGTTATTTGTCATCTGAATTAAAAAATACGTTAAAATTCAATGGGAAAACGTGTAGTGCTAACAATAAACGTATATCCAACGTAGATGACCCTAAAGATGCAAAAGACAGCGTAAATAGACGCTATTTACATTCTTTGATACCTGAAAAGACAAAAGATGGATTTTCTTTTTATAAATTTGTTATTAATGATATAGGCTATCCAAAAACTGAAAACGATGCTGTAAATCTAAAATATATTAAAGATCATTGCATCATACGTGATGTAGGGGTTATAGATTGTTTTGATAATTGTTTAGCAAATGTTAAAGATGGTTCGGCGCCATCAGATGGTGCAATAGTGGGTCAAATGATGGAAACCTTAAAACAAGAAACAACCTCTTTTGTAAAACAAGATCAAGTAGTATCGAAGCAAGGGGATGAATTTGTTCAAGGTAATGAAAAATTTAATTTATTAACATACAAAAATGATGCTTGGGATTGCATGGATAAAAAGTTATCAAATATGGGATGGGGTTATGAAAAACATGATGCAGCTGGTTTATCACAAACCGTACATCTAGATCCAGATAAATATTTTAGATGGTTTACATGTAATAATAGAGTGATAAGAGACTTGGCACAAGGAAGAGAAGCAAATGATGCTGCAACTGTAGGACAGACCATTACAACATCATTAAAGGATAGTAAAGTGTATGATTGTAATAATAAACGTATAACAAACCTTAAAGACCCTGAACATGTAGATAATGCTGTCACTGTTAATTTTCTTGTAAAAGTTTTAGGTAATGCGATATTTGATTTACACAATCATTTTACACCAGATATTCTTCAAGGAAAATCAGGTCATAATACTTATGCTGAATCCATGAGAGGTGAGTATATTAAACGAGAAATTTATAATAAATACTTTACTAACCCTAAAACGAAACAGTTTAGATCATCAGATTGGGGTGATATTGATATTTAAGTAAATAACTCAATAAATGACTTCATTTATGTGCAACCTGTCATAGAGTTAACACATGAGTTGCACATTGCCATTATAAAAGGACAATAATGACGTTCAAGTACATCAGTCCATATCGAGACACTGCAAGAAAAGGAGGTGGGATCACAGCGTCCAAGCGTCCAAATCGGTTTCTCTGTTAAGTAAAGCTTTAAAACAAATTCCAGTAGGATCCATAGTAAATAGAGCAATAGACGCATTACCATACGAATTTCATATACCAGGAGGTTATCAGTATTGCGGACCAGGAACTAAATTGAAAAAACGACTGGAATGAGGCGATCCTGGCATAAACAAGTTAGATCAGGCTTGTAAAGAACACGATATCGCATATTCCACGTTTGCCGATTCAAAAAATAGATCAATAGCTGACAAAAAGCTTGCGGACATAGCTTGGCAACGAGTAAAATCAAGTGACGCTAGCATAGCAGAAAAAGCAGCAGCTTTAGCAGTAACAGCAGGTATGAAGGCTAAAACAGCAGTAGGAGGTGGAAGAAGGAGGAGAAGGAGAGTAAAAAGGAGGTCAACCACAAGAAAACATGGAGGAAATATAAAAAGAAGACGACGATCTACAAGAAAAGGCAGGAAGAAGCCCACCGTGTGGTCAATGGTAAAAAACGGGGCAGGTCTTTACCTAAGACCTTATCGTGCATATTAAATGAAAGAAATCAATTGGTCATACCACATAAAGCATTAACCAATATTGAATTATTTAAATATATTTCCTGTTTAAAAATACCATTTTTCCGCGGTGTGTTTATGAAAGACAGTTTACCAAAGAAAATGTGGCAAAATGAGACTGGAATTGTAAATTTGGATAATACTGAAGGGCCTGGCACCCATTGGGTTTGTTATAAGAAACTAAATAACAATGTATATTATTTTGATAGTTTCGGTAATTTGCCACCACCAAAAGAACTTCAAAATTACTTTAAATCTGCTAAAAACATATATTATAACTATAAAAGAGAACAACCTGATAATACTTCAATATGCGGCCATTTATGTTTGGAATTTCTAGCTAAAAGTATCAGTCACTATTGAGATGTCTTCCTATACGGTATCATTAACAGGAAAATCGTCCACTTTACGAAGTATCCTTTTTCCAGCGTTACGCTTGCAAAAAGGAAGGTTTTGGGAGGCGGCACTATTGGATTTTACAACGTACAACTCTATTCCCAATGTTACGGAAGGTAAAAATAACATATTGCATTATTATAAGGGAAAGGATGCCAGTGGAAAATTTACAGACTTACAAGAGTGCAGGTTACCCACAGGTTCTTATGAAATTGATCATATAAATGAATTTTTGCAAACTAAAATGGGAAAAGACAATATAACATTAAAAGGTAATAATAATACGATGAAAGCTGAAATTACTTCCAAATATTATATAGATTTCACTCAACCAAACTCAATTGGTGATTTATTAGGATTTTCCAACGATGGGCCTGTATTAGAACCAGATGTAACACATTCCGGTAAGAAAACAGTAACAATATTAAAAGTCAATAGTATAGACATAACTTGTAACATTATACAAGGTGCTTACAGGGATGGGGCTAACACCCACATCATACATACTTTTTACCCAAGTGTACCACCTGGATTTAAAATTGTTGAAAAGCCACAAAACCTGGTATATCTACCGTTGAACACCACTTTCATTTCAGACATCGTGTTGAGCGTATTGGATCAAGACGGTAACTTGGTAGACTTCAGAGAAGAGCCTATTACGATTAGATTACATTTAAAATCAACACTTTAATACAAAACCATGGGTTTAACATTTAAAAGCGAACAACCTACGGGAAACCGCATTAGTAGCTCTTCAGCTGTGGAGGAGTTAACACGCGAGAACATCCGTTTCTTAGAGAGAATTGGATTAAAATTAACCGATTATGGATATACTGGATATAGCGCAGGGTCCAACATTCGACGAAACCCTATGGGAAAAAGAATATCACACCCACAACCCTTACACTTCATCGAAATTAAACAATAACGATGAAATTCGTATTCCCATACAAAATCAAGACATTTACACATTACCATGTGAAAGTTACTTGTACATTCAAGGACAAGTTACTAAAAAGGACGGTACTACTGTTGGTACAACAGTTCCATTTATAAATAATCCTATGGCTTTCCTATTTGATGAAATTAGATATGAAATATCAGGTGTAACAGTTGATTCCACTAAAAAAGTAGGTATTACGACAACTTTAAAAGGATTAACATCTATAACACCCAATGAAACCAATTTACTTAAACCTGCCGGATGGGTATTACCTACGATTGACACGATCACTCCAAATCCAAATGGATATTTTGATTTTCATATTCCATTACGTTTGTTGCTTGGTTTTGCTGAAGATTATAGGAAAATAATATTAAACGTTAAACAAGAATTAGTTTTGTTGAGATCTTCTAACGATAAAGACATTATTAAAGCTGCAGATGCTACTACAGATGCGACTTTAGAATGGAAATTAAAATTAGACAAAATTGTATGGAGAGTTCCACATGTTAAATTGGCTGACGAGCATAGAATGCTACTTTTAAGGAAATTAAAAGCCGATCGTGATATTGTTATTCCATTTAGAAGTTGGGAATTTCATGAGCATCCCAGTTTACCTACTACGGATCGACACACTTGGACTGTTAAAACATCAAATTATGTAGAACGAGCAAGGTATATTATATTTGGTTTACAAACAGGTAGAAGAGACGCCAATACTAAACATGCAGGACAATTTGATCATTGTGACTTGAAAAATATTAAAGTTTATTTAAATTCACAATTCTTTCCATACGACAATTTAAATGTGTCATTCACTAAGAAGAAATACAGTATATTGTACGATATGTACGCGAGATTCCAAATTTCATATTACGGTAAAACAAATACACCTTTATTATCACCTGACAAATATTTCGATGCCTACCCAATAGTTGTAATCGATTGTTCTAAACAAAATGAATCAGTAAAGTCATCAAGTGTGGATATAAAAATAGAAATGGAATTCAACGATGCTATACCGGCTAATACAACTGCATACTGTTTAATTCTACATGATAAAATCGTAACATACACACCTTTAACTGGAATTGTTAAAAATGTATTGTAAGAACCGGTTTTGTTTCATTCCGCGAGTATAAAAGCAGAGCGTACAGACCGCTCCTCATCAGTTTGTTGCCTACTGTTGTATGGGTAGCATCGTATTCAATATGGCTTCTCCTAGTGGTATACACCTGAAAATGTGGTAGATATTGAGAAGGAGATATCTGAGTTTTTAGATCCTCAAGGTCACCAGGAAGGAGGTGAACAAAACGTTTGCGGACAACTTCACGCCAGTAATAATGTTGAAGAAAAAGGTAAAAGAAGAAAGACTATACAAAAGAGAAAAAGGGATATTGAAGATAATATTTCTCCAAACATATTGAGTGAGGTATTTTTGCGAATATTTTACCCAATCTCTTCCAGTTTGGATAAAAGTGTTTTAATCGGTGTTATGAAATCTACAGATTATTCCCCTACTGTAATTTTAACTCATGGACCCAAAATGATTTTGTTTACGGACAGTGCTTTGGAATCGTTTATGAAACATTTGCATCTACTAGAATGCTATTTAAGTAGTAACATGTTTGGAAGAAAGACAAGAGTAGGACTTTTGGATTCAAATGTGGAAATTGATATTATTAAACAACGTGGTGATCATCAGCTACGGTTTAGAGACACAACAAGACATGATAACAAAATTCAACTTAATCGAGAGGAGTTTTTCATTTTAACTTGTGCTACTGAACCTATAACAAGATACTTGAGACAACTGGTGTTTTCAAGTTCGATTATTAAAGATTATTTGGAAGACACTTTGGACAAACAACCGGACGCACCTATATTATACGGACCTGTAGATACTTCTATATTTAATAGAGTTCCTCATGAAGTACAGATGTGGAGACAATTGGAAAAGTACGCTCAACTACATAAGAAATCAGTAAAACAGGAAGAAGAGGAAGATGGAGGAGAAGAATCAAGTGTTAGTGATGAAAATGAAAACAAGGAAAATATAAAGATGGAAACTTAAATAACAATGGTTAGTTTTTAAAACAATAACCAAAATTTTGTGGGGTTAGGCCTATTGGGGACGGTGCCCACGTTAAATATACACCAACGCGCCAACAACTGTACGGCCGGGTATAAAAGTAGTACCTACCGTGGTGTGGAAATCAGTTGACCTCCTGACTTCGTAATGAGCAGACGTGTGACCTTCAAAATGGACAAGGGAGAAGAACAACAAGTAAAGTCCAAGCCTGGTATTATTGAGTTTCAAGCGTTTCGTGGTAATGATGATAGATTCATTATAAAAGAACTTGTGTTTTTGGACATGAATACAAGTGTTCCTTATTCGTTTTTATTTAAACCACCATGTTCTTATTCGTCTTTAACTAGTAAAGCCGCTACTACCAACAGATGGATTTCAAAACACTTCCATCATATCGATTGGTATGATGGTTTTACAAGTTACACGGACTTGTATCACATTATGCATCACTTTTCAGACAACTTTACCAATATTTACACAAAGGGGCTGGAAAAGAAAAGATGGATCGAAGGATTTACTCATGTTCCGGTTAATGATGTGGAATTGGATAAGAATTATCAATACATGCTGGAAACCATATGTATTTGTACAAAAAGCCCAGAACATGATAAAGATAGACATTGCGCTTTGAAAAATGCCTATAAACTCGCCTCTTACCTTCAAAATGGGGAAGTGGGGAGTGGTGGGGGTAACGGAGAGTATATAAGTGGGGAGCAGACAGGGACCTGGCATGAGTATTACTCGAGATTCCGAGACGACAACATCTCCGAGCAAGAAGACGATCTGTAACCTGACCATGGCATCTCACCAGTTCCTTCAGACTTTGGTCGAGCAGTTCAATGCTCACTCCAAGTCAACAATATTACCTGTAAAGAAGTGCTCGGAACTAAAAGACGAGAAGCACTACATAATCCATGCTATGAAGAAGATGGAGACTACAGTTGGGGAGGCCATCTGCTGCAGTCTCAGCGAGGCGCCGTTTACTCCGGGGGATGAACCAAAGTTCCAGGTGTACCTGCCCAAGAGATTCGTCCATCTTCTACAAAACGAGGATCTTCGCTCTATTCAACCCGGGTGTCTATACCTGGTGTCGCACGGCTGCACGGGTAGCAATTCTACAGAGTTGACCATCCACATCGCTGACAAGCAGCAGTGTTAGATTTAAGTTTTAATGTTGTACATATGTTGTTGTTGTAATGTTTTATAAATAAACGAATCATAAAAAACAAAAAAAAAAATAAAAAAAACAAAAAATGCAACATATCAATATGTGACAAACTTCACGTATTGATATGTTGCATTTTTTTTAAACTTCGCGGGTGACCTTGACCTTTGACCTTTGCATTTCACAACTACCCCCACTACCGTAATTACCCCCACTACCGCACTAGGATTCAAACCTGCTTGGATGCGAAAAACGGTCATTCTGTTGCCAACTAGCAAACGATGAGCACCTTGTACGAGCTTTGCTTACAACGAGTTATAACTGACGCATCTTTATTCCAGACGGCTTTACGAGATAATATCCCTATAACAGTAAAACAGGATATCGAAGAGTACAAGAAAGATAATAGAGGGTATTCGGGATACTCCTGGTATAGGTTCCAAGACGGGGAAAAGTTTTGTAGGCCTTGTGGCAATGCTGCCGTCAGAGAACTTCGACGGTTCGTACAGGAAGGTGGTAGAAAACAGTTTGGATTTCTAGCACCAATGTTTAGATTTGAAAACTACAAGGACACCTGTGCTATTTGTTCCATCCCTTTGTATCAATGGAAAAAGTTTAGAAGTGTTTAATTGCATCTTCCATACCCCCACCACCATTACCCCCACCACTTTTCCATGTACCTCCAAACGCTGTGCCTCGGCTTCATTTCTACTCCAGCAGCCAACCTAGCAACATCAGGATGTCTCTCAACGTCAGTTGCGCAAGTTACGAGGAGGTGAGCATCAAGACTCAGCAGGAGCTAAACGATTTATACAAGGAGTTGCAGCTGATGGTGGCACGAGGCTACCGTATAAATGTGCAAGTTTACGCTTGCAATATACGGAACACCCGGCAGTCAAAGGAAGAGCCTGGACACTCCTCAACGGCTTCCTCACCAGCATCCATGAAGACCGAGCCAGACAACTTGGACTACTTCAGCTGACTAGCAGTTGTATTTCTTGTCCTAACCATTGTAGAATATGTATATTTTTTCATTATATTAAAGAGGTAAAAGAGCAAAAACACCTATCTTGTTACTGACATATAAGCTCAGTAACAAGATAGGTTTTTTTAAAACACAATTTGGATGACCTTGAAACTTCCCCCTCCACTGCTTTGTTACCCCCACCACTTGACTATTGGTGTACATGGCACATCGCAATTGGAAACCTCATTCCATCTTCAACAGCCACATCGACAACATCAACAATGGCAAACCTACCAACAGATGAAAGATGTCCTCACGCATGTTGTGACTTCGTCCACGAGTTGGAGAAGAGGATGCAGGAGAGGGCGATAAGAAGAAAGCAGATCCACTCAGAAAATATCATGATAGTCAACGGCTATCTTTTATTGTTCGGCCTTATTATGGTTGTACTTTTCATACTGTATGGCATAGTCACATGTGTCGGCAAGGTTGCAGAAGAAAACGCTCGCCACCATCAATTGGAAAGTTTCAATGTTACTTTGTAGGTTTTCCTTTTTTTTTAAACTTCGTTTGGATGACCTTGAAAATACCCCCACTACTCCACCACACCCCCCACCACTTCACCATGTTCCTGCATGAGCATCACATCAACCGTCATTCCTTGTCCGACAAGCAACCATGGCAGACAACAACACCATCAGCCAAGCTGACTCCACTACTGATGTCGGTACAAGTACGGGTTGGACACTGTCGATCGATAGTGTACACTATTTGGAAACAATTTGCGAACGGATGAAGGAAATACTGCGGGACAACCCTGGAATCATAATACAAATGAATTTAAATTATGATTGGTCCCAAGTCAGAATGCAAGGGGACGATAACAACGGTCAACAATCTCCACAATATTCGCCCATGTCCCCGATCTACCCTTACGGCGAGTCTGACGTCGATGAAGATGAGGCTAATGAGGATGTGGGGGACAACGAGGCTGAAGAGGAGTAACCTTCATTCCTTTTTTTTAAAACCCAAATTGGATGACCTTGAGAATTCCCCCTCCACTATTTCCTTTTTTTTAAAACCCAAATTAAATGACCTTGAAAATACCCCCTCCACATACTTTTGGCTTACCCCCTCTACTTTTCAATACTGTTACCACAGTCTGTAGCTCACATCATTCCTTGCTTAGCTATCATGGCGGACAGCACTCTTTCTCGAGTTGACTCCACTACGGATGAAGAATGGCCATTTTCCTGGAATGTTCATCTGCAAGACTCGGCAGAAGTGGATATGTTGCATGAGAAATTGGTGTATGTATTAAACGAAAACCCCAACATTGAATGTAGAATGACTATGGATTTCGATGCGACAGGGGTCCACACTCAACCTTCTACTTCCAGCCAGCCTGAACCTCAGCTACAGCCGAAGAACTTTACACATCTTTACACTCCAATACGGCCGGAGGATGTGGTTATCAGCGAGGCAGACTCTACTACAAGTTATATTGAACCAACGAATTGGAAGCTTGTTGTTGACACCTTACACAAGGTCGACTTAGTATGTGACAAATTAAAGGAATTGATGATGCAAGATCCTGGTCTTCGTTTTAAAATTGATTTGTTTTTCATCTGGGGAGCACCTGCACGGGGCTCTTCGTCTGACAGCTCTCTAAGTACAACGGATGAGGAGGAGGAGGAGGACGACTAGTTATCTTTTTTAAAACTCCGTTTGGATGGCCTTGACCTTTCCCCCTCCACTGAGTTTATTTAAGGTGCACTCTCAATGACTGCAGCATCATTTCATCGCGCACCTTCACCACAGCAACATGGAGAGTCAACTCAACTACTGTTGCGAACGGAAATGTTTTTCATGGCCGAATGACATTGATGTTGCGGATGGCCTGGCGTGTAGAAAATGTGAAGCTTTTGGTCAATGCATGTGTAAGTGCAAGTCTTGGAAGAAGCCGAAACCGGAGTTGAAGACATTCCATGTGTACCAGATGAGAAGGCATAAGTACACTTGTTGCCCTGAACGTTGCATTGAATTCACATTAAAACAGCTAACTGGCTGCAAATTGTGCAACAATCATTTTGCAGGTTTTTGCAAACATTATTTAGGAGCCTGTCAGTACAGATCAACTTGGCATACAGAAGCACTCACTATCAATGAAATCGCTATAGATACACAAGAGTAGTCTTTCTACTCTTTTCTTTTTTTAAAACTCCATTTGGATGACCTTGACCTTTCCCCCTCCACCCACCTTAGTTTATATAAACCCCATTCCCACTGACCACAGCATCACTTCATCGTGCTCCCTCGTCAAAGCAACATCAGCTATGGAAAGTAAGCGCATCTCATGTTGCGAGCATAGGTGTTTGGAGATACAAGGCGTCACATATTGTGCAAAGAAGCGTTGGGAGGAAGAGACGGGGACAACCTATTGCTGTGAGGATAAGTGTTTCCTCTTACCAAAGTGGCAAGTGGATGGGCTGGCCTGCCGGCAATGTGAATGCTTCGGATGTTGCAGGTGTAGATGCAAGAACCAACAGCTGCCACCACCGGTACTACAAACTTTCAAAATCTACAAATCCAAATACTTTTATACTTGTTGTCCGCAGCGGTGTATTAAATTTCACTTCTCCAATCTTACCAATTGTCGGAAGTGCTACGGACAACCTGATGGGTGGTGCACCTGTTTTCTGGACTCCTGCCGCTACAGATCGGATTGGTTTACAGATCCGTTGGAAATTGATGAGGTCGCCCAGGAAGCACAAGAGTAGTCTTGCTACTCTTCAACTTTTTTAAAACTCCATTTGGATGACCTTGAAATTTCCCCCTCCACTTCCCCATATACCTAGAGTACACAGAGCCTGACAGTCAGTCACTCGGTGGCTGTCGTGGGGTGCGCATCGGTGTCGGCGCTCCGTTGTTAAGTTTTCAAGGTCACAGTAATATGAAATTGGGGGTGTTGTGCTAGTTCAAGGTCACCTGAGGTATTACCGATTGCCCATTTAGGCAGAGTCATGTCAGAAACTCGAGTTTAACTTGGCACTTTTGCCGTTTCTCGTCGAAAATTCGCTCCAAGTGGTCAAGGTCACGGGGACTCTGACTGAAACTCGGAGCGTAGTGCGAGAAACGGCAAAAGTGCCAAAAAATTTTAAGTTTCTGCGTGACCTTGACCTTAGTGGCGTCGGTGACGTCGTTTTGATGACGTAAGGGGTGATGACGTCATCAGCACGTCATTTCTGTGACGTCATGGGTGTGACGTCATCGAAATGACGTCATTAGTGATGACGTCATCGATTGCGTCATCGATGACGTCATCGATGACGTCATCGGTGAGGTCATTGACCTCGATGACGTCATCCCTCAGGTGACCTTGAACTGGGCCAGCATCCTCAATTTTGCACTACTTATATGTTTTTTATCTTAACTATAAATTGATGAAATGTTATTTTTGGAAATAAAAATAAATAAATTTTTGTACAAATTGAGTGGTTATTTTTGTTATAATTAAATTATGTAACTTCTTAAAATTGTCATGTAGGATAATGTGATTCTTACCGTTTAGTTTACTGGTCTCACTAATGTACAAAAGGGTGTACAAAAATTTGAAGGTACAGGAGATGAACTATGAGTAAATATTAATTAAAAGACTCAAGAAGAAATACTAAGACTTAGGAAGGAGATGTAAATAAAGTGCAATCAAGAGACCAAGAAAAACCCTTTTGAATAGTGAGTGACGTTTAAAAGAATCATAATACCAATTGACAATACAAACGAAATTCACACTGTACCGGACTGTATCGGAATTCATACTACCGGACGGTTCACATTACTAATTAAATGGCAAAATTGTAAGTTTATATATTATGTTATCAGGGATTTAAAATTTTTGTCACCATTTAAACTTATAAATCATCACACTTCTTTAGACCAATCTTCATAAATTTCCCCGTCTTTTTTCGGGCTGTTAGCTAGTTTTTCATATAAAAACACTGAAGTAATAACATTGAAAGTTCTACTAAATTTTCAAATTCAAACCGCGATTGATATTTAAACATGTGGTATAACGCTCTATAGATACCCTTTATCTATAGATTTTTAGATGGATCAAATACTATGGAAACACATGTCCTAAAATGCTTTGTTAGGCGCCAGCTGACATTTTCTTTTTATACTTAATAATATCTGTTTCCTTAACGGATGGGTGTATTATGTTTATTTATTAGGCATGAACCTTTATCACACCAATGATCAGGCCGGTATTACACTATCATAGTTCTATGAAATATATCTATATCTAATAACAACTACAATTGGGATAACTTCACTCCTTTCCTACGCGAAGGTCGCTCCAATGTGCGGCGGGCCTTAAACCTCCCCTCTCGGGGTACGACATTGTGTCGTCGCCCGCCTCAAGCGGCAGCGACGACACAATGTCGTACCCCCGCAGAGCAGGTATGGTGCGGCCGCAGGTAAAATTGGCTACGACGACATGTTGTCGCTTTACCCTAGTATGTAGGTCCAACTTTTCTAGCTGGTAACCTTTACCCGCTGTAATAATTGAAAGTTATAATATTTGGGTTACGTCAGGTTAGGTTAGGTCAGGTGATCAGTTACCACAGAGAGGAGTTTGGCCTACCAGCAAGCCGAGAAAAAAATATTTCTCATTGCTACCTGTTGCCCATAACACCAACAATAATTATAAAACATTGTTAGAGTTGGACTTGACGATTCATTGCAAGTTGCTTAACAGTAAATACGGAGTAAAGCTACTGAAACACTTTTGGTATATATTTCACTTTTTTCCACAAAAACAGCTTAAAATCGTTCATTTTTTGATAATCGATAACAATAGATATTTTTTATTAAACAACACTGCTAAGTGATGTCCTTTAGTGATTGTTTCCTTCAAATTGAGACTTCCCTTTGCAGAAAGACGTTTTATTCATGATTTTTTCCCAAAATAGCAGTAACACAAAATCTTTGGAAACCAAAATCTTGACCGTAATCAAAACCAATAACTCTATGTGTTTCTGTGGGGTCGCGTTGCTCCGATGCACGTGCACGAGCGTATGCAGTCCGCACGTCATCTGCAGCACTACGTCAAGTCACGTCGCGTCGTTATCGCGCGAGTTACGGCGTTGTCGACCGTCGACCGAGCTGGCGATATAAGACCGCGCTCACCTTGAACCCAGTTGAGCGACTCAGCGAACTATTAGCGAGCCTTGTACGACCGAAATTAATGACCTGTTGGATTTTGTCGAGATAAAGAATTGTCGAGGACTACAACGAAAAATAATTACTCCCGCTTGATTATTTTTATGATTAATTTTACGTGATTCTTTTTGTTTGACGGAGACACGTAGGAAGAATATTCGTGACTGGCGTTCGGCCAGAGTACGAAAGTTGGAAACTGGTTTGTTTTGAATTACAAACAAGTGTTAAATTGACTATTGTATCGCGGAATACAAAAGTAATGAGTGCGTGATAAATGTGGTAATGAGAGGTACCGAGTCCTTCGTTACAGGACCCGTAGATGTTAGGCCTATGCATTGTTGTCCAAGTAATGCGAACAATGGATATTCATCGTGCCTACGGCACGGAAGTATGTTTTTGGATTTTTAGAATGACAAAAAAGTATGGCATTTTTGTTTTTACATGCAACATCCATTTTATGTATACAGGGTGGCTGAAAAGTAACTACCACCCCCCTTAACTTTTTTGCTAATCGAGATATTTGAATTCTGATTGCGGGAATCTTTTCCGACAGAAGGGGCTGCATTGCCAATGGGCAGTTTCACATTTTTGACCCGTAGGGGATGTGGGGGGGGGGTAACTCAAAATTTTCAAATGGGACGAATGGTCGAGTGACACCTCATTTCAAAGGTCTTGGCAAGAGAAGAAAAATGGCATAAAAAAAAATAAAAATCCCTCCACCAAAAACAAAATGGCGGCCAAAAACGTGGGGTGGCTGAAAAGTAACTACCACCTCCCTTTAACCTTTTTGCTAATCAACATATTTGAATTCTGATTGCGGGAATCTTTTCCGACAGAAGGGGCTGCATTGCCAATGGGCAGTTTTACATTTTTGACCCGTAGGGGATGTGGGGGTGGGGGGTAACTCAAAATTTTCAAATGGGACGTATAGTCGAGTGACACCTCATTTTAAAGGTCTTGACAAGAGAAAAAAAATGGCATAAAAAATGAAAATCGGACTACCTAAAACAAAATGGCGGCTAAAAATGTGTTTTAAAAGTACAAAAATTTACCCCTTTTTATTGCCATAGTATTTTAGATTTTAAATGCTGTAGTATGGTAGTGTGCTGTTACACTTAGTCCAATTAAGTTACACAAGTTCTTAATTGGACTAAATAGTTATCGTGTAACAGCACACTACCATACTACAGCATTTAAAATCTAAAATACTATGGCAATAAAAAGGGGTAAATTTTTGTACTTTTAAAACACATTTTTAGCCGCCATTTTGTTTTAGGTGGTCCGATTTTCATTTTTTTATGCCATTTTTTTTCTCTTGTCAAGATCTTTAAAATGAGGTGTCACTCGACTATACGTCCCATTTGAAAATTTTAAGTTACCCTCCACCCCCACATCCCCTAAGGTTCAAAAATGTTAAATTGCCCATTGTCAATGTAGCCCCTTATGTCGGAAAAGATTCCCGCAATCAGAATTCAAATATCTTGATTAGCAAAAAAATTGAGGGGGGGTGGTCGTTACTTTTCAACCACCCCACGTTTTTGGCCGCCATTTTGTTTTTGGTGGAGCGATTTTTATTTTTTTTATGCCATTTTTCTTCTCTTGCCAAGATCTTTGAAATGAGGTGTCACTCAACCATTCGTCCCATTTGAAAATTTTGAGTTACCCCCCTCCCCCCACATCCCCTACGGGTCAAAAATGTAAAACTGCCCATTGGCAATGCAGCCCCTTCTGTCGGAAAAGATTCCCGCAAACAGAATTCAAATATCTCGATTAGCAAAAAAGTTAAGGGGGGGTGGTAGTTACTTTTCAGCCACCCTGTATTTTAGCTGCCTCTAATTGGATATGTAGCCTACATACGTACAGTATGAACTAAGATAATTTTATTTTTGTATTATCAAATCATAAACATTTGCTTAGTTGTTCAACATCTATATGTAAATAAACATCTATTAATGTTGTTCAATAAGAAACAAACGATTTAAAAAAATACAATTAAATAAAATTATAATAATACATTTGGTTGTTTTAGTAACTAATAGGCTTAAAAAATTAATATAATAAACTACTGCTACTGAGGACTTAACTTAACTTTATGATCTAACCATATTTTCGTTTGAAAACGAAAATTTTATACAAAATAATAAATGTAAATAATACGTCCACATTTTTTATATGTTTTCAATAGAAATGACTAGCATGAATAAAAATTCCTTTTGAAGGATTTACAAATATTGCTCTACATTTACGATTAATTTGAAACCATTAGTTTGAACCCGAACCTATATTTCATATTTGTTATTTCAGTTCAGTATGTTTAGGGTCTATATGACGATGGTTTAAGGGGTATAAACTCACCCCGGATGTAGACGAGAGTAAGGCCCCATGGTGTTGGAAGCTGAGGCCATAACGAAGACGAAAATGAAACACCACCAACACACCATCCTGCACACACAACTTCTTATTACATTTGGAACTGGTCAATTGGTGGAGGACTATCGAAAAGGAGTGCACAGCCTCTTATTTTGAGGTAAATTTTACGGGACAACGTAATTAAATTGGACGTGAACGACAGATTTACGAGGCAGCGGCCCGAGCCCAGCTGCGGGTCTCGGCGGAGAAGGCGGCCACCGCACCGGGGACCTACTCTGTCCTCTGTCTCGGCTGTGCAGTGTACATCATCAACCTATCGCTGGAAAACTGGGTGTACGTCCAAAAAATACTGTCAAATTTCAAAAGTAACATTACATCATTTATATTTCATGCTCATAGCCTATATACAACCACATTGTATTAAGGTATAATATTCTTGGTAACAAGTAGTGACGCTGAAAGAAATTTTAAAGTGCAAAAAGCTATCGCTATATCTTTTATGCCACTCACTGTAGGCTCTTAGGTCATTAAATTAATATTGTATTATCATATTGTTATTTTTATTGAATCAGTTTTAAAAATGTCAAGATTAGTTCCCCTATTCTCTATTACCCCTACTTCTCTTATTGAATCGAGATTTACATATAGTATTTTGTTATGGAGGTATGCATCCGAGTCTGCACTTAACGCGTATTTAGGCCTATATTACAAAAAACGGATATTCGCATAATGGCTGGTATAAACAGCAATATGTATTGCCGGGCATTTTTCAAATCACAAAATTTCTTAACTTTATCGTCTTTTTAAATTTACAAAATGTAATATATTACAAATTAAAATTTCCTTCTATTCAAACCGGCGCAGACGTACATGCTCATAACACTCGTCATCGGCATAATCACATACAAACAACACACAGATTGGAATTGGCTGCAAAATTACCTCGATATATTGGTCCAAAACTATTAAAAAAGCTCCCAAATGACATAAAAATTCAAGACGGGCCCTAAAAATTAAAATTTCTATTGAAAACATGTTTTAAAGAAAATGCTTTCTACTCGGTTGCTTAGTACCTGGAGTATCAGGAATGAATCTCTTGTGTTAATTTTATTTTGTCACAGTTAATTATAATATTAATTTTCTAGGTATGAAATGTACAGTGAACATTTAAATATGTATACCTAGCATGTAATACAATTTTAAAATTGTCCTATACAAATAAAGAATTGAATGTGAATCAAATGCATATTACACCCACGAAAAAGATTACCCTCTTAAACCTTAAGATAAACTTTAAAGCAATTTAAGAATTTAAAAGAAGTTTAAAAACAGTTTAAGAAAACACTGATTAGCACATTTTTTACATAGCTGCTGTAGTGGTAGACTACCGTGTTCTACCGGGGCCTACGAAAACTAACGGGCCTGCATATTTCCCCCCACCACCAAAGTCACGTGACTATTTGCGGCCGATCTGCAGCACAAGTTTCCATAAGATAACATTGTGAAAACGTGACATCCTTCACTTATTTCCCACCTCTTAGGAATTAGATAGTAGGTTACTAGACAAGACTTATATATTTTAATCTAGATTAAATAAGGAACAAAATGATACCATTACTGTAAAGTTAACAGTTTTCCGAATATTTTTTATTACGAGATAAAGTCAAAACTTAATTTAGTTTATAGTTTTGTTTACACTTTTCATCAGCTGTTTACATAAGAGTATATTTCGTTGCAAATAACAAAAATTTAGAACCGAAAAGGTACATTTTAATTTGTTTTATCGAAAATAAAAATTATAACTGGCAAACTACTGATTTAAGACGTTTATTTCATGTCTTATTCCTAGAAATATCTTCAAAAGCATTGGAAGAAATCTGTTTACAAAAGAGTCAATGCATCCTACAATGTGAGAAATCAAAGTTTTTCTTTTACCCAAAAAGTGAGTTTTAAGTTTTGCAAAGCGGAACGTTATTACTGTAGACTAGTACCATTCAATTTGTAATTTAATGAGGATTAGAAGGATATGCAACACTTATGAGTTCATTTACGTGAATTTAAAAATACACGTAAAAACGGATGCTAAGTCAGGCTATTGCAATGCTTTCAAATGGAGATGACAGCTGAAATTCGGCCGCATCTGGTCGCGTGACCAAAACGTAGGCCCCGGTTCTACAGTGTTGCGCGACTTATGCTCAGTTTGCGCGCATTCCCTGCAGTCTGCAGTCTGCACCGCCCACGCCATGCGCCAGTTCGTTAGCACGAAACAACTGGTTCGTGAAATACGACACCGTGTCAGCTGATCGCATCTTTACAGCTGATCGGTCGATATCTTCACAGCTGACTGGCGGCAGACATGTAGATCAGCTGATAATTCCCTGTTATGTTGCGCCGTCGTCATTTCGCGAGCCAAACACTGCGGGGTTACGAAAAACTTAGAGAGCAATAGCCGAGTAAACTAAAGTAATATTCGTATAAACTCAGTTACTGTTAATTTTACAAGGTTTACTGATAATAAATTTTAATAGTATGATTATACTTTGATCTGTATACTATGAATTTTTATCAGTTTTTCTATGTCAAAACGGTAGGTACATTTTAATACAAAAGCCTTGGACTTAAAACATCACAAATCACGCTCCTGGATGAAATTTAAAAGCTAAACAAAATATATGCTAGTATAACTAAATAACTTAAGCTTTCTCTTTTACAAAGACAATCCCTCAAGTCTTTACTCGTATTTTAATATTTATTTAGAAGAAGACAATTTTGACTAAATTAGCTGTAAGGTTTAGGATCTATAACTTAAAAGACTATAAAACATTTACGTATTCTGAACCACTATTTCCTCGCAATTTAAATAATGATCAATAATCTTTTATAAACTTAACATTTTTATATTATATATATTTTAGCCAAACCTATTTACAAACCGCTGGTGTGTGTGCGAATTGTTAGTAGACTAAAAATAAACTAAACACAAACCACTACAACACGCAAATAACGTTTGTGTTTCATTTCTGACTGCAAACAACACCTATCATGCTAATAAAAAAGTTTTTCACTTACCACGTGCAACATTAAAAATTAATAAACAAGTTTAGCCGTTAAGAACGCAACAGGTCGTCACAGCCTTCCACCTCTCGCTATAATGACCTCGGCTAATAGGCACGGATAATTAATGCGGAGAACTTTTCACCGTTTTGTGTTTAACAATTATGAATTTTCACTTTTAGTAATACCTGTAGTTTTGCATGTTTAAGTGATAAGTAAAGTAAGGAGCATCAAAATCTGCTTTTCACTTGTACTCGATTCACAATTTTAATGAAATGTCTCAAGAATGCAACGCCTACTCGTGCACGTGAACATCTATGAGGGACACTTGAGTAGGATGTTGTATTATGTATAAAGATGAGTAGGAATAAGTGGAACCCGTCCTCCTTGTACAAGTAGGACGAGAGTGACAATTTGTGTAGGCATCCCATGTAAGTGACTAAGATGCTCTTCACTTATAGTTTGTATTTAACTATTGTTATGGTTGTCTTGTAACCCATTGTTTTTAATTAAACGGGCTAATTTTGCCCTTTAGACCAATGTGTTTGTAAAATACATGACTTTGTGATTTTTTACTGTTTTAGTGTAAATATAACTAATAAATTTAAATATTGAAAAAATACGTTCTTAAAAATTATAGGCTAAGCAGGACAATGGAGTGTTGGAATATGATTGTTCAAAAAACTGTCCAAGAAAATCATTGATTCTTCTCAAAGGTAAACGTTTCAGTTGCATCCGAATTAGTCGAATTTGTCTCGAATGAACGTGAGAAAGTATGTAGAATTGGGTAACAATTAGGGACGGTGGATAGCGATTGGCAGCAATCAGGGACGCACCGACAGCTGTGATTGTCGAAGACCTGCGGGCAATCAGGGCAATCACAGACGCAAATGGAAACATTAGACGCTAAATTTGCAAATTACACACAACGGTTTCACAAATTTTGACGGCTCGCTCTCCCCTTTCTGAGTTTAGTTGTTAGGCCTGCTATTCAAATCTGTTGTAACAGATTTAATAAATCAAAATAGTGATAGAGTAGGTATTGTATTTAAAATGTTTCTAGATTGTTCCTGAATAGTTTAAGGTTTTTAATAATCACTAAAGGAATCAATATTGAAGAGAACATTCAACTGTTTTTATTTTCAATTATTCTTTATGTTTACTTAATTGAATGAATATATGTGGATGTAGGCGTCGGCATAGCCTACCTACAAACCTGTAAAATACGATAAATGACATAAATATTCGGACAAATAAATCGTAAAGCTGAAAACAACCTTCTAATTAATTTATTTTTGAATGTAGGTTACTTTTTATAAGAAATTTACGTGAGTTTTCCTCCTCCATTAAGTACCTCAATTTAAAATAAATATCCAGTTCACTAATTGCAATATAATTAACATTGCTCTTTCATTTAATATGACCAAAATATTTTCATTAATTAATTTATCTTTGTTGTGATAATTGTAACATTGATTTGTTTTCATATTTTAGCTCACAAATTTAGAGTATTTAAAAAATCTAATGTGGTTTGAGTATGTTAAAAAACAGTAATTTCACATAAATATTTTTTAAAATTCTTATAAAGAAAATAAACTGGGAATTAATGTGAATAACAACAAACTCAAATTCCTTTCCTACTGTTATCCCAAATCTGAATACAATCTTTACAACAATCAACCTACATGTCAGGCTCGACGTGTACGCCGCGCCGCGCCGGTCCGCTCGCCGCTGGAGTCTGCTAGAGCTGGAGTCCGCCGCAGCGCTGGCTGGAGGCTCGACTGATCCCGCAGTTCCAGCTCCAGTGCACTACCGTCGCCGGCGGCGCGGCGCGGCGCACTCTATACGCGATCGCTGCACCGACGGTCGTTTCCCGCCTGCATATTTATAGTCCAGACGTCCCCTGTCTGTCTGGCGCGTCCGACCAATTTTATTGCACCCGGCTCTTGTGTACAGACTTTATTTTCCTTTCTTGTCTGACTTTTTTACGTTATTTGTGTAAATCGTCTAGAGCAGGATGATTTACATTGCGGGTTTGGGTGATGTATCCTTCATATATGTTTTATTTCTAAATATTGATGACGTCAGAACTTTGATGTGCACCTACTATAGCATCGTGTGTGCAGCTAAACACTATGTCAGGACACCTTGTGATCAAAGTTAGTTCAAGTACGGTGCTTTGTGTTCAGGTTTCACGTTCAGGTCCCTCAATCAGCTGTAATTGACCACTTGGTTTCGTTTAGCCTATTAGCCTATACTAACTACATTTCAATAATTCGAATATTTTTATATTCTGAATGAGCAGTTTTAACAAACATTCCTTTATAATTTTGACGTTTTTAATTTTTAACTTTATGTCACCATGTGACACTGGCGAAATGAGCTGCTAACGAAATGTAACATAATGTGGAGTAATACGAAAAAATAAATCATCATCTGTATTAAAATTATAAATGGCAATAAATAAATAGGCCTACCACAAGAGACGTAAACGGAAGTATTTTTGCTAAACATATTCCTACGTTGGTTCACATTTTAAACTGTGTTCAACCAGTTTTTAATTGAATGCATGAATAAGCCTTTATAAATATTAGCAATATTCCTCACAGCAACAAGTTCAAATTATTGCAAAACATATTAATAGAAGGTCTAGCATTATATTACTCTTGAGAAAGAATATCATACAGTAAACATTCATTAGGGCAATAGCCTGCAAACAAGACCTGTCCTAGAGCGTTAAATTTATTTTAAATAAAAGTTTGCACTCTGGTTGCAAAAAGCCCTTTTGTTGGTCTCAACGTAAACCCATTGCACACCTCGAGTGAATTCTATAGAGAGGGGAGTTTTCACAGAGGAAGTTTTTAATGATTTGGAGATCTCCCCACAGTAGAACGCTTCATTAATTGTAACGCCACGGCTTCAGTGTCAAAGAATCTTTGTTGAATAAATGAGTAGTGATAAAAAAATTAATTTACTGGCCGTTACTTCATTTGTTCTTGATTCAAAACTTCATCTGCTCATGCGTGTGGAGCCCGAAGTGTTGTCCGGTACATTTTTATTTCACAACTCCTTATCATTTTCTAGCAGTAGGTCGATCCAGTTGTGTTTATGTGTTTAGAGAAGTGATGTTGTGGATTTATCATAGTGAATTGGTTAATTCCTAATCTTTATTTTAAGTTAGCTACAACGAAGACTCGAGTATTTAGAGACAAGCACATAAATATCTTTGAAACAGGTACTTATATCTTTATGTTATGTAACAAAATTCCTTTGCTAAAAATATTAAAGGAGAATGCACTTCATCTAATGGCTTATTGGAGTGAAGAGTGGCTTTAATACGTTTTTAATGGACCTGCGTGAGGCATATTTCTTTAAGTAATATTAATTCCAAAGCTTGGTTATTTATTTATTTGAGTTCTGCCCCCGTTAGACTGCAAGTGATCATTCAGCAGCTACACAACCATATAACAAACCCATTACAAAAAACATCGTGAGAAGATTTTCAGGCCGAGGCAGAACCTTCATCATCATTATGCAAATCCATAAATATCGTGGTTTACAGTATTACATTAGCTATAGGCAATAAGCCAACGCCATCTTGAGTTATTTTTACGTGAGAGAGCATGTGTATGAATATAGGGAGAGACAAGATCTTTACCTGACATAATAGTTTACATTTGATAAAGTCGAATCGGACCCACTTACAACTGTAACACATTTCATGCAAAGTCAAGTATTAATTGTAATCTAGTAGTATAGATCATAGCAATCTTGGTACACCTATAGCATCGAATTCTTCTATTCAGTGGATAAGACCACTTTCTGTACTTTCCTTCTAGTGGAGAGGTTTTGTAGGTTTTCACCAGCAGTTTATTTTAGCACTACAGTATCTTCATTATTCCGGAGACCAACAACAGTTCCGTCACAGAGAAGTAAGATAAACGAAACACTCTTCTGAGAATATTTAGGGCAATGTTCCCGGACCGAAAAAGTATAAAAAATGTCATAGTAATGTTTTCTTATGTATCCGTTTACTCGCAGGGACACCATTTTGTTTTACATTTAATAACTTTTGCCGTATTTCTCGAACGAATTGTTGTTTTGAATTCAAATTTAGAAAGGACATTTGTAAAGTTCATTTACAGACGAAATAGTACTTTTTTGTGTGTAGTTTCAAAATAGCGGTCTTATATATCTTTAAAAAACGACCATCTTAAAACAGATTATTAAAAAAATGTGACTCGACAAAAATATTAACAACTTTTATTGACTAAACAACAATAGGCCCTACTAAAATTTAAAAAATAAATTAATGTAAACTATGTTTATTTAGGTTTATGTAAAAACGACATTTTCTGTGCCTAACTATGGCAAATCTATACTTTTTTATAAGTAAAATTGCATTATTTACTCCATAATTTGTTGTTTGATCTTTATATATATATATATATATATATATATATATATATATATATATATATATATATATATACATATATATATATATATATATATATATTTTTTTTTTTTTTTTTTTTTTTTTATGGTAAAATTTGTTAACTTTTAGTGTGTCGTACAGTATTTTTAAAAATTTTTTGTTTAAGATAATTTATGTATTTTAATTATTTACGTAACAGCTACAGGTCTAAAACAGCTAGTCTTGACATAGTCTTGAGCTAGTCTTGAAACAGAAGTAGTCTTGAATAGCATAAAATAAAAAGAATACAAGAATTTAGAGTAGATAATATGCATAATTAAAATAAAATAAAACAAATAACAGTTCTGCCAAAAAAGAAAAAATAACATTTGCAAAATAAAAGAAGAATTAAAAAATAAAATACAACTAATTCCACATTTTGAAAAATTTTGTGAAAAAATACATATAATTGTAACCACAAATATACAAAAATAACAATAATTGTGAATTTCACAGCTGTGCTTATAATAATAATATTAATAATTCGTTAACAATAATAATAAAAAATAAACAAAAATAAAAGTTTTTTGAGTTCATATTACATGTTTGTTTGATTTATTCAAATAAACTACGACTGACGTTTGCTACACAATTGTTGCAAATTGTACTGTGGTCTATTTTATAAATAACAATCTCAGATAAAGCCGAGAGCTATCCAGTGATGAACATTAAAATTTGAACGACTCTAACAAGATTAGCACCGTGGAGCAGAGCAGTGGCAGTGGCACCGTGTGGCGCGGGGTTCATGTCCACGTTGCGCCGTGAGGTTGCGTCGTGACCGCGGGTCGTCCACACGCATGCGTGATGTCTCGCCGCCTCATTGGCCACGTCATTACACATTCGTAACACGTTTGGCAGTTGTGGGCCGCGGGCAACCAATAAATCTCGTGGCCTGATAGCGGCAGTCGTGCAACGCTCATTATCTAACATCCCGCTTGGTTTTTAAAATAAAAATATACATTGAGTTGCATTTTTTAAATTCTGCTAGTGTCGATTTTGATTTTTTTATTCAAGATTAAAATTATTTCACTCATCGTGATACCTTCATCGTAGAAAAATACCTAAATAAGTTTCCCAAGAGGGCCATCCCCCGCCACCGGGGGAAATAGAACAGGCCCATGACCAAGAGGCCTGACCTATAATGTACTGATAGCATATTAGTTCTATAGAATATCCCCAACCTAGAAAAGGGTTAATAAAATATCACCAATGATGAAAAATTCGACAAACAATCTAGTACCACTTTTTGTAACTAGTATATTTAACGTCACTATTATTATCTGTATTATATTGTACTTACTTATTGTAGAATATGTTATGAATGTTCGTTCTTATATGCCCTTAAGACGTAGGGCAATGCAGTTGTCCTCAAAAAACATTCTTAGGGTTGATTAGTTAATGAGTATCCTTACAATATGTTTAAAACGAGTACTGAACATATCAATGCCAATGTTTTTACTTTATTCACACACACACTCACTCATCTATATGTGAGTGTCCGTTAACTCGATAACTTTTGAAAGAAGCCTTTAATTTAAGTGAAATTTGGTATGAAGGTCTAGGGGGGAAACTAGGTTGATGGTATTTTTGGGACGGGGTTTTATATGGGGTTTCAAGAGGGTACAAATTGGTTTTTGGCACCCTCCCCCAAATTAAAAAATATTCAACAATTTTTCAACGGATAATTGGAAATAAACTTTTAAAATAAACTATCTAGTATATTAAATTGCTAACTTAGCTAGTCAGGGAGAAAATATAAAAACCATTTTTCAAAATAAATTTAGAATGGAAGGAGTGATAGAAAGAGATGCCAGACCATTCAGGAAACATCTGTATGCAACTGCAGGGTTGCTGATTTGCAACTGATTGGCTTACTTTCTCAATTGGTCTTAATATTTTATACAGGGGGTGAAAAAGTAGGCATACACTTTTAGTTTGTTAATATCCAAGTTAGCCACCTATTGATTACCTTAATATGTTAACCTGTTACCTGTTAACGTAAGTAACACTTTTAAGAGTTCATTTCTGTTTCTTAACACTCTTGTACAAATAAACTTACTTTTTCCATAAAATATTTCGTTACTCTATACCTACTTTTGCAACCCCCGGTATAATATTATTGTTTGTATTTTTTGGGGATTTATAAACAGACCATTATTTAGGCATCGTTATATAACTCGCTATGTACATTTTTTATTGTTAAAAAATCTAAATTATTATTTTTTTTAAATTAAATATTATATATTTTATTGTATTTATTAATAATAATTGTATTTTTAAAATATATTTATTCCCATAGACTACATTGTGAATGATATTACCCACTCAGAAAACCAAATATTATGTTGATCTAAAAAGCCATTGTAAATTTTCCAACTTTTTATAGAATGTAGGTAAAAAAATTAGGTCTCTTGCGACGAGGTTACAGTATTTTACCTCTCAGAAAAAAGTAACATCTTTATGATAAAATTAAAAGCAAACTTTTAACATACATTGTGAATTTGAAATGAAAATCTTTTAAATAGTACTCCTTTAAATAGCATGATCACAACTTTTTTTTCAAAAGGGTGATAACATTAATTACACAGAGTTTTTAAGTATTACTCTAAAAAAACCCGAATTATGGTTTTTAAGCCCTTAGAGGTTTAAAAAAGTAAGTAAGATAAATAAAAATACTTAGACAATAGACCTAGTCAATACAGGCGCCTGACTTTCCACAAGTCAACTCTGAATGTACTGCAGTTTGCCAGAACTACGATACGGGCTCTGTCTTCAAGTTAATGAATATATCTATTTAATACGAATAATCATACAATAATCATTACGTAAATTCATAAAACTGTCTATTTTAAGCAGTTAATGCACCATTAAGGGCCCAAATATAACTTTATTAAAAACGACAAAGAATTAGTTTAAAGTATAGGTAGCGAAAAATCATTAAAGTATGCTATTGTATTTTTTTAATTTTAATTTAATCAAAACTCTACAAAGACAAAAAAAAACGGGTGTACTCGGATGTGTCAGGTCTAAGTATTCAGCTTCTAACAGATGAGTTTTGTAATTTTTGATGGTTCATATATAGTTCGATAGGTCCGAAAATGAGATTAGTAACAGTTGCTGCGGATTACTTTTTGTTTAAGAACCTTAGTAAATATTAATTATACTATCGGTGCATTAGAACTTATACACTGACAAAATAAAAGTTTATAATATAAACTACTTTGCGGATAAAAATCCCTATTTTAATTACTGAAATAGTGTTTAAAATTTTACAATCTAGGACAACTAATCTGGGCTAATGTTACAATGCACTTGAATTTAATCCTTTCAGCTATTATGACTAGGCTACCAACCAATGGCCTCATCCTAGGCCATATTCATTCCAGACAATATGGCCTTAGGCCAAATAGTAGTGCAGGCCTTATGTCCCAGTTGGAATAAGCCCAGAGCAAGACTTAATGGGGTTCTGTGTCTAAATTACCCTCTCAATACGTATTCAGGTCGGTTAATATGACACTATATGCCTTCGGTGTCCTACTTCAGCATATCTAGATCAGTGAAATGGGGGGAAAAACTATTCCAACCATCGCTTGAACCATCAATAAGCTAGAGAAAGAACCCTTTATTTTCAACCATTTTTAAGCACCATAAAGGTCGGAGGTTTGATGTAGGTACTTGTAAAAACTACGGTATTGTCATACAATTTTTATTTTGGAAACATTATAATTGTTCAAACTTAAAATACAGTTGAGTGTAAATTTAGACAACAGTTTTTTTGTATATTTTTTTTTGTTTTATTTAAAATAATCATTCATAGGGTATATCGGAAGAAAAATGAAAACGGAAGACAATTGTTTAAAAATTTTCAATTAGAAAAAGACATGTGTTGCCAAACTAGTAATATATTGAGCTGGATTTATAGTACTGTATTTTATCAGCAACTAATTGAAAGGTTTTACTATGACGAACATCTAGAGAATACAATTTAATTGGCGCCTTGAGATTACCCTTGTTTCATTTTTAAATAACTCTTTTCATAGTTGACTAACATTATAAAAACTGCGTTTTAGTTTTATTTAACTATCACAGGACAAATCATAACTAGGAATTAATTCTTTCAATAACGTACATGTTTTCGACGTCATGTCTACGATTATGTGTTTAAGTTATTGAACATTTCCATTAGATTATTGTTAAATAAAATTACTGACCAAAGTTTAAGTCTAGTTCTCTGATACCTACATTCTAATAATTGCATTGGCGGAGGAGAACTGCCAGTTAATTGCTAATCTTTCTTCACTAAAAAATAAGGATAAACGACATATAGGTATTTTTTAAACTTTAACCCACTTGAGAATATTAGGGGTGGAGGAGAGAGGGTTAAAGTATTTAAACTGAAAACAAACAATTTAAACTCGTTACAAACATTTTCGACTAGCTCCTTTCCTTAAATACGTTTTTTAAACTCATAATTTTTTCAGTAACTCCTAGTCAGCAGTTTTTTTCTAATCCAATCCAATTAAATATTAAAAAGTAACAGCTCTAAAGTAACTGCTTGAAAAACAACCGTTACAAAGGATATTACAAAACCGATTCACAAAGTGTTGTGATGTAACCAGCTATAGTATACCGGCAGTGTTGTTCTATGGACCAGCATAGAATACTATGCAACAATGAGAAAAAAAGGCTTCAGCCAATGGGATATTAACAAGGATAAACTAACCACTTCTACCACTATTTCTGTCACCTCTGAAAAAGGATAAAGTCTTTTTTAATGGGCTATTTAGTTTACAATGCGATAAAATATAAGACATTTTGTAAAAAAGTTGATATACTCTATCAGCTCTTTGTTTCTATAGATTTAAACTTCTCATGGAAACATATTCAAAGGCTATAAATTTATAGTTAATTTTTGAAATTTATTTCTACCAGTTTGTACGTATATTTAGTGCAAATACATATTATAAATAAATCTAATTTGTGCTTAATGTTACTTAAGGTCGATAGTATCGGTAAATTAACACGTTTATAATGAATTTGTAAAATTAGTTCCATTTTAAACTTTTTTCTTCAACTAATATTCACACTTCTATAATACGGTACCAACCGAACAAACAAACCCTCTCTCTAACAAAGAAACCAAGAAAAAAGTTTCATTCTAGTGAGATATATTTACTAAAGATCATAGAAATATGTCTTGTATATATCAAGGTTGTCCTATGTTTGACATACATACCTTCTACTTTAGTATATTTAAAAGACAATCATTTTATGTATATATATTTTTACTGTAATTATAATGCCCTATTAGAATTTTAGTATAAACTTTCCATTGACAACATCACACAACATTTGTTATTGCTCTGCATTGTGTACAATTAGTAGATTTAAGTTGTGTAAGTTTTATACACTCTGTAATGTCAGTGTCCTAGTTGGCAAGCCTGGTGGTGCAGCCCTTGTCTATGGACCTCTGCAAATGTTGCCAACTTAACAATAACATTAGTTTAACAACTTTTCACTTGCTGAACGTGATACCAAACCAAAGTGAGTTTTTAAGAATTACCCATAACTCTTGTGAGTAAAGTACACAAAGTATTTGAAATTTTATCACACCTCTAATTCAAATTGCAAAAAAAATATTATTCATCATTGCAATGATGATTGTATAAATTATTTATTATAATTAATATACATTTTTAATGTTGACTTGATAGCCGAGTGGTTATAGTGGTCATCACAGGAATACTGTGCTCCTGGTCCCATCCCTATCCGGCCCAGCCAGGCTAGGCAGTAACAGACCACGGTTGGACAGACAGGAGTGCTCAACACTTGACGTCACAGAATCAGATTGGCCAGACGAGTTGCCAAAATCAAGTGAATCAGTTATGGTAGTGTAGGAGATTGTTGGGATCGTTCTAATCAAACCTTTACAAAATGTCAATGTAGGTGCTGATAGTGCCACCTAGTCTTGGCAAAAAATTAAATACTAGGAAAAAATTGCATTGATTATTTTATAAAAAAGTTTTTACAATATTTTTAGCTATCCCCCACGTTTGCAATAAATATATGTAAGACATTTATTTTCGCTCTCAATTATTAATATTTATTTTACAAACGGTGTTCTATGGATCAACGGTTGACCTCTCAAATACAAGTAATTTTTGTCTATATAGCCTACTGCAAGTACGGTGTATCGTTAGAAACATTAGTGAGCCTACAATGTACAAAATTATGGAATAAAACATTTCATAACCCATTAATATTGATAAAAGAATGAGATTAAAATGCTAAACTTTGAGACATCCGTGCGCGGAGTTGAGGGATGAGGGTGGCTGTGTGATTCCGCGGGGTGGCGGGAGAAACTATGACGTCATCACTGTGGCCAATATCCGGTTAATCACAGCTGTTCCTTGTTTGTCGACGACACAGCCTTCTGAATATCCTACCATACTCAGTGGGACTAGACTTCACCAGTGCCTCTTTGAGTATACACTCACTTCAAACCAATGCTTTGGTTTAAGTCTGGAAAACATAAGATGGATGAATTTTCCTTTTAATCAATGATTTAACCAGTGTTCACATACTTTTTGAACATAACAATGTAAAACTATGAGAAAGGTTAAATTATATATGAGGTAACATTAACAATTGTAATGACTGATAATATCATGGGTTAAATACTCTGAAAGAATATAACTTTAACATAGTCTCGGTTAAACACATTTTAATATTAACCGAGTCCATTGTAGCTCTTACTTACTATACATATTTAAAAACGACCCACTGAATTTGGAAAATTTTGTCAAAACATGGGTAATTGACTTGAACAAAATTTGAGTAGTTGTCAAACAATTAAATCGTCTAAGGTGGTGCATTTTTTAGCCGATCGAAACGGTCATTAACAACGGCGATTCTTATGTGAGTAATTAATAACCTAATAAGTCTGTTGTTAATATCCACCTAATGTTAGTAAAAAATACCTACTAATCTAGTTAAAAACAACAAAAAATTGGTTGTATTTAACCAACTGTCAAATGCTGTTTATACCTTTTTTTAATAAACTATAAAATGGTTAACTGTAACCAATAGGTTGACTCAGCGACTCAGTTTGTTAGTTGTAGACACATCAAACGGTAATATCAGAGTGATGGGTTGAAATTGAACCATTTCTAATAGCTTGGCAACACAGTCTCTGTCTATTCCTCTGCAGGTCTGTCTGTAGACAGAGCGCGTCTCCGTGTGTCTTTTCTTCATTAACTTGGCTGGTTCCATGTGAAGTGTTGAGGCCATACAGTTTCTTATTTTTGATTGTTAATTATTTATTTTTCGCTTTGTAATTTTTGCTTTCTAGGCCAACTTACTAGGCCTAAATCCTTAGCTTGAAAGAAAGATCAAGGACACATAGGGCTTACGGTAAAATTAATGGTTTAGGTAACTAACTTCTTCATTTTACAATAGTTTGGATGCTACTGTTTTATTTCTCTTTTTAAAGAATATGTTTTATTTTTTTCTAGGGTCAGATCTTGCTTCGTTTGTAGTTACTGCTTTATGAGTAGTTGCAGGGTTAAATAAAATATATTAGACATGCTTTAGTTTCATTGTAGTACTGCGATTCGTTTTAATAACATATATGATTGTCATATCTATCTTATAATTTGTATCGGAGAGGTCGAGTTCTCTTAATAAAAAATAATCCATCACCAAAAGTAGGCCAGCACTTGAGAGAAAGTGGCCCCACAAAAGCAATTTGGATATATTGTTACAAGTTTTAAAACGAATAAATAAATAAAAGGTTGAATTGAGAATGATATTAAAATAATATAATTTTGCCCTGCTGGACCTAAATATATATTATTGCAAAAAAAAATATCCCAGAAAAAATAATTTATTAGTTGATTGTGGATCCAGGTGGCATAGAACAGTGAACCTTTCCCCCACTCCTCCATGAATAGACAACATAGAGTAGAAAAGTGTAATATTCGGTCTTAAATTGATGAATAAAAGGATCAAGTAAAAAAATTATATAGGTAAATAATCCATGGGGAAAATTAAGAATAACGTAACGAAAATAATCAGCAATTTCGTGTAGATGAGCCGGAGCGGCGGCGCGGCGCGGAGTGGAGCGCGCAGCCTGGTGGCGCCATACTCGACCAGTCGCGTAAACAACCAGTCCGATCGCAAACATTGGTGTTTGTCGTCTAAATGTGCTTTTTAAAGCGGAAGCCGCGTTAACGTTCCATTTACTGATTAAAACTAACGACAACTCTGACAGTAACAGGATATGTTACACAATCTTTTCCCTTTTATTTTTTTTTATTTTTTTTATTAAAGAGGTTGGCGGACCTCTTTTTGCCTTACTTTGCCCCGTCCACATAGACTATTGATCTGTGCGTGGAACGTATTAGACAAAGTAAGGGGGTGAGCCGCTACAGTACAAGGTGAAAGGTACTGATAAAAGTCACTGGCAGAACGCGGATTCGAACCCACGACATCGCTGCCATGGTCCCGAAGTCCGGCCCGCTAACCACTACGCCACCGACTCACCCCCTTTTATTTGGGTTATCATACAATAAATTGTGGAAACCCGGATCCGTTATTATTCACTTCACATTTTAGACGACAACGCTAAAAGGGAGTATTTTTAAGTGTTTACGAATGAAGGATGAGTGTAAAATGGGTGTGGTGCCTTGTGTAGCTTTGTTCCTGTCTAAGATCAGGTGGCTATTTTAGACAAGGTTTTTAGTTAATTATCAGTTGAACAACCAATGGCCGCCGATGGCAGCTGGGTCCAGTTTCGAACCATTGAAAAGGTAATAAAATTTTTTTAAGATCGAACCGGCAACCTTCACGACCAAAGGCGAGCAATATAACTGTAATATATTACGAAATCAAACCATTATTTAACATACAAAAACAAGTATATTCTGAAAGGAAACTCAAGGCACAAAAAGCAAAACATAAAAAAAACAATTACTTTCATAACACAGCTGATTCCCGTCGATGCTCAAGGCAATAGTGACCTTCTAGAAAATTCCTAAGTCTTGCAGAGTTTTGAAAAAAATGTCTCTGCTTCTAACTTTCTTTTTGTTCAAGATAATTTTTTGGCAAAGTTTTTCAATATTAAAAATCGAAAACTCCTAAGCCCTCCTCTTAGGGGATTTTTGAAAAACTTGGTTATACTACGGAGCACTAAAAAAATTATTATAAATTAAACAGGTTTCTTAAAACAATTTGAAATGTTATTTAACATTTAATTAATATAAAGTTATTGAACTTTGCTGTTGCAAGAGTAATATATTTTAAATTGCAAATGTGTTTTTTACTATTTAAAAAATGGAGCCGGTTAAAAAATTAAATAAATGACTAAATTGCACTTTAAGAAGTAATGGTCTTAAAGTAAACGTTTGCAGTTAATTTAAAGTTTAAAGTTAGTAGGTTTAGGTTAGTGAGGGAAGGGGCCGCCGTGCCTTTGCATAATGGCAGCTTATTCCCAACCTTATCGGGGCCGCCGACACTGACGACTCGCTACTTAAGAGAACTGCTCTTTTTATAGAGTACACCTCTGTTTGTAAAACACTTAGTTTGGGGGGTATTTTATTCATATATAGTTGTAAGCCACTGTAGAAAAATTGGCACTGCGAAAAATATGTGGATAACATATTTAAAAGTTTGAGTTAAACTGCCGCTCTTCAAAACATGTCTTCAAACTCTGTGCGGTTTATGGTTGGTATTTGATATTGTTTTGTTTTATACAGGTAAACCATTGAAATTTGTTAAAATTGATTAAAATTACATAATTTAACGATGTTTATATTTATTTTACCAATAAACAAAATAAATTAATTATTCAGCCACCAATCGTTTACAGTTCGTTTGCATTGTGTATTCCCTCCCCCTCAACCAGAAACAAACGGATACATCATTTTTTAATAATTTTTAAAATCAAATTTTTTTATTTTATGAATGGTTATTTGGAAAGATAATTAGTTTTCATTTTAACTAATGTACCTCAATTGTTTGCTTATTGCAATAGTATTGGTTGTTTATTGTTATAATATAGTACCAATGTTTATTGTTATTTCCACACCCCATGAATTGCTGTTATGTTACTACAAATGTTAAAGTTCGTTGATTTGTATTAAAATAAATAATTAAAACAAACAGAGCGTTGATATACACGGAGCTTACGGACAGAATTTAAAATGTGTATGTGGTTTTAATTAAGTTGGTATTACTGGACACCTGTCGTTTAACCGCCCCAGTTGGCACCACTGCAGAGCTGCGGTCAGGGTAGGCCCTTAACACCGTCTGCAGTGGCATAAACGTTGATGAAAACTATGAGGTCCACCATTCCACTATGCGCTGATACTCCTTTTATAGTTGTGGAAGAAAATATTTAGTTTATGCTACTACTAGAGCCAAAAATGAGTTATTTACCATCAAAGTCTAACAATCGTAATATAGTTCAAGTGGAATTAACCGGTTTAAGGAAATATAATTTATTGGAGTATATTGTTGTAAAGAAAGGAAAAAGGTAAAAGATGCTCACAACCGTAATCACAATTAAACCACTTTTAATGGCGTTATTACATATTATTTTTTATCGTTACTAGTAATTTTTATTTTATTCTTCACATGGGAAAATTATTTGTACGTTCATGAAGGACTCAAACTTTGAACTCGGTCCCCGCGCACAGGCTTCAGCCCATGCGGTAACAATACTTGATTAATTGTATATTTCTTGTATTTCTTTGTTTAATGTATTTTAAAATTTTGAGAATAAATTATTGTATTATTTTTGGGTGCTAAAACCAATCAATTCCATATTTGCATACTCGAAGATAATGACGGAAGAGCAGTTTTATTTGTTAGTCTAAGATTGATTTTATAATGTACATTTTCATAACGCTTTCTTAATGAAAACAAATTTCGAAGTGGTTTAAACCCTTTTCTTTAAATTAAAAGTAGGTAAGTGTAATATTTTTTTAGGAAATTTTAACAATAATTATGATTTGAATATTGTTGTATACATATTATTAGCTAATGTTAATTTTTTAACGTAAAAATTTAATTGTGTAAAACAATACTGTATATGTGTTTTGACACTGATCGTTGCTCGAACAATATATATATATATATATATATATATATATATATATATATATATATATATATATATATATTTTTTAATTTAAAATCAATAAAAATTTGTTATTAGAGCTTACGGAAATTTTTCGTGGACATATACGGCCAAATATTTTTGAAGTATACAATATAAATTAGGAATATTTCGTATACTTTAATATTAGTATTACAGACCGAAGGTAGTATATATTTTTGTTCCTAATAATCATTACTCGGGCAGGTCTAGGGACGCGGCGCTAGACGTGATTTTAGCGCTCACCAGTAGTGCGGGAATAGCGTCAGGATATTTGAAGGCGCTCTCCACTGCCTGGCGAACAGTAATTCAAATAGGACGTCGAGATGAAAATACAGCTATATGTTACCCAGTAGAGAATGTTTTTACAGCTTGTCCGGAGAGTTTGCATCAACATTTTAGTAGTAAATATTTGTTAGGCAAACTGCTCCAAAACAGTTTTTTTTTTTAATTTTTTTATTTATTTTTTTATGCAATCGTTGCTGAGTATGTCGAGGGCATCAGCGGGTCGTTCACATTAAAACTACGGCTATTTTACTATATAATAAAACTACATTGGTAGCAATTAACTGATTATATTTATTAAGAATATAAAATTAAAACAATAAAAATAATAAAACTAAAGTTGATATTTGCATTATTTTTCTTTAAATTATAGGCCCTAATCAACCGATGTTTTCAACAGTAACAATAGGACGGATTGTCTATCTGTAAGAAAGGTACCGTAAACAATTTGGAAAATCCTATCACCCGTTAAATTTAAAAATGTATAACCATTTATAACGTCATAAGGTTGTTTTCTTCGAAACTTGATCACCGCATGACCTACGATGATAACTCCATCGAAAAACTTAACCTGGTGCGAAAAAGGTGACTTAGACCCAAGTGATGCAATATAAAACTCTTTTAAAACATAGTGATTTAAAATGTAGTAAAGCTAAATATAAAAAGTATAAGCTAAAATGAATACAAAGTAAATAGCTAAAATGAATACAAGTCTCAACAATCTGTACTTTCATCAGATATAATGTAATTTTTTCGATATTATTGTCTAGCATTTACAAATGGGATTCTCCAAATTTTATTTGGGATTGATTAAAAATTTCAAACAACTTCCCATGAACATTTGCAAACATAAAAATGAAGAGGGAATGCAAATTGTAGAAACCATTACAAAACCGTTAATGTTTTATGCGGATTCCAGCGGTAAAAAATCGTAAACCGAACTGGCTTGGCCGACTGCCAGAGTCTTATGTGTACCGGGGTAACCCACGCATGCCGATACACCACAATGTTCCGGGGGTGGAATACAGGGTTGGAATGTAGCACCGACGCCTACTGTGCTGGGAGAAATCGTCATAGTTGGTTTACATTTGTTAAATTAAATGAGATTTAAAATAATGTTTTAATGTACACTTCCGGTAGGTATTTCTCATCAAGATTTAAGATTCAGTAACTAAGCCTTTTTAATAGCAATTTCCAAAAGCAATGTGGAGGTTGAGATTTTTAGAGTTTTAGATATGATTTTCACCATTCGTTTTCCGTTGTTCACGATAAGTCAGCTATAGCAGTAATCTCGTATCGTGAAAGAGATTTATGATTTTCCCTTTAATTTTATGATACACATTTCCCCTTTAATGATAGAAAATTTACTTGATCATGACAAATCGTTTGAATTAACAAGCAACTTCTTGTTCAACATCATGAATACCTGTAAATTAACAATCGATATCCAAGTATTAATAATGGTGGTTACGAAACTGGGCAAAAGAGGGAGAGACATAGAATAATTGTACTTTCTATACATTTTAAAATAACCTTGGGTTGTTGTAACCACAAGATTTCTTTATCGTCTGCACGCTACGATACGTGTGAAGTATAGCGGTATGATCGTGCCAGCAAAATCGTTACGTTCTCTGTGTGGTGTACACACGCCACGATTGTACCCTAATCCCCCCCCCCCCACCTATGCTCAGTCTGTTCAACCTGTTTGATGAACAAAAAGGGGGTTACTTTGTTATCGTAAGTGGTAAACAAAATGTTAGAACACCAAAAATACCGGAGTAAGACAGGAGCAAATGCCTCCTAGGTCGTAATGCCTGGTGGAATTTCATTCAGGGATCCTATGCAGGGTTACATGGAGTGACTAAGTTTATCAAACACCGCAAATCTCGTAACCGACATTGACGAAGGCACATTTTCTGTAGAACCGATAAGTTTGAGCCAATCAGATCGTTGCCATAAGTCGTTGCGTGTACACGGTCATGTAGTCCCAACATTTTGTCGATGTAGTTTTCGGCCGAGGAGCGTGTCGTGTTGCCGCCGCTCGCCGCCAGGGCGCAGTGGGGTCGCGGTGGCGTGATGAGGACTCATTGCTCAAGTCAAGGTTTGTCGGCGACGTCAATAATTAACTACATTCCTCCACAAAATAATGTAATAGCTTAGCTCTTACACGTGGAGCACAGCCAAGTGACTCGGTCCCATAAATTGTCAATCGAATAATGATGAGGTAACTTCAGTATTGGAAGTTAAGAAAAAATGTTTATCTTAAGTTTTAATGTAAGAGGGGTACATGATATCTTATCAAACTGCTTTAAAATTATATGAATATATTGTGACAATGGATTACAAATAAAATTATTACCCTAACTTCGAGAAAAAATCGTGTTGTACTGTTAATAAATATCTACTACAATTTAACGTAAACGGATGTATGAAAGAATACATTAAACAAAACTTTGAAAATAAGCACTTTTTCAACCTCGGAGAAGAGTTATATTGCAACTTTGGAAGGCGGGACAGTAGTGGGAAAAAGCCACTTCTAAACCGGAAGTGACGTCAGCTGCCAGGGCAGCTGCAGGGGTCAGATGGTGTCAGCTGCCAGGGCAGCTGCAGGGTGGAGATGGCGAGAGCATATGCCCTGAATTTGAAGTAGAATTGGGCATGAATTAAGAGTTAGTTCAAAATTGAAATTCAACAGTTATAACTGGAGCTTGGAAAGTATGTCAAGGTCATTCAGAGTAAGTTTTAAAAAAGCCTACCCAACTACTACCAGAAATAGTTCAAAGTTGAACTAGTTGGTGATAGTGGGATAGGCTGAAGTAAATTTTGAATTTTATTTGTGAACATATAATTAATGTGCAACAGCAGAGTTTAAACAAGTTGAACTTTTGTGATGAACTACAGAGTTGTAAATGCAAACACCAACGACGATGAGAAGGTAAACGCAGAGTCCCCAGATGATGTATTTGAAAAGCTTGAACAAACGTAACATTTCGAGTTGGTTTTCCCGTTCCATTTCCAATCGTTTAATTTCCAATTTCAATTTATCCTCTTCCATTCTAGTTATGAAGGGAACTTCATCCATCATATCCATCATGATTTTGTAGTGTTTGAAATTTTAAAACAAGTGATGTTGATAGTTCAAAAGTTGAAGACGGAATGAGAAGTGAAAGCGAGAAATGTTAGTTAAATAAAGAAGTGGTGGGGGGAACGAAGAATTACAAAGAAGTGGTGGGGGAAATATTTTGCTGTTCATTATTACCATCAGTAGTGTCAGATGGTGCAGGAGTTAGATTTAGTAAACTGTCTTCGTCCGAATTTTCAATCTTATCACAAATAGGACAATCGTATGTTATTTCCAAATTCATTTTGATGGTTGTAAAATTATCTACAAGTTCTTGTAAAATATTAAAAATGTCTTGTAACTCTTCCCTAGAGTTTATTTCAAAACTAGAATTCATTCGGGCCAATGGAGAGTTGTTCATTATTGGAGAGTCGGTGATGGAATGAGGATCGGCGCATAGGGAGGGGGCTTATATAATGGTGACCTTGAGCAGGCGTCTAGGGAGGGGGGCTGTCTAGGGAGGGGGCTTTTATATAGGGAACCTTGAGCTTATGATTGAATAAAACATTTAGTTCTTCTTCTCCATCTTTTAATTCAATTATTTGAACCGAAGTAGTTGTTTCATCTTCTTCACTTGATGAAGAAAACAATTCACCAGGATTTAAATATTGAACTACAATTCTGAACCATCTTATAGGATATTCGTCAATGACAGAAAGTAAGTTTTGAAACAATTCTTCCATCTCCTCCCTGTCAGTTATTATATGTTCAAATTTGATAAATTTGTTTTCCATGTTGTTAGTTAGAGTGTTGGAAGTGGAATGATTTAATATTATATAAAAATTAGAACTAGTGGTGGGGGGAAATCTCAAGGAAATCTCAAGGTCATCCAAATGAAGTTTTAAAAAAGAGTGTAAAACTGAAATTACACATTTGATGGTTCTACAGGATCGGAATACCAATCTGATCTGTATTTACATCTTTTTATCATATGTGTACAAAAATCATCTTGATGAGAATTGGTGCGTTGACAATGAGCAAGATCTAGAGGGTGAAATTTGAAACATCTTTGAGGACAACATGTATGAAAATATCTTGATTTGTAAAATTTGAAAGTTCGCAATTCCGGTGGTGGTAGTTGTTTTGTTTTGCATTTGCAATAACAAGATCCGAAGAATTCACATTTAGTACAAGCTAACCCATCCACCATCATTGGTCCTAAATCTGTACACTGTTGTTCACAACAGTAACGAGGTTTGTACTTGTATTTTTGCTCTTCCATGTTGACGCTGCGGAGTCCAGTGAAAGAATAAGAGTGTATAGTGTTCAATAGTGAGTTTTATGTACTGTGAAAAGTGGTAGGGGTAATTTCAAGGTCATCCAAATGGAGTTTTAAAAAATTATACCTTACAAGTGTAAGGATTATTAAAATTTAGGAAGTTTGTTTCTCTTTGTTTTCTTCAGACTTTTTCTCTCTCTCCGCCTTAGCCATAGCAACAAGTTCTTCTGTTGATAATGGATGTACTTCAGGAAATTTTAAAATTAATTTAGCTTGATATCCTTCTTTAGTTAATACATCTAAATCTTGGGTCATTTGTTCAATGGTGTTGTAGTCTTTTCCATAGATTTTTCCATCAAGTTGAATCATCATTCTGTACAACATTTTCTTAAATAGGTCTTGTCGTGGTGAGAGCTAAGAAGCGAATGATTATTTATACAAGTATCACATCCTTTTTATTAACTCACATTGATCATGTGATTCTTTAGTTGTAGCTTTGTCTGTCAAAAGTTATTCAACATTGGTAATACTTTTGGAACTTGATGTTATGTTGACCAGTTGGCGATGAAGAAGTTGTAGGTTGTGTAGAAATAAATATTTCATCATCGCAATATTTTGTTTTAGTGAACATCCTTGTATTAGTAGCACTAACATCAACAGTTAAGTGATAACCACCGGTAAGTAAAACTCGCATTTCGTTAGTTAAATCTTCAAGTTGTTATGGTGTTGGTATCATAAGATGCACACTTAACCTTTAGGGACATGTTGCAGTTTTATATTCAGGGATTAAGAGCGAGATGTGTACGGTATGAAAGGTAGCAGTAGACTGATGAATTTTGCAAGTACATTTCCCCTTTTATAATTATACAAAATTGGGTCAAGGTCATCCTGTGGAATTTTTAAAAAAAGCAACATATTGTAATGTACAAAGACATTACAATATGTTGCTTTTTTTATTTTTATTTTTTGTTTTGTTTTATATCATATTTATTGAAAAAACAAATACAAAGAAATATTTACAATGTTATGTACAAATTAATCAGTAGTAGGTGTTACATGAATTGTAAGTTCAGTAGAGTTGTTTCCACTGGGTCCATGTGATACCAAATAGAGTGCGCCGGGTTGAATTATACGAAGATCTTCATTTTGAAGTAGTTGTATGAAGCGCTTTGGTAAGAAGATCTGAAATTTTGCTTCATCACCAATTGTATAAGGTGCCTCGCTCAAAGTGCAATTTATAGCATCACCTACTGAAGTTTCCATTTTCTTAATAGTATGAATGATGTAGTGTTTTTCTTCTTTTAGTTCAGAACATTTCTTCGTAGGTAGAATTGATGATTTAGAATGAGCGTTGAACTGATCAACTAAACTTTGAAGTAAGTTTTGTGATGCCATATTGATGTTGTTGTTAATCTTCTTGTTAATAAGAATGTCCGTCGGAGATGTTGTCTCTTCGGAGGTTTGAGTAATACTCATGCTGTGTCATGGTAGCGCTCTCACTTTTATAATCGACACTACCCCCACCACTGACACTACCCCCACCAGTTTGTTGAAGGAAATTATTCAAGCGGTAGGCATTCTTTAAAGCGCACTGCGACCTTCGATGTTTAAAACTTTTTGATGAAATACAAAGTTCGTTGAAGTAGCATTGGAAATCTTTATCAATTATTGCATTAATCACTTCGTTGCTTGTAAATGATTGTATCCAATTTGCTTTTTCCAATCCCCTTGTGTAGATAATTTTAAACTCTTTGCAATAATGATTCATAATGTGGGGCATCATATTATAATTAATGAAACCTTCATCCCATCTTAAGTTGTGAAAATGTTTGTTCAACCATTTGTTTGTAACTTTCGCTTTAGTTGTTAGTCTATTAAATGGTACTGGAGGTTTGAACAAATAATGATAAACTACTGATGTGTTCATGTCCAAGATTACTAATTCTTTAATAATAAAATTACCATCATTTCCTCGGAAAGCTTGAAATTCAATTATACCTCTTTTAACTTCCATTATATGTGGCGCATTAGAAAACGAAACCCGTTTATTCATGATGAAGTCTTACTAACAACTGACTTAAAAATTGAATGAGCCGATGTTTATAACAGACAGGATTGTTCTTCTTCTTTCACTTCTTGTGCCACTTCATCAATATTAAAATTGGTGTGATAGTTGTTTAATTGTCTCCACATTTCAACTTCTTGAGGTATTCTATTAAAGATTGAAGTATCCACGGGACCGTATAAAATTGGAACAAAAGGTTTTTTGTCCAATGTATCAATTAGATAGTCTTTAATTATTGCACTTGAAAATATTAGTTGTTTCAAATATCTGGTGACGGGACCGGTAGTACAACTTAAAGTATAAAATTCTTCTTTAGTGAAATATAATTTAACATTATGTGTAGTTAAATCTCTGAAGCGAACAATTTGTCCTCCACGATGTTTTACTATATCAACTTCAATATTTGATTCCAATAAACTTAATCTTGTTCTTCTTCCAAATGTGTTGTTACTTAAATAGCACTCCAAAAGATGTAAATGTTTCATGAGAGATTCCCAAGTAATTTCACTGAAAGTAACCATTTTGTTTCCATGATTTAAAATAACAATTGGTGAATAATCCATTGATTTTAAAATTCCAACTGATATACTTTTTGTCATGCATGAAGAAATTGGGTAGATAATCCGAAGAAATACTTCTGTTAAAATATTGGTTGTAATGTTAACTTCAACCTTCTTCCTTTTTACTTCTTTTTCAGCTTTTTCTTCTTCTCTCTTCTTATGTTTGTTGAATTTTAGGAACTCGTCCATTTCTCGTTCAACTTGTTTTTCTATATCTGAACTATTATCATCCATTAGAGGTGTATTTTCTTCTCCGTTAGTAAAATTCATCTTGCGAATGATGTTTCCCATACGACGGTTGAAGATAGAATGAAGTTTCTACTAATTATTTTCTCGCTTTTATATTTTTCGTAAATCCTTGAAATTTATACAATTACATAATTGTTTGTTTTGAACTTGTCTTTCACAAATGAAATTCTAACCTCAAAAATTAAAGCAGATAATTCTAACCTCAAAAATTTGCAGTTGTTGTACAATTCTTCTTAAAGTACATTCTTCACAATTCCGGTCAGCGGTGTGTAAGTAACTATTTTATCATGTAGAATTAGACAGTATGCCGAAGTTCCATCCGCTACTGGTTCTTCAAATTCCATTTCAATTTTTATATCTACACTTGATGATTTTACCGATTCATTTTGTTTTGAACAATCGATTACAATTATTGGAGCCTTGGAATAATACTGGTCAGGTGATAATAGTGGTGTATTAGTCTTTCCATAATATGACGATTGAAATCTTGCATACATATCGTATAAAATAGAAAAACGTTTTTTGCTGAACATGACATTCAAATTGTCATAGGGAAAGAATTGAGAGTTTAGGAAAACTTTACAATTCTTTATTTTACAGTGATCAAATTGACCAGCATTTGCAGTGATAACATCTTTTCGCTTAGTTTGAAAACCGAGTATTATGTACCTTGCTCGTTCCAAGTAAGTTGATGTCTTGACGGTCCATGTTTGTCGTTCTGTCTGAGGTAGTGTAGGGTATTCATGAAATTCCCAACTTCGGAATGGCATCACAATATCACGGTCAGATTTCAACTTTCTCAATAATAGGATTCTATGTTCATCAGCCAATCTTACATGAGGTACTCTCCAAACAACTTTATCCAACTGTAGTTGCCATTCCAGTTTATCTTCCGTAGTTGCAGGGTCTGCAAGTATCAAGTCCTTATTAGTTGAAGATCTGAGTAATACTAATTCTTGTTTGACATTTATTATTACCCGTTTGTAATCTTCAGCGAATCCCAAAAGCAATCGTAAAGGTACATGAAAATCAAAGTGACCGTTGGAAGCTGGTGTTATAGTGTCTTTTTCGGGGGCAACCCATCCGGCGGTGACTATTGAATTCTTCTCATGCGGTGTTAATGATGTTAATCCTTTCAATGTCGTTGTTAAACCAACCTTTTTTGTTGAATCAACCGTCACCCCTGATATTTCATATCTTATTTCATCAAAAAGATATGCCATCGGGTTATTTATAAAAGGAACTGTTGAAGCAGTTTTTCCATCCAATTTTAATACCCGTCCTTCAATGTACAAGTAACTTTCACACGGTAAAGTGTAAATATCTTGTTGTTGAATGGGGATCCTTATTTCATCGTTATTGTTTAATTTTGATGAAGTGTAAGGGTTGTGCGTGTGATATTCCTTCTCCCATAGTGTTTCGTCGAACGTTGGTCCTTGAGATATATCCAGGATATCCATCGCTGTTAAGTTTCAATCCAATCTTTTGTAGAAAACGAATGTTTTCCGATGTTAACTCTTCCAATGTCGAGGAGCTACTGAGCTCCCGACTCTTCCGTTGCGGTTTAAATGATAATCCCATGTTGACTTTTATGTTGCTGCTCTGATGTGTATCCGTATAGTAATTGTTTCTCCTCTAAAGTCAACACTATGACCGTCTTGATCCAATATGTTCAGTACGATGTCTGAAATGAAACTGGTGTTTAACGGTAGGTATATCAAGTTTTGTGGCTTCTCAACAATTTTAAAACCGGGAGCCACTTTTGGATAAAATGTATGTAAAATATGCTGATTAACTCCATCTCTATACGATCCGTGTATAATGTTGCATGTGACATCAATACTATTTACTTTCAATATTGTTACAGTTGAATCACCTGAATGAGTAGTTCCAGGAGTTAAGATTTTTTTTTTTTGTATCTGTAAATCCAAGTAAACTGCCAATCGACTGTTCCAAGCTGACATCAATATAATATTTTGAAGTTATTTCTGCTTTTAAAGTATTATTGTTTCCTTTAACGGTGATATTGTCTTCTCCGAGTTGTTTCTGTAATAATTGGTTTATATCATCAATTTCATAAGCTCCAGTAGGAAATGTAATTATTTTCAATTCTGAGTATTTTCCTGCAGCATCCTTAGTTTCATAATAATGTAGTAAATTGTTTTTTCCTTCTGTAACATTAGGAATTGAATTGTAGGTAGTCAAATCAAGTAATGCCGCTTCCCATAATCTTTCCTTGGATAGACGCAATGCTGGGAACAGCGTACTTTTCAATGTGGATGAATTTCCACTCAGTGACACTGTATACGATGACATCTTAAAGCTGACTGACACTCTTCGCTAGAAACTCCAAACATAAATGCCCACATATTTCAGTATTGTTAGGTTGTTCTCTTTTGTAATTGTAAAAAATGTTTTTGGAGTTTCGAAAATAATGTTGCAGTTCTTTTGGCGGTGGTAGATTGCCAAAACTGTCAAAGTAGTAAATGGTTTGTCCGAGTTTTTTATAGCATACCCAATGAGTGCCTGGACCATAGGTGGAATCCAAATTTACTATTCCAGTTTCATTTTTCCATATTTTAGTTGGTAATGCATCTTTCATAAAAACTCCTCGAAAGAATGGTATTTTCAAACAATTTACATAATCATTTAACTGATGATTTGTTAAGGCTTTATTTGGAATTATCAATTGATTCTTCTTATTTAGTACACACGGTATGGTCTTAGGTATAAACCTGCTCCGTTTTTTACCATTTGCCAAACAGAAGTCTTCTTTACACTTGCCTTATGAGTTCTACGACGTCCTTTTTTAATGTTTCCACCTCTTTTGGGAGCGCCTCTCTTTGCAGGTCTTCCTCTGCGACGTCTTCCACCACCTAACTTTGCTTTTGTCTTCATGGCTGTAGTTACTGCCCAAGCTGCTGCTTTTTCTGCAATATTTGCGTCACTTGATTTTACTCTTTGCCAAGCTTTTTCCGCTAGAATTTTATCTGCTATTGATCTATTTGTTTAATCTTTATACTTTGAATATGCTATATCGTGTTCTTTGCAAGCTTGATCTAATTTATTAATTCCAGGATCTCCTCTTGCTAAACGTTTTGCCAACTTAGTTCCAGGTCCACAATATTGATAACCTCCGGGCAGATGTAATTCGTATGGTAAAGCGTCTATTGCTCGATTTACAACAGCACCAATAGGTATCCGTCTAAGCAGGGATAACGCAGTTGAAGTTATACCACGTCCTCTCTTGTTGCTGTCTTGATGATGACTGAGTGATACGGCCTTCATTATGTAGTCTTATATAAACTGGTGTGTTTACTCCACAAGATACATTACATAAATGAATAAGTTATGTATAATTTTTTATATTTAAACACTTAGTTATTCAAATTAATTATATACTGATTTATAATTCTATTTTTAATCCAAGCTTCTCGTTCATCGGGTTGAATCATCACATGATTCGTTGTACTAGCTATATGATTATGGGTATCAATAAGTAAATTGCCCACTATTCTTATTAAACAATCTAAATTTACAGCATCTTTTGGATGTTGAGGATCATGTAATTGCATAATACGTTTATCATTACATGTGTAAGCTGTTGAATCACTTTTTGATGTTTTTATGACTTGTCCAATAGTAGCAGCATCATTTGAATCTTCGCCTGGTAAAATATTAATTATTTTCTTCATCTTTGCATCATATTTGGTCCCAAAGTGTTTATCCCAAGTTATTGTTTGTTTCATTGTAACACAATCATTTGCTTCGTAACCAGGATAAATATCTTTTATTCTTCTATTACGACCATTGTATGTACCTAATGTACCACCAGTAGCAATTAATGTTTGCACCATTAGAGGTACATCTGTATCTTTTATACCAAATCTTCCATTTGTTATTGTTTTACGTCCTGCATCCCATTCATCATTATTTCCTTGCATTAAATTAAACTTTTCATTTCCATGTATAAATTTATCTCCCCGCTTTAACACGGCATCTTCATGTTTTACAAAATTGGATGTTTCCTTTTTTAATTCTTTAGATAATTGTTCTATAGTAACAGCATCTTTTGGTTGAGAACCAAACTTTACATTTGTCAATGTTTTACCATGACAATCGATTTCATTAACATCTTGTAAAATACAGTTGTCCTTGATGTATTTTAGGTTTACAGCATCACCGTCTTCCTTTGGGTATCCAATGTCATTTATAATAAATTTATAAAAAGAATATCCATGTTCAGTTTTTTCCGGTATTATAGAATGTAAATATTCTTTATTAACTGAATCTTTATCATTTTTGGGATTTCCCACGTTGGTTATTCTATAATTTCCAGCATCATATGTTTGTCCATCTTTTAAGTTGTTACCCCATTGCAATTTTAAAGTATTTGAAAGTTCAGATGATAAGTACTCTTTAGTAATTGCATCAGAACCTTCAGTTGGTTTACCAACATTAATTAATCTATGTGATTCAACATCATAAGTATTCTTATGTAATTTTAATGATGTTGAAATAGCTTCTTTTACTGTCTTCAAATTTGCTCCATCAGTATCTTCTTCTGGATCTTTAACTAGTTTTAAACGTTTATTACTTATGCTATAGTCACCTTCAGGTGTTTGCGGTAATCCACTTCTTTTTCTGTCTTCTCCAACTTGCACTCCTAAAGCGGAGTACCGTCCGAACTTGTCGACGCTCATGTTAGAACTGATACGTCTTATGCTTGCACCTCTTTTATATCCACGGACAATTATACGACTATACCGCGATTCCTAAGTTCATCAACTAGAGCCACCCATTCATTATTCAAACCTGTATGACCGGCTTCCATGGCTTCATGCAATAGTCTCATTCTATCAACCAATTTATTGATATCATTGTAGTAAATCACATTCGTATTGTATAGATTTTTCATCAATCCTTTACCAGATGTTGAAGTATCTCCTTTACTCTTTTTACCATGTTGTTCAAGAAGTGATAAATCCATAAGTGATAAAGATTTTCTTTTCAGTGGTTGTCTCACCGCTGGTGCAGTACGTAATGTTGGCAATTTTCGTGGAGGAAACAACTTTTTTATAACGATGTTATATTTTGTTGCACGTGAACGATTAATCATTGCATCCTTTGAGTAGTTTCTTTTATGAGCGTTAGTATTTTGTAGAATCTCCTTAAAAACACTTAAATCTTTGGATGAATATCTTAGTGGTATGTTTTTAAAAATTAATTCATATAATCCTTTTGTTCCTTTATATCTATGCTCACCAATAATGATGTAATCGTCTTGTGTTATTTCAAGCTTTGAATCGCCAATCTTCAATTCATTCCCATCAATTCTTGCTCCGTATACGTGTGATCTACTCAAATTCGGGTTTGATTTCATGTCATGTAGCATTTTCATTATATATTTTCTTCCAAGAGGTCCATGTTGTAATATATCGCTACTCAATTGAGTTAAATTTGGAATAGATTGTTCTGCTTCTGGTATTGGCTGTTCTTCTTCCTTTTCAACAATTGGTTCTTCTTCTTCTTTTGTTTCTTCTTGCTCACTAGCACTTGTATATGAATCATCATCTTCTTCTTTTTTTAATGCTTGTACTTCTTGTTTAGAAACTGGTAGTAAAACATCTCCTTCATAACGAGGTTTACCAATAGTTTCTGATATCTGTTTTAAAGGTTCCGTAATAGGTTTAAATGTAGTCTCTAGAAATTCTTCTCTTTCACTTAAACCCATCCTCAATGCACGATTCTTCATCCTAATAGAATCACTCAGTGATTTTATTTCTTTCAATAGTTTTTCTTGATTCACCATGTTTACACTGTGAAGTTCAACATGTAACTAGATGTAGCATCGGTAGTTCAACGCATAAATACAAATTTATCCAACCCTATACGATATCTACCATTTTTAATATCTTCTTCCTTCATAATAACGAGAAAGATATATTTCTCATTCCATGCTTTGCCACACATCTCTTTAAATTTTTCAAATGGCATATCCGCATTTACATGATCATTATATATATGCTTTAAATTTGTTTCATCTTGCTTGAAGATGATCAACATATTTGCATTGTCTCTTATAAGTTGTTTTGGAATTTTACTGTATGTTTGACCAATATAAATGCTATCAATATTATGATGTCTTCCCATAGCAAAATAATTCCTTATTGTGTCATGATTTTCACAAGAAACATCGTCAAATATAAAAATAGAAAATGGTTTTGCTTCATTTGGTTGCATAATTGTTTCACTGGCATTAAACTTGTAAAAATTCACTTCAGGTACACTTGCAAGTACTTTATCCAATAATTGATATTTTGGTTGTTGCAATGATTTTGAAAAAATGTATATATTATTAAAACGCAATCCTTTAGGATTAGTTATAAGGTTAAAAACAACATTAGTTTTTCCACAATTTGAAGGACCAGTTATTAGACATCTTATCGTATTTGGTAGTAATTCACCATGTTTTCCATGATTTAACTTATCATTGTCAACTGTCAATTCATCAATGTTATTGATATTAAATCGATCTTTTTGTTGTACAATCTCCATCTTGTATAAAGGTTAAACACACAATGAGCTATTAAACAACTATACTAAGTCTTTTGAAGGAATCCAAGAGTCTTCACTTTTATCAAACCCTAACCACCGGACTTTAACCATATCCTTTTTCCTTTGTAAAATCTTCTCGACAAGATATACATCACCAACTGTTGATTTCAACAATTCGTGTCCGTAGAATCCACCTTGAAGTAATTCACCCTTGTTATCCTTTAATAAATAGGTTTCAGGTATAGTTGGTTGCACTTTATAAATTGTAAATACTTCATTAGTCCAATTTGGTAGATATCTTTTACTAAATACACCTTTGTATTTGCTTATACGAACTTTATCGTTGACCTTGAACTTCTTTGGTTGCAATTTTTCTAATTTCGGTGTTGTATTATTTTTAATGCGTTGTAATACAATTTTCGCATTAGCACTGTTTACCTGGATAGGTTTCATTCCAATGGTACGATGATATTTGTTGTTATACTGTTTTATAAGTTGTGGTAATATGTCATACCACACATATGATCCTCGTTTTGAAAATTGTTTATACATCGCACCTTTCAATGTTCTATTGAATCTTTCAATTATTGAAGCTTTAACTTCAGAATTTGTAGAATAATGATTTATTTGATATTTCTTCATCAAAGCTCTAAAGTCTTTATTAAAATATTCTTTTCCATCATCGGTCTGTAGATGTTTAATTTTAAATTTATTTCTTTGTATTATGGTTTCCATAGCTTTTGTAACACTTTTACCAGTCTTATCCTTCAATGGTAAAGCGTCAGCTATTTTAGTAAAACAGTCTATAATTGTTAAAATATATTTAAATCCTTTATTTATTTTACTGTGCGGTATCATTTCAATGAGATCAGCTTGATAAAGATCATTCATTCCTTTAATGATTGTACTTCTTCTTGGAAATCTTCTTCTTGCTGGTTTATGTAGTTCATTTACAATCTTGTCCTTCACACTTTCCATCTTCAGATGTTTCTTGTACACCGCTTGTAAAAATACTGACCCATAGAATAGTTAATTCTCATTTATATAGTTTGAATATAGGTCAAGGCCATTTCCTATTAGTGTAAAAAAGAGGGAACATGGCATTGGGCTTGCCATGTCCCCTCTTCTTTACGGAAAGGAAAAAGGAAGAAGGTAGAGGACGAAGAATAGGTTTACTGGTCGATAGGGTTCAGGGAGTAGTGGCCGAATGGTAAAGTATTAATTTTATCTTCTAAAATATGGCGCTTGTCATCTTTGTAGCTTAATGCCCACTTTGTTTGTTTGACACTAAAAAGTTGATGATTATAACTTCTAATAGTGTTGAACGTTGCAGTTGTTTCAACATTTTCAAACAAACATCTTTTATAATGTTCAAACTGTACGTTCTTCTTCAGGAAAGAAGTTTTTATTCCTTTGGCCTTCTTCGTGACTTGATGTTCGTTCCTCTCGTTTATGTACAGTTGAAATGAATACAGTTTGGACATTAATGCTACAATTTCCATCATCGGCACACCATTTGTTTCATCTTTAAATTTTCCCAATACTTTCTTATTTCTGTCATAGTCGTAATTTGGATGATCCTTAGGATAATCGGAAAAGTCGAAATCATCTTTATATATAAAGGTGCGTAGATCTTCATACATGTCATTTGTTTTAATCCAGTAAATTAGTGCATCCGTGTCCATATATGCAATACCAATGTTCTCTCTTCCATAATAGTTAACCATCTTCTTATAATGAAACTCGTACATATGTGTTTTTGAAATATCCAAGATTGACATTCCAAGATACAAAGGACGATCCATTGTAACTGACTTCTTGTTCATGGAAATAACAACTAGATTTTCATTAATAATTATAGATGAACCAAAGTTTGGTTGTTGCACCAATTTCTGTAATTTTACTGGATCAGTTACCAATTTGATATCCTTATGTTTCCTTTTGTTTTCCAAAGTCTTGCCAAATATTGCGTTATTCATTAATTTGAAAAAATCTTTTTGAAAACTTGATGTAGCAGTGGCTCTTCTTCTTGTGTTGTTGTCGATGTAAGGTTTTAACCAACAAGATTGAGAAAATTGTAGTACTCGATTAATTTTTGTAATTCTCAATCCTAAGTCTAAAGCTTGTTGTATCATCCAGTAGTGTCCAACATATCGAGACTTGTCGGTTAAAGTCATCATTAATTTTGGCCATCTTCCAGTAGGGGAAATTTCAGTCTTAGGAAGAAGTGGTAAATCATAATGTTGATCATGAAGATGTTCAGGATATTCAAAATTAACATCAAAAATGTAACCAGTTTCACCATGCTTCGGTATATCCATTATGTTTCCAATCAATTCTGGATCTATCCATTTAAAATTATCATATGGAAGGGGATTCGACATTGCCCATCCGTATAAGTTATTTGCATCAAAATAACCCAGGAATGTTGTTGGTTTTGATGCATCATAATCGGGCAGATACTTGTTGTTCGCCTTGAAATATCGTGTAACGCTTTGCGTCAATCCCCCTCGAACTCCTGACTCTAACATCATAACCATATCTATATCAGTAAGAAGTTGTATTTTACAATTTGTTTCTTTCAACATAGCTTGCCATGCTAATCCAGGTGAAGTGTACGAATGAAGAGGGTCCAATCCATATGCTGCAAAACATGTATTTCTAAATTCTTCCATTATATCACATAGTAAAGTTACATCCAATTTAACATAAAAATCTGAATATTCTCCCAATGTTCTAAATCCTAAATCGTTCCATACTTTACATGCATGATCATAGTCCTCTTGAGATATGTCCATGTCATAAAGTTTACTTTTGAATTCTTCTTTAGCCGGAAGTGATGTTTCATTAAATCTTTCTAAACTGTCTATGTAATCATATGGAAACACACCTTTCCGAAGTACCAAATCCAGTTTGTCGTTATTTACAATCTTCTTTGTTTCCATTAAATCTTGTTTCCTTAAATTTTCTGAAAGTTTGGACAAACTCGACGGCATAAATCTGTAGGAGTCTAAGAATCTTAGTTTCATGTTTCCAACTTCTTTGGAAAAACTTATGAACTTCTCTGAAGTTTCAGCTAACACATCGATTTTACCATCGTCTCTTCCTAGTTCAGGTATTATAAAATGAGCATCGTACCCACTGAGGTTATGCAGAACCACAGGAATAAATAGTGGTAAACGATAGCTTAAGTTGCATTTATTACAAGCAGCACCCCTGTAATAACATGTGAGGTGATCGTGATCTTTAACTTTATAATTCTCAATAGTAAAATCATTTTTGCATAAGAAACATCGAGTTGCATTTTCATGTTGAATTTCTTCTTCTTCCTCCATCGGTTTCATTGGTACAATATTTGTATATAATCTTTGTGCATTTCCAGCTATTGAATATAAGTGATCAAGAAATATTTTTTCTACATTTTCACCACGATATACTAGAGGTTCTGAAGTTAATCCATATCTGTTTAAATGTTCTTCTGATAATGTTGATTTAACCATTAAACAAAAACTGTTTGGTTTGTGCATTTGATACTTGACACTTTTTCTAGCTTCACAATTTTCATCTTCAACAGGAACAAGTGTTGATTCAAAGTCCGCATACACAACTAGAGGAATACGGTACTGATGATGAACCTTTTCAAATGTAACAAATGCTCTGCTTTCCGAAGGTAAAATAATCTTTGCTTCATAATTATTGTTACATAATCTTTTGTGCTCTTGTAACCATTCTCTTGAGTGTAGCCCATCTCGTTTAAAATTGAAACATCTCTTGCAAATTAACTTTCTGTGTCGATCTTTAGAAAGCTGCTTATTAACAAGACGATCAAATTGCTTTATGTACACATAGTGAGACACATCTCCTCGCGTTAGTAGTAGTAAATCCGTATGATCTGGTAGCTCTTCTTTTGCAATACGTAAAGGATACACTTTGTTTGAACTATCTAATGCAAAAACATTGATAGACGTACCAGGATTTTTCTTCTCAAATTTTGATATATCTTTCAGTGATACAGGATAAGTGATTCCTTGAAAATTGTATCTAAATCTTTGATTTTCATATTCTTGGTTAGGTCTATTCACATGAAGTGGTGGTACAAATTTAGCTGTCATTGCATAACGAAAACATTCATTGTCTTCATTTTTAACATTAACACAAGATTTTGTATTTTCAATTCTTTTTGGTAAAGGAATGTAACTAGATCCCATTAGTCCATATCCATGTTTATGAACTCTTATATCTAATACTTCAATACTTGTAAGACTCCATCCGGATCCTCTTCCTTCGTGTTCCTGAATTTTTGTTAATATTTCTTCTATACAATTTTCTATTATTGAATCAATGTTTGAACTTTCCATAATGGTTCGGTTTTTTGTTATGAATCCTCTTGGTGATAATTCTTCTTGTACATTTATAAACATAGCTTCTAGTAGTAAACCAAATTTAAGAAAGTTTAATCTTTTCAATTCTTCTTTTAAAATTTTACTTACGATTGGTTTTGCTTCTCTAATAAATTCTTCTAGCTTCAAGTTTTCATTTTGAATCTTATGATGCATTACTACTTTACCGGGTAATGCAAATACTTGTAGATTCGGTAAAGTAGTTGAAGATGTTGCTGTTATTTCATCTTGTTGTTCTTGTTCTTCTTGTTGTTCTTGTTGTTCTTGTTCTTCTTGTTGTTCTTGTTCTTGTTGTTCTTGTTTTTCTTCTGGGTTGTTGTGAATTAGTTATTTATGACAGTCTAATAGAATTTCATCGTGAAACGATTCCAAACATTTATCGCAACGATACATGTTGAGATGTTTACTCTTCGAAATTTTGCCAAGAAATGAAATAGGCTCTCGCGTTCCTCCTTTTATAACGGTCCCCCCACCACTATTTCATCTTCTTCACTATACAAGGAAATCAAACTTTTTAAATAAAAATATTAACCTTCAACAAACTAATTGTTCATTCGTGTTCTTTATTCCCATTGGAGTTTTAGTATATACTTCTTTATATTCAAGCTTTAACTAACTTTCCCCCACCCAACTAATTTTAGTTACTTTTAAAACCAAACACCTGCCCTCCAAACATCTATTAGGACAGATGTTATGGGACAGATGTTGAAAGAACAAATGTTAGGGTGGAAATGGCTAGAGCACAGGCACTTGGTTAAACTAAATTTGCACATAAATTAACTAGAGTTGAACTAAAAATTCGCATAAATTAAAAGTTAGTTCAAAACTAAAATTCGACAGTGTTAAAAAACTCTAACATTTGAACAAGAATAAACATTAGTTCAAAACTGAAATTCAACAGTGTTAACCAAATTCTAACAGTCGAACAAATAGGTCAAGGTAATCCAATTTTAACGCGAGAACGAGGAATAGAGCACTAAGTGGCATGTTAGTCCATTACCACAAAGTGATCTATTCCTCGCTCTCTATTCTACATCTACTTTTTTCAGTTTACTTATTTATATTAAAATGTTCAAATTTTACTATGTAGAATGTCCATTCTTTCTCTTCAACTCTTCGATTGTTTTTAGCAATTGTAACAAATATTCGTTAGTTTTCACCAAAGTCTTTAGTTTGCTACATCCAATTTCAATGGAAGGTATTATAAGTTGTAATTTTATAAGTTCAATCTTTTCTTTCTTGCGAATTTCTTTCTTTATTATATTATTCCTTATTTTTGCTGAAGATTTAAACTCCATGTTGTTTCTGCTAAAGCCACAATAATAATAAAAGTCTCTTGAAACAACCTGCATTTATACACATTCCCCCACCACTTTATAATCCCCACTCCTTTCCCCCTCTTCTTTATATGTGGAAGGAAGTATTATAATTAGATTCCTAATATTTCTTTTCCTTCTTCACTACGTGGGGGAAGGGTAATTTGTTATTACACTAGTTGTGCAAGAAAATAGCCGCCAGTGTCCACACCTTGTTCGTAGCACTCCATCATAGATTGTGCCCACTGCAACATGCGGTCTCTGTCATTTGGTGTGACAAGGAAAGAATGACTATCACCATACAATATAAAAGAGTCAATTCGTACATAACATCCTGAGTCCAACCATTTATTAGCTTCAGCCATAAACTTTTCTATTGTATCAAATGGAAATTGTGGATCAATTGCTATGACTTTACGTTCTTCACTAAGTTCAACAGTATAATCATCATCGTCCTCATCATCTTCACTTTCACTGTCGTTACTTAAAGTGTCTTCAGATTGTTCAAAAACATCAGAAATTTCAGAAAAATTAAAATTTTCATTCAGATGAGGAGGCATTTTGAAGCAAGAAATATTATAAACAGCAGAGACGAAACGACAAGAGCGGCATGTAGAAGAAAAATGAAGGGGTGACCAACGCTCGCTCCGCTTTTATAATAGTATGCAAATGAGGGGTAGGTGCTGACCATGACCACTCATCGACCCAAAGGAGTGGGGGAAGTACTTTTCTTACTACTTGGATGGAAGTAGGTTAGTAGGTCACGAGACTTAGAGTGTTAAAAAATAATGGGGGAGAAACACGACGCTATAACGCGTTGTGTTTCTCCCCCAGTATTTTTTAAGCAATAATTTGGAAAAAGCTATGTGAATTTACTTGCTACGCCCCCACCTTGTAATACCATCCAGTTTGTGTCTGAGGAGATAGTCTTTAGAGTCTAACTCATAAACGGATTTCTCTTTGCGCAAGGATTCAATCACTTTAATATTATATCTTACGCCGTTACAAGTTGCCAAAATGTGTTCGTTGTCAATAACACTTTCAAAAAAATAGACACAACCTCTCTTAAGCCTATTTCCTTTCACACCAATAATTTTGGATTGGTATTCAACAGTGGGGGTTTCTGTCACTTGTAGTTCAGAAATGTGTTTTACGACATGTACACGGCAAAAACTTTCGTTTTTTACACATTTCCTCCCACAAGGTGATCCTTTCTTAATTCCCCTAGTAAGCATTTCAGGGCAAGTAGTGGGACGGCTAAATGCCCTACGACGCTGTTCTTGTAATAATTGAAATTGCTCTGAAGGAGCGGGTTTAGGAGTAGGTTTAGGAGTAAGTTTAGGAGCTGGTTTAGAAGCTGGTTTAGGAGCTGATTTAGGAGATGATTTAGTAGCAGGTTGAGAGGATTCAGTTTTGTGATAGGTATGATCTTCAGGTGTACTAAGTGGTGGGGTAGGAGGCAATGGTGATAGTGGGATAATGGGTGTGCTTAGACGATGAACAATGGTTTCAACGGAAGGGGTATTAGGATGGTGGTGAACTGGCTTCTGCGGTGGCGGCATAGTAGTTGATGGTGGTGCGGAGTCCTTTGAAGGCGAAGGCGGTGAAAAAATACTACGAAGTCTAGAAGTGTTAGTTGGCGGAAGAATAGCTCCAGAAGTTGAAGGTTGAGATGCAAGTCGATTCTTGTAGCAATCAGGAAGGTTTTTGAGGCGAAGAGTTTTCTTAGGTGCAGGAACAGCTGTAGTAGAAATAGAAGTCGAAGTAGAAGTTAAAGTAGAAGTTGTAGTTAGCAGAGATAACATGGTTGTGGCTCCAAGTTCGCAGCGTAACGTCTGGAATCAGAATGAAATGTTAGCCGCAGTCGGTACGTCTTTTATAACAATATGCAAATGAGAAGGGTAGCAGCTGGCCGAGACTGATTATTGACCTGGGAGGTGGGGGAAAAGGGGAAAGAGAAGGTATTTATTTAAAATAATTCGCATAACTTTTGACTAAAATAAGATAACCAAATTCTTCTTTTACCAAAATGTTTGTCTTACATAGACCTTTTCAATGATGTATCGCTTGTCCAAATCCGTCAATCCGTTATCAAGTTATAGCCATTTTAATTTTTCAGGTCATGACCGGTCGTTCACCCGTAGTAGGGGAAGGAGTGGGGGTAGGAGTGGGGGAGGGAGGGGGGGGGGGTCGACTCCATTTTTTCGGGGGGGGGGGGGGGAATCGGCTCCATTTTTTCGGGGGGGGAGGGGGGGGGGGTCATTGACCCTTCCGAAAGTGGGTCAAGGTCATTCAAGATTTATAATGATCCAAGGTGATGGGAACAGTAATACTGTTCCCACCACCCTGTTTGCCTAGCGGTTCCCACTCCCAACCCACTAGTTACGTTCTGCAAGGGAGGTCCCTGGGCCGTCCGCATCAAAGCGTAACGTCCCGTCCGCATCAAAGCGTAACCATTAATTTCAGGGAAACTGGAACAGCAGGGAGGCCCTGGTCCGTCCGCATCAAAGCGTAACGTCCCGTCCGCATCAAAGCGTAACCATTAATTTCAGGGAAACTGGAACAGCTAATGCAGAAACGCAACTCTAACACCCACCCAAACTAATCCCACCCATCATATTCCTAAACAAAATGCAAAAAACCTAGTCCGCAATTTGCGGATGTCCCACCCCTTCTAAGTGAAGTTCAACTTCTGAATTTACAATCTACCCCCTAACATCTAGCTGAAAGGCAAAACAACAACATAAATTATTAATATCAACACTTAAAACTAACAACACATCATTATTAAAAACCAAATAATTCAACACAACCAAATACCATCATTATTCTTAAAATTAATACACCTTAATGCTAAACACCTCTTAAAATTAATACACCTTAATGCTAAACCCAACTTATAACTAACATCGCAATGCGCAAATTATTTCTTAAATTAAATACAACTTAAAACTAAACACACACACACACACACACACACACACACATATACCACATTGCATTAAAAAACGCAACATAGTAGAAGAAGTTCAAATATATATAGGCCTACTATATATTTGAAACCTCTTGCTGAGTCGCCAACAACCTTTCGCTATGAAAGTTTGTTGACGACTGACGCTAAGATCAGGCTCGTATTGCTCCTCGGATTCTCGAGTAGTGGGGGAAGTTGTTTCACTCCAGTACAGTGTTCAATCCAGTCCAGTTCGCAGCATTGTAAAAGGAAGGCGAAGGAGTGGGGAGCAGCATATGCACAGCAACGCAAAACCAAGGTTTGAGGTTAGAATTATCCATGTGCAGTAGCGCTAAAGTGAGTAATACAGGACTAGGCGCATGCGCAATAGCATAGTCACTATTCCGATCCGGAGAACTCGTTGCATGCGCAGCAGGTTTGAGGTTAGAATTATCCATGGCAGCTGCCATATTTAGTCTGGTTTCACCACATAAAGTCAACAACCGGTAGTGACCGGCCATTGACCTGGAGGAGTGGGGGAAGGAGTGGGGGAAGGGGGGGGGGGCTCCATTTTTTCGGGGGGGGGGGGAGGGGGAGGGGGGGGGGGGCTCCATTTTTTCGGGGGGGGGGGAGGGGGGGGGAGGGGGGGGGGAGGTCATTGACCTTTCCGGTCGGTCATTGACCCCAAGGAGTAGGGATAGACACAGAACCCTACTTCTCTTACTACTCAGGTGAAAGTCGGTCAACCAGTCATTTGCTTGCCATCTGCCGCCATCTGGCTGGAGTTATTGCCTCTATAAAGGTGGGTAGTTTATCGCGCTACAAACATTCATTGCCTCGCATCCGCTCGGTCATCATCTCTCGTTAGTTTTATGTTATGACTACTTCACTTACTAGGTTTGAGGTTAGAATTATCCATGGAATAGCCTTCGTAAATTCTAACCTATAAAATTACTACTCTGGCTTTCTGTTTCAATTTCTTTTACACTTCATTTTATATCTCAGTCTTATTTTAACTTCTGAACTTAACACATCGGTTATGATGACTGCACAATGTTTAAAATTAAAGCTTTTGCGAACACAACACATATTACGAAGTACTTCTAAACCTTCAATTTCAAAGTGTAGAACTAATTTAAATAGAGTTAGGAAGAAGTACAGTTTTAACCCATTATACTCAAAGACTTCGCAGGTTAATGTTGATGATAATGTTATTTACAACATTTTGCATTCTATGTTACAATTCAACAACTTTGAACTTGTTACACCTATCGACTGTGTTCAACAAGTTTTTTTATTTTACCCCCACTATTCCTTATATAAGTGCTCTAACCACAATTCCTACTTCATCCTTCTCTATTCTGTTCAGCTGAGCTAATATTTGAGGTTAGACTTATCCATGGCGGCCGCCATGTCTGGTACAGTTTTACCACATAGAGTCGGCGACCGGTTATTAGTCTAAAGGAGTGGGGGAAGGGGTGGTGGGGGGAAGGTTGCCGTTTTATAAGCCCTCTCCCTAGGCGGCGCTTCTCATTCGATCGCCAACTTTCAAACAATAAACACCTCTCCCATGGCACGAATGAATTATCCCACTATCACCAACTAGTTCAACTTTGAACTATTTCTGGTGGTAGTTGGGTAGGCTTTTTTAAAACTTACTCTGGATGACCTTGACATACTTTCCAGGCCCCCAGTTATAACTGTTGAATTTCAGTTTTGATCTTACTCTTAATTTTTGTTCAACTTTTAGAGTTTAGTTAACACAGTTGAATTTTACTTTTCAACTAACTCTTCATTCATGCCCAATTCTACTTCAAATTCAGGGCATATGCTCTCGCCATCTGCACCCTGCAGCTGCCCTGGCAGCTGACACCATCTGACCCCTGCAGCTGCCCTGGCAGCTGACGTCACTTCCGGTTTAGAAGTGGCTTTTTCCCACTACTTCACAAACTAATCATTTGTGCTAATTTTTACTAGTTTTTGCATTAAACCATTAGTTTGTATCACAAACTAATCATTTATGCTAATTTTTACTAGTTTTTGCATTAAACCATTAGTTTGTATCACAAACTAATCATTTGTGCTCATTTTCACTAGTTTTTGCTTAAAACTATTAGTTTGTATCACAAACTAATCATTTGTGCTAATTTTTACTAGTTTTTGCATTAAACTATTAGTTTGTATCACAAACTAATCATTTGTGCTAATTTTTACTAGTTTTTGCATTAAACCATTAGTTTGTATCACAAACTAATCATTTGTGCTAATTTTGATTGGTTTTTGCATTAAACCATTAGTTTGTACCACAAACTAATCATTTGTTTTAATTTTTACTAGTTTTTGCATTAAACCATTAGTTTGTATCACAAATTAATCATTTGTGCTCATTTTCAATAGTTTTTGCTTTAAACCATTAGTTTGTATCACAAACTAATCATTTGTGCTAATTTTTACTAGTTTTTGCTTTAAACTATTAGTTTGTATCACAAACTAATCATTTGTGCTCATTTTCACTAGTTTTTGCTTTAAACTATTAGTTTGTATCACAAACTAATCATTTGTGCTAATTTTTACTAGTTTTTGCATTAAACTATTAGTTTGTATCACAAACTAATCATTTGTGCTAATTGTTACTAGTTTTTGCATTAAACTATTAGTTTGTATTACAAACTAATCATTTGTGCTATTTTTGATTGGTTTTTGCATTAAAACATTAGTTTGTACCCCAAACTAATCATTTGTGCTCATTTTGATTAATTTTTCTATTAAACCATTAGTTTGTATCACAAACTAATCATTTGTGCTAATTTTTACTAGTTTTTGCATTAAACCATTAGTTTGTACCACAAACTAATCATTTGTGCTCATTTTCAATAGTTTTTGCATTAAACCATTAGTTTGTATCACAAACTAATCATTTGTGCTCATTTTGATTAATTTTTCTATTAAACCATTAGTTTGTATCACAAACTAATCATTTGTGCTAATTTTCACTAGTTTTTGCATTAAAATATTAGTTTGTATCACAAACTAATCATTTGTGCTAATTTTTACTAGTTTTTGCATTAAACCATTAGTTTGTATCACAAACTAATCATTTGTGCTAATTTTGATTGGTTTTTGCATTAAACCATTAGTTTGTATCACAAACTAATCATTTGTGCTAATTTTTACTAGTTTTTGCATTAAACCATTAGTTTGTATCACAAACTAATCATTCGTGCTCATTTTCAATATTTTTTGCTTTAAACCATTAGTTTGTATCACAAACTAATCATTTGTGCTAATTTTTACTAGTTTTTGCATTAAACCATTAGTTTGTATCACAAACTAATCATTTGTGCTCATTTTCAATAGTTTTTGCTTTAAACCATTAGTTTGTATCACAAACTAATCATTTGTGCTAATTTTTACTAGTTTTTGCATTCAACCCTTAGTTTGTATCACAAACTAATCATTTGTGCTAATTTTTACTAGTTTTTGCATTAAACCATTAGTTTGTATCACAAACTAATCATTTGTGCTAATTTTGATTGGTTTTTGCTTTAAACCATTAGTTTGTACCACAAACTAATCATTTGTGCTAATTTTTACTAGTTTTTGCATTAAACCATTAGTTTGTATCACAAACTAATCATTTGTGCTAATTTTTACTAGTTTTTGCATTAAACTATTAGTTTGTATCACAAACTAATCATTTGTGCTAATTTTTACTAGTTTTTGCAATAAACCATTAGTTTGTATCACAAACTAATCATTTGTGCTAATTTTTACTAGTTTTTGCATTAAACCATTAGTTTGTATCACAAACTAATCATTTGTGCTAATTTTGAGTGGTTTTTGCATTGAACCATTAGTTTGTATCACAAACTAATCATTTGTGCTCATTTTCACTAGTTTTTGCATTAAAATATTAGTTTGTATCACAAACTAATCATTTGTGCTAATTTTTACTAGTTTTTGCATTAAACCATTAGTTTGTATCACAAACTAATCATTTGTGCTAATTTTGATTGGTTTTTGCATTAAACCATTAGTTTGTATCACAAACTAATCATTTGTGCTAATTTTTACTAGTTTTTGCATTAAACCATTAGTTTGTATCACAAACTAATCATTCGTGCTCATTTTCAATATTTTTTGCTTTAAACCATTAGTTTGTATCACAAACTAATCATTTGTGCTAATTTTTACTAGTTTTTGCATTAAACCATTAGTTTGTATCACAAACTAATCATTTGTGCTCATTTTCAATAGTTTTTGCTTTAAACCATTAGTTTGTATCACAAACTAATCATTTGTGCTAATTTTTACTAGTTTTTGCATTCAACCCTTAGTTTGTATCACAAACTAATCATTTGTGCTAATTTTTACTAGTTTTTGCATTAAACCATTAGTTTGTATCACAAACTAATCATTTGTGCTAATTTTGATTGGTTTTTGCTTTAAACCATTAGTTTGTACCACAAACTAATCATTTGTGCTAATTTTTACTAGTTTTTGCATTAAACCATTAGTTTGTATCACAAACTAATCATTTGTGCTCATTTTCAATAGTTTTCGCATTAAACTATAGTTTGTATCACAAACTAATCATTTGTGCTAATTTTGAGTGGTTTTTGCATTAAACCATTAGTTTGTATCACAAACTAATCATTTGTGTTCATTTTCACTAGTTTTTGCATTAAAATATTAGTTTGTATCACAAACTAATCATTTGTGCTAATTTTTACTAGTTTTTGCATTAAACCATTAGTTTGTATCACAAACTAATCATTTGTGCTAATTTTGATTGGTTTTTGCATTAAACCATTAGTTTGTATCACAAACTAATCATTTGTACTAATTTTTACTAGTTTTTGCATTAAACCATTAGTTTGTATCACAAACAAATCATTTGTGCTCATTTTCAATATTTTTTGCTTTAAACCATTAGTTTGTATCACAAACTAATCATTTGTGCTAATTTTTACTAGTTTTTGCATTAAACCATTAGTTTGTATCACAAACTAATCATTTGTGCTCATTTTCAATAGTTTTTGCTTTAAACCATTAGTTTGTATCACAAACTAATCATTTGTGCTAATTTTTACTAGTTTTTGCATTCAACCCTTAGTTTGTATCACAAACTAATCATTTGTGCTAATTTTAACTAGTTTTTGCATTAAACCATTAGTTTGTATCACAAACTAATCATTTGTGCTAATTTTGATTGGTTTTTGCATTAAACCATTAGTTTGTACCACAAACTAATCATTTGTGCTAATTTTTACTAGTTTTTGCATTAAACCATTAGTTTGTATCACAAACCAATCATTTGTGCTCATTTTCAATAGTTTTTGCTTTAAATCATTAGTTTGTATCACAAACTAATCATTTGTGCTAATTTTTACTAGTTTTTGCTTTAAACTATTAGTTTGTATCACAAACTAATCATTTGTGCTAATTTTTACTAGTTTTTGCATTAAACCATTAGTTTGTATCACAAACTAATCATTTGTGCTAATTTTGAGTGGTTTTTGCATTGAACCATTAGTTTGTATCACAAACTAATCATTTTTGCTCATTTTCACTAGTTTTTGCTTTAAACCATTAGTTTGTATCACAAACTAATCATTTGTGCTAATTTTTACTAGTTTTTGCATTAAACTATTAGTTTGTATCACAAACTAATCATTTGTGCTAATTTTTACTAGTTTTTGCAATAAACCATTAGTTTGTATCACAAACTAATCATTTGTGCTCATTTTCAAAGGTTTTTGCTTTAAACCATTAGTTTGTATCACAAACTAATCATTTGTGCTAATTTTTACTAGTTTTTGCATTAAACCATTAGTTTGTATCACAAACTAATCATTTGTGCTAATTTTTACTATTTTTTCTATTAAACCATTAGTTTGTATCACAAACTAATCATTTGTGCTAATTTTTACTAGTTTTTGCATTAAACCATTAGTTTGTATCACAAACTATTCATTTGTGCTCATTTTCACTAGTTTTTGCTTTAAACTATTAGTTTGTATCACAAACTAATCATTTGTGCTAATTTTTACTAGTTTTTGCATTAAACCATTAGTTTGTATCACAAACTAATCATTTGTGCTAATTTTGAGTGGTTTTTGCATTGAACCATTAGTTTGTATCACAAACTAATCATTTGTGCTCATTTTCACTAGTTTTTGCATTAAAATATTAGTTTGTATCACAAACTAATCATTTGTGCTAATTTTTACTAGTTTTTGCATTAAACCATTAGTTTGTATCACAAACTAATCATTTGTGCTAATTTTGATTGGTTTTTGCATTAAACCATTAGTTTGTATCACAAACTAATCATTTGTGCTAATTTTTACTAGTTTTTGCATTAAACCATTAGTTTGTATCACAAACTAATCATTCGTGCTCATTTTCAATATTTTTTGCTTTAAACCATTAGTTTGTATCACAAACTAATCATTTGTGCTAATTTTTACTAGTTTTTGCATTAAACCATTAGTTTGTATCACAAACTAATCATTTGTGCTCATTTTCAATAGTTTTTGCTTTAAACCATTAGTTTGTATCACAAACTAATCATTCGTGCTCATTTTCAATATTTTTTGCTTTAAACCATTAGTTTGTATCACAAACTAATCATTTGTGCTAATTTTTACTAGTTTTTGCATTAAACCATTAGTTTGTATCACAAACTAATCATTTGTGCTCATTTTCAATAGTTTTTGCTTTAAACCATTAGTTTGTATCACAAACTAATCATTTGTGCTAATTTTTACTAGTTTTTGCATTCAACCCTTAGTTTGTATCACAAACTAATCATTTGTGCTAATTTTTACTAGTTTTTGCATTAAACCATTAGTTTGTATCACAAACTAATCATTTGTGCTAATTTTGATTGGTTTTTGCTTTAAACCATTAGTTTGTACCACAAACTAATCATTTGTGCTAATTTTTACTAGTTTTTGCATTAAACCATTAGTTTGTATCACAAACTAATCATTTGTGCTAATTTTTACTAGTTTTTGCATTAAACTATTAGTTTGTATCACAAACTAATCATTTGTGCTAATTTTTACTAGTTTTTGCAATAAACCATTAGTTTGTATCACAAACTAATCATTTGTGCTAATTTTTACTAGTTTTTGCATTAAACCATTAGTTTGTATCACAAACTAATCATTTGTGCTAATTTTGAGTGGTTTTTGCATTGAACCATTAGTTTGTATCACAAACTAATCATTTGTGCTCATTTTCACTAGTTTTTGCATTAAAATATTAGTTTGTATCACAAACTAATCATTTGTGCTAATTTTTACTAGTTTTTGCATTAAACCATTAGTTTGTATCACAAACTAATCATTTGTGCTAATTTTGATTGGTTTTTGCATTAAACCATTAGTTTGTATCACAAACTAATCATTTGTGCTAATTTTTACTAGTTTTTGCATTAAACCATTAGTTTGTATCACAAACTAATCATTCGTGCTCATTTTCAATATTTTTTGCTTTAAACCATTAGTTTGTATCACAAACTAATCATTTGTGCTAATTTTTACTAGTTTTTGCATTAAACCATTAGTTTGTATCACAAACTAATCATTTGTGCTCATTTTCAATAGTTTTTGCTTTAAACCATTAGTTTGTATCACAAACTAATCATTTGTGCTAATTTTTACTAGTTTTTGCATTCAACCCTTAGTTTGTATCACAAACTAATCATTTGTGCTAATTTTTACTAGTTTTTGCATTAAACCATTAGTTTGTATCACAAACTAATCATTTGTGCTAATTTTGATTGGTTTTTGCTTTAAACCATTAGTTTGTACCACAAACTAATCATTTGTGCTAATTTTTACTAGTTTTTGCATTAAACCATTAGTTTGTATCACAAACTAATCATTTGTGCTCATTTTCAATAGTTTTCGCATTAAACTATAGTTTGTATCACAAACTAATCATTTGTGCTAATTTTGAGTGGTTTTTGCATTAAACCATTAGTTTGTATCACAAACTAATCATTTGTGTTCATTTTCACTAGTTTTTGCATTAAAATATTAGTTTGTATCACAAACTAATCATTTGTGCTAATTTTTACTAGTTTTTGCATTAAACCATTAGTTTGTATCACAAACTAATCATTTGTGCTAATTTTGATTGGTTTTTGCATTAAACCATTAGTTTGTATCACAAACTAATCATTTGTACTAATTTTTACTAGTTTTTGCATTAAACCATTAGTTTGTATCACAAACAAATCATTTGTGCTCATTTTCAATATTTTTTGCTTTAAACCATTAGTTTGTATCACAAACTAATCATTTGTGCTAATTTTTACTAGTTTTTGCATTAAACCATTAGTTTGTATCACAAACTAATCATTTGTGCTCATTTTCAATAGTTTTTGCTTTAAACCATTAGTTTGTATCACAAACTAATCATTTGTGCTAATTTTTACTAGTTTTTGCATTCAACCCTTAGTTTGTATCACAAACTAATCATTTGTGCTAATTTTAACTAGTTTTTGCATTAAACCATTAGTTTGTATCACAAACTAATCATTTGTGCTAATTTTGATTGGTTTTTGCATTAAACCATTAGTTTGTACCACAAACTAATCATTTGTGCTAATTTTTACTAGTTTTTGCATTAAACCATTAGTTTGTATCACAAACCAATCATTTGTGCTCATTTTCAATAGTTTTTGCTTTAAATCATTAGTTTGTATCACAAACTAATCATTTGTGCTAATTTTTACTAGTTTTTGCTTTAAACTATTAGTTTGTATCACAAACTAATCATTTGTGCTAATTTTTACTAGTTTTTGCATTAAACCATTAGTTTGTATCACAAACTAATCATTTGTGCTAATTTTGAGTGGTTTTTGCATTGAACCATTAGTTTGTATCACAAACTAATCATTTTTGCTCATTTTCACTAGTTTTTGCTTTAAACCATTAGTTTGTATCACAAACTAATCATTTGTGCTAATTTTTACTAGTTTTTGCATTAAACTATTAGTTTGTATCACAAACTAATCATTTGTGCTAATTTTTACTAGTTTTTGCAATAAACCATTAGTTTGTATCACAAACTAATCATTTGTGCTCATTTTCAAAGGTTTTTGCTTTAAACCATTAGTTTGTATCACAAACTAATCATTTGTGCTAATTTTTACTAGTTTTTGCATTAAACCATTAGTTTGTATCACAAACTAATCATTTGTGCTAATTTTTACTATTTTTTCTATTAAACCATTAGTTTGTATCACAAACTAATCATTTGTGCTAATTTTTACTAGTTTTTGCATTAAACCATTAGTTTGTATCACAAACTATTCATTTGTGCTCATTTTCACTAGTTTTTGCTTTAAACTATTAGTTTGTATCACAAACTAATCATTTGTGCTAATTTTTACTAGTTTTTGCATTAAACCATTAGTTTGTATCACAAACTAATCATTTGTGCTAATTTTGAGTGGTTTTTGCATTGAACCATTAGTTTGTATCACAAACTAATCATTTGTGCTCATTTTCACTAGTTTTTGCATTAAAATATTAGTTTGTATCACAAACTAATCATTTGTGCTAATTTTTACTAGTTTTTGCATTAAACCATTAGTTTGTATCACAAACTAATCATTTGTGCTAATTTTGATTGGTTTTTGCATTAAACCATTAGTTTGTATCACAAACTAATCATTTGTGCTAATTTTTACTAGTTTTTGCATTAAACCATTAGTTTGTATCACAAACTAATCATTCGTGCTCATTTTCAATATTTTTTGCTTTAAACCATTAGTTTGTATCACAAACTAATCATTTGTGCTAATTTTTACTAGTTTTTGCATTAAACCATTAGTTTGTATCACAAACTAATCATTTGTGCTCATTTTCAATAGTTTTTGCTTTAAACCATTAGTTTGTATCACAAACTAATCATTTGTGCTAATTTTTACTAGTTTTTGCATTCAACCCTTAGTTTGTATCACAAACTAATCATTTGTGCTAATTTTTACTAGTTTTTGCATTAAACCATTAGTTTGTATCACAAACTAATCATTTGTGCTAATTTTGATTGGTTTTTGCTTTAAACCATTAGTTTGTACCACAAACTAATCATTTGTGCTAATTTTTACTAGTTTTTGCATTAAACCATTAGTTTGTATCACAAACTAATCATTTGTGCTCATTTTCAATAGTTTTCGCATTAAACTATAGTTTGTATCACAAACTAATCATTTGTGCTAATTTTGAGTGGTTTTTGCATTAAACCATTAGTTTGTATCACAAACTAATCATTTGTGTTCATTTTCACTAGTTTTTGCATTAAAATATTAGTTTGTATCACAAACTAATCATTTGTGCTAATTTTTACTAGTTTTTGCATTAAACCATTAGTTTGTATCACAAACTAATCATTTGTGCTAATTTTGATTGGTTTTTGCATTAAACCATTAGTTTGTATCACAAACTAATCATTTGTACTAATTTTTACTAGTTTTTGCATTAAACCATTAGTTTGTATCACAAACAAATCAATTGTGCTCATTTTCAATATTTTTTGCTTTAAACCATTAGTTTGTATCACAAACTAATCATTTGTGCTAATTTTTACTAGTTTTTGCATTAAACCATTAGTTTGTATCACAAACTAATCATTTGTGCTCATTTTCAATAGTTTTTGCTTTAAACCATTAGTTTGTATCACAAACTAATCATTTGTGCTAATTTTTACTAGTTTTTGCATTCAACCCTTAGTTTGTATCACAAACTAATCATTTGTGCTAATTTTAACTAGTTTTTGCATTAAACCATTAGTTTGTATCACAAACTAATCATTTGTGCTAATTTTGATTGGTTTTTGCATTAAACCATTAGTTTGTACCACAAACTAATCATTTGTGCTAATTTTTACTAGTTTTTGCATTAAACCATTAGTTTGTATCACAAACCAATCATTTGTGCTCATTTTCAATAGTTTTTGCTTTAAATCATTAGTTTGTATCACAAACTAATCATTTGTGCTAATTTTTACTAGTTTTTGCATTAAACCATTAGTTTGTATCACAAACTAATCATTTGTGCTCATTTTCAATAGTTTTCGCATTAAACTATAGTTTGTATCACAAACTAATCATTTGTGCTAATTTTGAGTGGTTTTTGCATTAAACCATTAGTTTGTATCACAAACTAATCATTTGTGTTCATTTTCACTAGTTTTTGCATTAAAATATTAGTTTGTATCACAAACTAATCATTTGTGCTAATTTTTACTAGTTTTTGCATTAAACCATTAGTTTGTATCACAAACTAATCATTTGTGCTAATTTTGATTGGTTTTTGCATTAAACCATTAGTTTGTATCACAAACTAATCATTTGTACTAATTTTTACTAGTTTTTGCATTAAACCATTAGTTTGTATCACAAACAAATCATTTGTGCTCATTTTCAATATTTTTTGCTTTAAACCATTAGTTTGTATCACAAACTAATCATTTGTGCTAATTTTTACTAGTTTTTGCATTAAACCATTAGTTTGTATCACAAACTAATCATTTGTGCTCATTTTCAATAGTTTTTGCTTTAAACCATTAGTTTGTATCACAAACTAATCATTTGTGCTAATTTTTACTAGTTTTTGCATTCAACCCTTAGTTTGTATCACAAACTAATCATTTGTGCTAATTTTAACTAGTTTTTGCATTAAACCATTAGTTTGTATCACAAACTAATCATTTGTGCTCATTTTCACTAGTTTTTGCTTTAAACTGTTAGTTTGTATCACAAACTAATCATTTGTGCTAATTTTTACTAGTTTTTGCATTAAACTATTAGTTTGTATCACAAACTAATCATTTGTGCTAATTTTTACTAGTTTTTGCATTAAACCATTAGTTTGTATCATAAACTAATCATTTGTTCTAATTTTGATTGGTTTTTGCATTAAACCATTAGTTTGTACCACAAACTAATCATTTGTGCTAATTTTTACTGGTTTTTGCATTAAACCATTAGTTTGTATCACAAACTAATCATTTGTGCTCATTTTCAAAGGTTTTTGCTTTAAACCATTAGTTTGTATCACAAACTAATCATTTGTGCTAATTTTTACTAGTTTTTGCTTTAAACTATTAGTTTGTATCACAAACTAATCATTTGTGCTCATTTTCACTAGTTTTTGCTTTAAACTATTAGTTTGTATCACAAACTAATCATTTGTGCTAATTTTTACTAGTTTTTGCATTAAACTATTAGTTTGTATCACAAACTAATCATTTGTGCTAATTGTTACTAGTTTTTGCATTAAACTATTAGTTTGTATTACAAACTAATCATTTGTGCTATTTTTGATTGGTTTTTGCATTAAAACATTAGTTTGTACCCCAAACTAATCATTTGTGCTCATTTTGATTAATTTTTCTATTAAACCATTAGTTTGTATCACAAACTAATCATTTGTGCTAATTTTTACTAGTTTTTGCATTAAACCATTAGTTTGTACCACAAACTAATCATTTGTGCTCATTTTCAATAGTTTTTGCATTAAACCATTAGTTTGTATCACAAACTAATCATTTGTGCTCATTTTGATTAATTTTTCTATTAAACCATTAGTTTGTATCACAAACTAATCATTTGTGCTAATTTTTACTAGTTTTTGCATTAAACCATTAGTTTGTATCACAAACTAATCATTTGTGCTCATTTTCAATAGTTTTTGCTTTAAACCATTAGTTTGTATCACAAACTAATCATTTGTGCTAATTTTTACTAGTTTTTGCATTAAACCATTAGTTTGTATCACAAACTAATCATTTGTGCTAATTTTTACTAGTTTTTGCATTAAACTATTAGTTTGTATCACAAACTAATCATTTGTGCTAATTTTTACTAGTTTTTGCAATAAACCATTAGTTTGTATCACAAACTAATCATTTGTGCTAATTTTTACTAGTTTTTGCATTAAACCATTAGTTTGTATCACAAACTAATCATTTGTGCTAATTTTGAGTGGTTTTTGCATTGAACCATTAGTTTGTATCACAAACTAATCATTTGTGCTCATTTTCACTAGTTTTTGCATTAAAATATTAGTTTGTATCACAAACTAATCATTTGTGCTAATTTTTACTAGTTTTTGCATTAAACCATTAGTTTGTATCACAAACTAATCATTTGTGCTAATTTTGATTGGTTTTTGCATTAAACCATTAGTTTGTATCACAAACTAATCATTTGTGCTAATTTTTACTAGTTTTTGCATTAAACCATTAGTTTGTATCACAAACTAATCATTCGTGCTCATTTTCAATATTTTTTGCTTTAAACCATTAGTTTGTATCACAAACTAATCATTTGTGCTAATTTTTACTAGTTTTTGCATTAAACCATTAGTTTGTATCACAAACTAATCATTTGTGCTCATTTTCAATAGTTTTTGCTTTAAACCATTAGTTTGTATCACAAACTAATCATTTGTGCTAATTTTTACTAGTTTTTGCATTCAACCCTTAGTTTGTATCACAAACTAATCATTTGTGCTAATTTTTACTAGTTTTTGCATTAAACCATTAGTTTGTATCACAAACTAATCATTTGTGCTAATTTTGATTGGTTTTTGCTTTAAACCATTAGTTTGTACCACAAACTAATCATTTGTGCTAATTTTTACTAGTTTTTGCATTAAACCATTAGTTTGTATCACAAACTAATCATTTGTGCTCATTTTCAATAGTTTTCGCATTAAACTATAGTTTGTATCACAAACTAATCATTTGTGCTAATTTTGAGTGGTTTTTGCATTAAACCATTAGTTTGTATCACAAACTAATCATTTGTGTTCATTTTCACTAGTTTTTGCATTAAAATATTAGTTTGTATCACAAACTAATCATTTGTGCTAATTTTTACTAGTTTTTGCATTAAACCATTAGTTTGTATCACAAACTAATCATTTGTGCTAATTTTGATTGGTTTTTGCATTAAACCATTAGTTTGTATCACAAACTAATCATTTGTACTAATTTTTACTAGTTTTTGCATTAAACCATTAGTTTGTATCACAAACAAATCATTTGTGCTCATTTTCAATATTTTTTGCTTTAAACCATTAGTTTGTATCACAAACTAATCATTTGTGCTAATTTTTACTAGTTTTTGCATTAAACCATTAGTTTGTATCACAAACTAATCATTTGTGCTCATTTTCAATAGTTTTTGCTTTAAACCATTAGTTTGTATCACAAACTAATCATTTGTGCTAATTTTTACTAGTTTTTGCATTCAACCCTTAGTTTGTATCACAAACTAATCATTTGTGCTAATTTTAACTAGTTTTTGCATTAAACCATTAGTTTGTATCACAAACTAATCATTTGTGCTAATTTTGATTGGTTTTTGCATTAAACCATTAGTTTGTACCACAAACTAATCATTTGTGCTAATTTTTACTAGTTTTTGCATTAAACCATTAGTTTGTATCACAAACCAATCATTTGTGCTCATTTTCAATAGTTTTTGCTTTAAATCATTAGTTTGTATCACAAACTAATCATTTGTGCTAATTTTTACTAGTTTTTGCTTTAAACTATTAGTTTGTATCACAAACTAATCATTTGTGCTAATTTTTACTAGTTTTTGCATTAAACCATTAGTTTGTATCACAAACTAATCATTTGTGCTAATTTTGAGTGGTTTTTGCATTGAACCATTAGTTTGTATCACAAACTAATCATTTTTGCTCATTTTCACTAGTTTTTGCTTTAAACCATTAGTTTGTATCACAAACTAATCATTTGTGCTAATTTTTACTAGTTTTTGCATTAAACTATTAGTTTGTATCACAAACTAATCATTTGTGCTAATTTTTACTAGTTTTTGCAATAAACCATTAGTTTGTATCACAAACTAATCATTTGTGCTCATTTTCAAAGGTTTTTGCTTTAAACCATTAGTTTGTATCACAAACTAATCATTTGTGCTAATTTTTACTAGTTTTTGCATTAAACCATTAGTTTGTATCACAAACTAATCATTTGTGCTAATTTTTACTATTTTTTCTATTAAACCATTAGTTTGTATCACAAACTAATCATTTGTGCTAATTTTTACTAGTTTTTGCATTAAACCATTAGTTTGTATCACAAACTATTCATTTGTGCTCATTTTCACTAGTTTTTGCTTTAAACTATTAGTTTGTATCACAAACTAATCATTTGTGCTAATTTTTACTAGTTTTTGCATTAAACCATTAGTTTGTATCACAAACTAATCATTTGTGCTAATTTTTACTAGTTTTTGCATTAAACCATTAGTTTGTATCACAAACTAATAATTTGTGCTCATTTTTAATAGTTTTTGCATTAAACCATTAGTTTGTATCACAAACTAATCATTTGTGCTAATTTTGAGTGGTTTTTGCATTAAACCATTAGTTTGTGTCACAAACTAATCATTTGTGCTCATTTTCACTAGTTTTTGCTTTAAACCATTAGTTTGTATCACAAACTAATCATTTGTGCTAATTTTTACTAGTTTTTGAATTAAACTATTAGTTTGTATCACAAACTAATCATTTGTGCTAATTTTTACTAGTTTTTGCATTAAACCATTAGTTTGTATCATAAACTAATCATTTGTTCTAATTTTGATTGGTTTTTGCATTAAACCATTAGTTTGTACCACAAACTAATCATTTGTGCTAATTTTTACTGGTTTTTGCATTAAACCATTAGTTTGTATCACAAACTAATCATTTGTGCTCATTTTCAAAGGTTTTTGCTTTAAACCATTAGTTTGTATCACAAACTAATCATTTGTGCTAATTTTTACTAGTTTTTGCTTTAAACTATTAGTTTGTATCACAAACTAATCATTTGTGCTCATTTTCACTAGTTTTTGCTTTAAACTATTAGTTTGTATCACAAACTAATCATTTGTGCTAATTTTTACTAGTTTTTGCATTAAACTATTAGTTTGTATCACAAACTAATCATTTGTGCTAATTGTTACTAGTTTTTGCATTAAACTATTAGTTTGTATTACAAACTAATCATTTGTGCTATTTTTGATTGGTTTTTGCATTAAAACATTAGTTTGTACCCCAAACTAATCATTTGTGCTCATTTTGATTAATTTTTCTATTAAACCATTAGTTTGTATCACAAACTAATCATTTGTGCTAATTTTTACTAGTTTTTGCATTAAACCATTAGTTTGTACCACAAACTAATCATTTGTGCTCATTTTCAATAGTTTTTGCATTAAACCATTAGTTTGTATCACAAACTAATCATTTGTGCTCATTTTGATTAATTTTTCTATTAAACCATTAGTTTGTATCACAAACTAATCATTTGTGCTAATTTTTACTAGTTTTTGCATTAAACCATTAGTTTGTATCACAAACTAATCATTTGTGCTCATTTTCAATAGTTTTTGCTTTAAACCATTAGTTTGTATCACAAACTAATCATTTGTGCTAATTTTTACTAGTTTTTGCATTAAACCATTAGTTTGTATCACAAACTAATCATTTGTGCTAATTTTTACTAGTTTTTGCATTAAACTATTAGTTTGTATCACAAACTAATCATTTGTGCTAATTTTTACTAGTTTTTGCAATAAACCATTAGTTTGTATCACAAACTAATCATTTGTGCTAATTTTTACTAGTTTTTGCATTAAACCATTAGTTTGTATCACAAACTAATCATTTGTGCTAATTTTGAGTGGTTTTTGCATTGAACCATTAGTTTGTATCACAAACTAATCATTTGTGCTCATTTTCACTAGTTTTTGCATTAAAATATTAGTTTGTATCACAAACTTCCGGTTAAGATGGCGGACGGTAATGTCAATCTGGATTGTGCGTCTTGTGGAAATATTGTAAAGAGAAGTGATAAGGGGTTGTTTTGTGGTGGATTTTGCAGTAGGTGGTTCCATACAAAGTGCGTAGATATGACAAGTGGAAATTACGTGAAAATTTCTGATCTAGGTGACTTAATTATGTGGATGTGTAAAGGATGCACTGACAGGTTGAGTATGTTGAAATCCGATGTTTTTTGCTTTGAAGGACTTTTGACCATTAAAAATTTGCTGACTAACCTATCTAATGATGTGAAGAAGCTATCTGATGATAATGTTAATATTTTAAATAGACTTGACAATATGGATCAACCAAGTGTAAGGTTAATTGACAACGAGGTCAGCAGACGACCGGAAGTTCCTAGTGACAATTCGAATTCCCAATCGATTCCTATTGACAAAGCCAACGAAACAGTAACGTATTCGACTACACTGGCTTCAAATAAGTATTCTAAGTCTCCTGTGGGTGGCAGCACTGGCGGTGACGTCACTCAAAATCATGATGGCGATCCTCGTATTTCTGCTAATCATTCGATGCAGTTCTCAAATAGTATTAATAGTAATGTGAATGATGGTTCTCTTGGACGTGGAAATTGTGACGGTTGGAATTTAGTTTTACATAAGAAAAAAGGTGCTTCTCGAGCCCACAGTTCTAGGGAAACTGTTTCTGATAGCAAAAATTCATCCAAAATAGGCCCTCTGCCTCCCAGTAAACCTAAGGTGGTAAATAGACCAATTATCGGCAAGGCTAAATCGTCTGATACTCTTGTTGTCGCTCAGAGGAAGACTTGGATATTCCTATCAAGATTTGACCCTTGTGTTAAAGCTGATGATTTGATTGCGTACATCAAAAATCTTGGAATCCAGTCTGAGGATACCCAAATTGAATGTGTGAAGCTGAATACTAAGTACCAGGGTTACTCTTCGTTTAAGGTGGGTGTCCTTTCTGATTGTTTTGATAAATTAATGGACTCCAATTTGTGGCCCGAGGGAGTCCTTGTATGCAAGTTTCTCCAGCCTAGAAACAATAGGGCAAAATCTGACTCTAATGGTAGGCCTAGGCCTAACCTAAATGTAGTGCATTCTGAAAAAAACTACTCATAGCCCTGGAACTGGTTGCCCCCAGGTGCCTAGTAGCTGTGATATTAGTTGTAAGATTAATTTTATTAATATTAGGTCAGTGTTCAACAAGATTGATGAATTGGAAACTATTTTGCAAAAAGAGAAACCTGATATATTTTGTATGTGTGAGACTTGGCTTAATGCATCTAAGCTTAAATCCTTTAAAGTAGCTGGTTACAAAACCATCAATGAATATTCTAGATCCGACAGCACTGGTGGAGGTGTTGCCCTACTTTTAAATACAAAATCTAAATTTAAAATGAAGCCTATATCGTTGAATGACTTAAATGAGTTGTGCCTGACGGAACTTTTGAATGTTGCCTTGGAATGCTCACTTGAAGAAGTTCCAGGTTATTGTTATTGTAATTTACAGAGCCCCGTATGATTACAACTACTTGGACTTTATTGATCGTTGTGATCTGCTTCTTTCTACTTTAAGGGCAAGTTTAACACTCCCTTCCTGGTTTGTGCTGATTTTAATGTTAATAACCTTGAGAATTCATGGAAGAAACAATTATTACATGACTTACTTGTTAGCCATAACCTTTGTGTAATCTTTAATGGGCCTACAAGGATTGATAATGTCTCCCAGTCGCAACTTGATTACTTCGTTGCCGATGCCAATGTGATGAGACTTTTTCATGAGCCAAAAGCATCGCCTGTTTATCTATCTGACCATCATATGTTGTCCGTCTACATGTCGTTAGCATTAGATACTAAGAGTCATGCAGCTAAGATTTCAAGAAGAAAATTTACCTCTGATACTTATGAAATGTTTAATATTCTGAGTGGCAGACATGACTGGATGACCTACACCGATGATACTGAGTTGCCTCTTGATTTTGTTTTTAATGACTTTTACACAACTTTCTTATACATTTTTGACATGAGTTTCCCGCTTTGCACACTTGCAAGTAAGGGGGAGGTTAATACATGGGTAAATAATGAGATTACTGTCTCTCATGATGCTTTACTGCGTTGTACTGGGATACTAGGCTGCCTGATGCTGGTGATGAATGCAAAGCTGCCTACCGCAGGGCTAAATGGAATCACTCCAAACTTGTTGCCGAGACAAAGAAATCCTTTTTCGAAGATAAAATATCAAACTCTAACAATACTTGTAAGGAATCTTGGGCTGTGGTACGTACCTTGAGTGACGAAAATTATAATAATCATTCAAACTTGTCTCTTAAAATTGACAATGTGGTGGTAACTAACCCCAGACCGTGGTGAACCATTTTTGTGAATATTTTGTCGATGAGGTTGCTCGACTGGTGAATGGTGGCTCCGCCCCTGCGCTTCCTGATGACTTGGAGGAGGGACGTTTTGTGCTGAGGCCGACAAGTGCTGCTGAGGTGAGCGATGTGATCTGTTCTATCGGAACGAAGAGGAGTTCTGGGGTCGATGAGGTCCCATGTAGCCTGATGAAGTCTTGTGGCGACCATTTTGCAGCTGCCCTGGCTGGAATCATTAACAAATCTTTTGAAACCGGATGTTTTCCTGCAAAATTGAAAACCTCCAAAGTGGTGCCTGTGTTCAAAAAGTCTGACCCACTTGTTGTGAGTAATTATAGGCCCATAGCAGTCCAATCCTGCTTTGGTAAGATTTTTGAGATAATTTTTCTAAAGCGCCTCCTGCAGTATATTGAGTCAAATGACATCCTAACTAAAAGCCAGTTTGGTTTCCGAAAGAATATGTCAACTTGCGACGCTGTATTTGCCTTGCTTAAGGAAGTGTATAGTCGACTTGACCTTTCTGACAGTCTGTTGTGCCTTTTTTATGATATGACGAAGGCCTTTGACCTTCTGAATCACAGTGAGTTGCTGCATAAGCTACGAGCCTTTGGTATTGCTGGCAAGCCTCTCCTCTGGATCTTCTCCTACTTAAGAGATCGTCATATTGTTGTCACTCTGAAAAACCTCGATAATGACAATGTTCTCCGAACTTATAAGTCGGCACTTTCTCCCTCCATCAATGTCGGAGTTCCGCAGGGATCCAACTTAGGCCCTGTATTGTTCCTATTATATGTGAATGACCTTCCTAGTACTTTATCCACAGGGAAAGTATGGCTTTTCGCTGATGACATCTGTCACTTGATCTATGACCATGATCGGAACACTGTAATCAATAAAACACAATCAAGTTTGAATGAAATGTCCAATTGGTGTAATGATAACTGCCTTGTTCTAAATACTGAAAAAACAAAAATTATTGACTTTTATAATAGAAAAAAGCCACAACTACCTCCACAAGTGAGCCTTAATGGGACCCCCATCAGTGCCTGTGAAGATGTCAAGTATCTGGGGCTGCATATCACTGAAAACCTGGCCTGGGACAACCACGTGGAATCCTTATGTGCAAGATTAACCCCTGTCATTTATCTGATTTATAGACTTCATAAGCTTGTTAGCATTGAAATTTTACTTAAAGTTTACTATGGTTGCTTCCACAGCCTAATGTCATATGGAGTTGTTTTTTGGGGCAGCAGTACATCAGCAAAGAGAGTTTTTCTCCTTCAAAAGCGCATTGTACGGAGGATGTGTGGTGCCGAACGTCTAGCCCATTGTAAACCTCTTTTTAAAGAATTGGGTATTCTTACACTATCTTCACTTTTCATCATGGAGTCAGCTTTACTTGCCAGAAACAATCCGGAAGTCTTTTTTACCAATAGTATGGTTCATAATTACAATACTCGAAGAGCTAATAATATCCATGTGCCTCAAATCTCATCTACATTGGCCGGGAAAAGTCCCTATTATAATAGTGCAAGAATTTACAATAAGCTTCCAAGATCAATAACAAGCGAACCTAACTTGAAGAAATTCAAAAGCCTTTTGAAGGAATATTTGGTTGAAGCGGCCTACTACAGTTGGGAAGATATGTTCCAAGAGGCCTAGTATCCTATAATTGACGACCACGTTGCATAAGCAATTCCAGTGGGATTCTACCAAGTATCAAGTACCAAGTATCAAGTAAGTAAGTTATAGGTTGTAAAGATAAATTGCTTGATTTTGAACAACGAGTAAACTAGAAATAGTTATTTCCAAAATTTAAAAAATAAGGTAATATGTGGCACTATCTATGTTTGAACATTAGAACCAAATGAAGATAAAGACCAACTACCATGACATAATAAGAGTAGCAGAGGTCTTTGAAACACTACATTTACTGTAATAACACGTAAACATAATAATCTTGTTAAATTGGTGTAGTAAATAAGTTCTTGCTGATATATTAATTATGATAAAATGCTTAGATTACTTTCACATGGTGCCTTTTTTGGTGTATGAGATTACTAACAAAAAATCAGACATAATACACTTCTTCGCTTGATTACACAAAGGTAAGTTGTAGTTGTAAATATTGTAATTATACTCTAATAATGTCATAAAATAATGAATGTATGTAATTTTATTTTCAAAAAAAGATTATTTCATCCCACCTTTTCAGGACAGTATGCACATGAATGAAAATAAAAAACTGTAATGGTACATACAGTGATTAAATTATAAACAGCATTAAATTTATCTATATTTTACTAGTAATTTTTTCTTCTAGGTGTTCTGTGTGAGATTTATTTCATATTTAATGTATACATAATTTTTTTTAAAGTTTTTTAACTGTCATGCAATTTCTAATAATTACGGTACTGTTAAAAGTACATTCAAAATACTGAAGGATGTTTTACGATTAAAAATGCTATTCAACATTACAATGTTTATTATTTTTATTTTTTTAGGAATCTTCAGAGCATACAAATCTAAAACAATTAATAACATAACATTTTCTGTCACATTAATCAATAATTACTTAATAAACCAGTTCATTTATAAAATATCCAACAGGAAAAAGTACAATAGGTATAAAAAATCAATTGTAAAATCAATAACTGCACAAAGTGTCTTACAACTTATCATCAAACAGTTAAGGAAATATCACGGTTAGTTAGACTTGCACACCAGCAACAAATATGATATTCTTCCTGGCAGTTCAAGGTCACATGGTTGAATTTGTCACAAAACTTCCTGAACCTGCTCTTAGTCACTCACAGCTCTGTAATGTGTGATCAGTGAAGGTTAGGAGACACATTCAAAATTTTAAACATTAAGTAAAATATTCTAAGTTTTAAGGTTTTTACAAAAGCTGTAACATTATTTCCTTTTAAAAAATATTGACCTACGCATTTTGGTGAGTAAAATTTTTATGTTGAAGTTATTATGTAACAGATTTTCCAAGGTTGGGATTTTAAGTGTGAAATGCATATAGGGATAGGAAGAATTTATTTAGTAATTCTATTCATCATTTACCTTTCTGAACTAAAGGACAAATAAGAGGCGGAATTAAAGAATGTTAATACTGTATAAATTTAGCTTCTTCATTACCTAACTGAACTTTAGTTATCACAATGGAAACAAGTGGTGGAGACCTTGGCCATGATATGGAAACTAGTTGAGAATACAAAAGAATATTACCTACAAAAGTTGTTTTTAATATTTTGATATAGTCTTGAAAACATCAGGTAGATTATAAGCAAAAAGGGTTTACTGCATTATTTATTGCTTGTATTAAAATCAAATTTGAAATTTTATTTCAGTTAAATGTTTTCCATACATAGTTAATGATCCTACCTTTGGTCTAGACGTACAACTAAAAATTGTATGGGAGAGTTCTTTGATTCTGGTAGTATTGTAAAAAATTTACTACAGTAACGACTTCCTGTAATATAAGGTAAAGCTATTGCTAAGCTTTGCGTACATCGTATTATAGTCTTGGGCCTAGGTCCTTCAAGTCCACAACCATAATAGGAAATTCAAGACATAGGAAATCCCCTAATATCCGTCCATTTTGGTTAGAATTTGTAGTTTAGATCGCAGAATGAAAATTTTGTATTTTAGAAGTATTTTTGTAGACCAATAATTGCTTTAAGTAACTTAATGAAATTATTTTAATCCAGTTTGTAAATGATTTTATGTTTACTGATTCTGAAACAATTGATATAAATCTATGGTTTGCCCCACAAATCTCTGAGTATTGGCTGTGTATTGTTTAATATCTGAAGGTATAATGTTAGGAAGACTATACTTTACAAAATGTGTTATAATAATTTACTTAAGGGTCTACATAAAAAAATAAGATCACACTCAATGATTAAAACAGATAAAAAGTCAAGCAATAATCAAAATAAGATACTATATGGTTTACAAGTTTTGGAGTAAAACATGAACATTATTTTCTAAGAGGTTCTGAATAAACTAAATATAAAATGTACACCGATTTTGCATTCTGTTGTTATTTCTTTACATACACAACAATGATTGCCACCCTTGGAACAAGAACTATTTGACAGTTAAAGTACTCGAAGCGAAGCATAACAGAAATGTTCTCATAAACCTGTACATAAAACAGTTTTAAAAGGTTTTAGAAATAATTTAACCCTGTACAAGTGAGTAATCTATACTTATTTAATACACTAAGGGTTTTTTGTCTTGAGAACTCCTCCTACAATTCTCAACCGATTTTCAAGTTTTTGGTGTCGTTGGATAGGCCTTAGTCTGAAGTTGTTTCCGCCAAAAATTGAAGAGAATCGGACTTATAATAAAAGGGCGCTATCCACAAATTAAATTTGAAATTTTCCCATTAGAATAACAATAACATTAAGATTGGTTTGAGCATTTTAAACATCTGTTAATGTACAGCTGTAGTTTTTGGTGATCACTGATATTCACAATATTGGTTTGGACGGATTTCATTGATCTAGAACTAAATGTAACTTTTTTATTGTAAAAAATAGATTGCTCGATGTTGAGCAACACGTGCACTAGTATTAAATAATTAATGAACACAATGGTTGTTGACACTGCATTTAATTAAGATGGCACATACATTTTCAGAACGATTTCATATATACGACACATTAAAAATATCAAAATGTGCAGTTGTACGATGACGGATAGCAGAGAGTGACCATTAATTGAGGTTGTAATCAACAGGCATACACAGTAGGCTATAAATGCATCACTTTGTATATAAAACTTTTTATACCACACAAAATTAACCATTTAATTTTAAATAAACATAGACAATAATATAGTCTTTTTTTAAAAATCAAAAAAATACTTTGGTAGGTATAGCAAAAATGAAAACTTTACTTCTTATGTACATAAATTAATGTGTTTGATATTAGTATAAAAAGATTAAATATACAGATCACTAAAGATCAGATGAGTTAAGTGAAATAATGGTTCAACAAACCTTTCAGAAGAAAAAACTGCCAAGCACAAGGCTAAAATCAGTCTGTTAAGTTGGTACATCTTCAACCAAATGGCAGTTTGTTTTAGGAAATATCACTGATCCATTTGGGGTTAAGGGCTCAGGGTTCAGTCTATTATCAACAATGATAAGGTAACAATGAACGGTAGAGCTAAAATAGAAACAACTGTTACAACAATGTTTGCAACTGAACCATAATCTCTATTATTTTAAAATCATGAATGACTTTGAAAAGACTTTCCAAACTCAGTCAAAGCCAAAAGTTTGGTTAAAAATTTACATGTTTTATGCAAATTTAAAGAAACTAGTATACGTGTTGCTCGAAATCGAGCAATTTATTTTCATACAAATGTTACTTTTAGCTCTAAATAAATTACATCCAACCAATCCAATATTGTGAATATCTTTAGTCACAAAAACTACACGTATTTACAGCTGATTATTAACAGATGTTTAAAATGCTTTATTCAATCCCAATGTTATTTAAATGGGAAATTTTGAGATTTCAATGGTGGATAGCACCTTTAATTTCAGTCCGATTCTCATCAGTTTTTGGCGGAAAAAACTACAGACGAAGCCCTATCCAACGACATAAAAAACTTGAAAATCGGTTAAAAATTGTAGGAGGAGTTCTCAAGACAAAAAAAAACCCTTAGCGTATTAAATAAGTATAGATTTTAAAATCATGAATGACTTTGAAAAGACTTTCCAAACTCAGTCAAAGCCAAAAGTTTGGTTAAAAATTTACATGTTTTATGCAAATTTAAAGAAATATTTTAAGAGACACTTAGTGATGAACGCATAGTGTTTAGTTCCGTTGGAATTATTTATAAAAAATAAGTAACTAATCAACTGAGCTCTAATTGTGACAAATTAGGACTAAATTGAATTTATTTTAAATAAGGAAGGTTAATCTACGTAAGCACATGGAGAATTGTCAAAGAGTGTTGCTTAAAATATTTCTTTAAGGTTGAATGGAGTAGGATAAAGAAGGGCCTAAATGAGTAATGTTGTGTGAAGAGATTTATAGGAATGCTGTTTACTCCAGGAGGTGAAAGCTTTTGGGGCAGTGGTATGTTATTTTTATTTATTTTTTTAAATAAAATTTAAAAATAATATAATCCTAACAATTTAAATATTTTGACTATGGATTTGTCACCTAAATGGAAAAATAATGTGTCTTCTTAACTTATTTAATGTAATTGTCTAAAGACCATAAAAGTGTATTCGTTGATAAAAATACTTTATTACTGTAAATCTTTAATCCATAAAAGGTGTTGTCAATTAAATTGTTCTGCACAATTGATTTCATTGTAATTTTACCCTCATTTAATTTCTTGTGGGAGGGGAAACTGATAATTTGTCTCCTTTAAGTAATGACATATAATGGATTTACACAATGAAGAACTCCAATTAGAGTGTCCTTTCAGCAAGAACAATTCCAAAAGATAATTACAAAATTACATATTCACAAAGTACTAACCTAATTTACCCCTAATTTTCAATCAAATTGATTTTTTCATCAAATATTTTAACAGTGACCTTAACCTAAAGTTAAGTTGTTGAGTATTGCTTTTGGTTACAATCCCAAAGCAGCATTTGGTTGTCGTGTTAGTCCATTGCAAACATGACCTAATCGCCTTGACTGCTATCTCACGATTACTCTTATACTGATGTGATTTGACCAGTGTGGATACCAAGTTACATAAATAGCTCTTCGTTGGATGGGGGAACTTCTTCATCGGACTTTGACTTCTTAAGCTTGTGCAGAAAGGTGAAAATGAGGCACATCACTTCCGTCCTGCTGATGTGTATATTTTTGATCAGGTAGGATTACTTTTCTTATACATAAAATCTTAGTGTAAAAAAATTTTCTAATGCCACACAGATTTTTTTTTTTTTTTTTTTTTTTTGTAGATTATGAGCCTTAGTTTGGAAATCTTAATTTTTTGGTGTTGGATACATAAAAAAAATAAATAAATAAATAAACAGTCTGTGATTTTTATTGGGTGTTATTTAATTGTTGATTAGCTGATTACTCATGTTTTCCCATATTTAAAACTAAGTGAAAAAAATTAATACATTAGATACATTAATTAAGATGATGACAACGTACTCTATGATTGAATTATGATAGAATGAGCTTGATTTCTTTGTTCATTTGCCTCTCAATACTATCTGTCATGGAGTGTGTTGTAGTTTGTTTAAATTTGCTAAACTTTGTGGCTCACAGGGGCAAAAGACCCTGACCATTAAATTGAAATTAGTATATACCATAGTGGAATGCAAGTTATTCACAAAGAAAATTTCCAGAAGATAACATTTTTCTTGAGAATATTCTAGCATGATTGTTAACAAAGATACATGTTTAAGTAGTCATTTGGCTTATCATTATATTTATCATAGCAATCATTCACATTGGATAGCTTGCAATATACTGGGAAAAACCCTAAAGTCTGAGGGAAGATAAAGATAGGCCTGAAGTGATGTACAAACTTTGTTCATGCATAATTTCAACTACTAGCAGCCACGAAGTCAGGCGGGTGAGTAAAAATGCGATGTTGCCACACATGGACCAAAAGATATGAGAGATTGTGGAAAATCGGGTACTTAATTGCAAAACTGGCAACATTGTCGTTCAACGGCTGATTGTGTGGAGTGATTGAATTAATATTTTTAAATAATCACTGACTATATACACCAATGTTGCAAAACTATTCACCCATCTGATTCCATGGCTGCGGTAATTAAGTATTTTGCGAGACTGAGTAATAAACATTGAGATGTACTAGCATACTTTTGGATTAAAATTATCGTAAGTATAGGATGTATGTTGACTTTATCATTAAGTAATGTAAGTAGGAAAAAGTGAAATATAATGTTACCTAAATATTTCTCTACATATTTACATATTCTACTACTAACATTAATGTTTTCCACAGTCAGTCGACAGCAGAGGCAGTGGGGGATGAAGACTCTCCTATTGTCCAGACCTCCCTCGGGCCCGTGCAGGGGTTCAAATTTGTCTCCTCTTGGACCAAGAAGCCCATCTATGCCTTCAGAGGAATCCCCTACGCTTCTCCTCCAGTCGGAGAACTTCGGTTCAAGGTAAGATAAATTTCAAAGTCGTTTTACTCTTTGGAACCAAGTTGATAATACAACTGCATTGCCGTTTGAAGGGTTAAGTAAATATTTGTATTGCTTAGTAACTCTCTTATTGTATGCAAAAAGGTTTTTTTTTAATGGAGGATTCCCATGGGTTAAATAATTTTTTCACCTGAATTTCCTAGGATCCAATACCTCCAGAAAGATGGACAACGGTTAGAAACTGCACGGAGGAGCAAGCGTCCTGCATGCAGAATTCTGATACGATCATCGGATATCGGAACATCACTTTTGAAATGAGCGAGGACTGCTTATACTTGAACATTCATATGCCTAAGGTAAACATTCTTGCTTTGATGTTGGTAATCATTCAAAAGCCATTAAAAAGATTGAACAAATAGCAGCAGATGAACTGTATAACTACACTTATAACATTATAACAGTGACGGTATAGAGCAAACAAATAGATCACAAAAATATTTACTATTTATATTCATTCAAACATTACTTTTTACAAGATGAGCAATGTATAAAAATTCCATGAGTCCAATACAATAAATTTAACAAAAAAAAAAACTGATAAAAGCACACTAGGTACAATATTGTGTTTCCATACATAAAAATCTTTTTTGTGAGGATGTCAAAACGTAAAAATAATAAATCTATCTATATATTAATAGGCAAGCATGTTTCATTTCCTCCTTTTTTCTCAGCTCGTGTGCATCGTAAGAGAAATCCGCGCATCCCGTTAGAAAGGTATTGTACTGTAGATGAGCAGAATCACGCTTTAATTCACATCGGCCCACTGGGCTACGCCCTACAGGCTTGTAAAGTTTCAATGTTAATCTTATGAGAGAAGCATAATTGATCGAATCATAAGACAGCTGTTGTAATAACAAATGCTAGCAAGTAAGGAAGAACAGATGTTTTATTTATAAAACATTTTAAAATTAATTGGTTCAAGATCAACAACTGAATTTTTGGTCAAATTTCGACCAGTGGGCGATCTCTATATAATTCCGTAAGCGAATCGGTCCCCACGAAATTTCTCGAGTTAGAAGAAAGATAGGGTAACGCATGATGGCTCATTTTAAAGCTTGAGGGCCAAGGACGCAAGGAAAAATACCAGAATTATCAAAAGTTACCTGGGCTTTGCCCCATTGAACCTTGAAGTTCCAATGTTAATCTAATGGGAAGAAGATTTTTAGATTTACACATGTGATTAAGCAGATGTTCCAGTGTTTTATTATAAACTCAGCTGGTTACTGAGCAGATATTTTGAGTAAAGATAACCTCATAGTTTATAATTTTTTTTAAATTGTAAATAATGCACTATAAAAAAGGAGAACACTAATAGTCATGAACGGATTATGGATCCATAGGAGATTTCATCTTCGTGACCCCATCTATGTCATTAAGGAAATAGGAGTAGAACGATTGGTATATTCAGCATAAAAAATAAAAAAGTTAAAATTATGTTAGACGTTGCACGGTTGTTATAATGGTTAATGTCGTTTAGTTATTACGTTATTGGCTATTTAGTAGTTAGAGTTGAAGAGTTTAATCTTTTTGTTGAGGGTTTATTTATTTTCGACTGAATCATTATATGTAAACTACTAACATTGGATAACCTCTGTATGAGGAATATTTTGTTTTGGTTTATCCTTTCTCTGCTTTTTTCTTTACGTAGGTCGTAGGGAAACAATAAACGCCCATTAATCCATAAAGACGGGGAGCTTTTTATGTAAATAATAGTGTGTGAAAATAACGCAAATGGGGATATCAATCAGTGTTCTACTTCATTGAGGAACAGACTAAATAGACTACAATCAATGTATGAGGGACGTCGGTGGCACGGAGCGTAAGGAGGCATGGGGACACGAGGGAGACATGGGAGAATAGGGGAAATGGTGGGGGACACAGGAGGGCACGGAGGTACGAGGGAGGGACGGCGGGGATGGCAGCAGGGGACCACAAGGAGTACAGGGGAGTTCAGGGATATGGGGGCACGTAGGGCACAAAGGGTGCCGGTGGCACTGGAGACAGGAGGGCATGAGGGGCTCGATGGAGGCATGGGCAACATAGGGGCACAGGGAGAAACGGCAAGCATGAGGGTACAAAAGCATGGAGGGTGCGGAAGCATAAGGGGCACCCTGGTGAGTCATGGGGATGCATTGGGGTGCGTGGCGGATGGGGGGACGGGGCACAAGAAACATTAGGGGTGTTGGTGGCAAAAGGTGTAGATGGGAAACGTTTGCCACGGGGAGCAACGTTGGACATGGGGGTACGGAAACCAGGGTGCCCGGGAGCACATGGCGGAGCGGGAGTTGGAAGGCACAATGGGCACTATAGGGGGTCGGTGGCACCATTCACGGGGGGCAGAAGGATATGGGGGACACTGGGGATTCTTAGGGGACCACGGGGAAGAACGGTGGGCAGGTGGGCACGGGAGTACCAGGGCGCGGGGGCATGGGGCACAAGGGTTGTCGGAGGCACTGGGGTTAGGGGGCATGGGGATATAGGTTGAATTATGAGGAATGGTAGACATAGGGCACGGGGGTATGGATGCATGGGAATGGGGGTACAAGGGATGGGGCCTACTGGAGCCGTCGGTGGCACGGAAGTTGGTTGGGCATGGAAGCATTGAGGAGGAATGAGGAAAACAGGGCATGGGGGGCCACGGGGATGAACTGCGGGCATGTGGGAAAGAGAGAATGAAGGGCACGGGGTTACGAGGGGCAAAGGGGTAGAGGGCGTACAGGGGCATGGGGTAGTCAGGCCCCGGGGCATAGGGGGGTACAGGAAACACGGATCAGGAGAGATGAACGGAAGCACGGGGAGGCATGGGGTCACGACGAGTGTATTGGAATGGGGAGCACAGGGTTCCAGGGTAAAGGTGTACAGTAGGTATTAATGGGCTTATGTTGTATTAAACTATTTTATTTTTTTGAGTTAAAAACTCATCATGAACATGTGTAAGGTTAAAACTATTTTTAACCTTAATAAAATAAGGTAGTATAATACCTTTTATTAATACGCAAGCATGTTTCATTTCCTCCTTTTTTCTCAGCTCGAGTGCATCGTAGGAGAAATCCGCACATACCGTTAGAAAGGTATAGTCCTGTAGATGAGCAGAATCACATTCTAATTCACATTGGACACCAGGGCTAAGCCCCACAGGCTTTCAAAGTTCCAATGAATCTTATGGAGGTAGGAGAATTGAGTGAATCATTAGACTGCTGTTGTAAAAACAACTGCTAGAAAAACAGGAAGAACAGATGTTTCAGTTATAGAATGTTTTTAAACTTCTTGGGTCCAGACCAACTGAAATTTTGATCGAATTTCGATCGGGAGGCGATCTATAGTACCTTTTACTATGTTTGGTAGCATAATAGTGCAATAATTTTCTTTTTTTCACAAAATAGATTACTGTATTTTAATACAGGGGAAATTATTAGTAAATTACTGATTTGATACCGCAAAAAAGTTTCGTCAAAATTAGGAAATATTTTATTACAAAACCCAAACGTGTAAATTCACACTACAGCTTGAGAAAAATACAGTAGGTCTAATACTGCAAGGAGGTGATAAATTGAAACTTATTTTTGGAGAAATAACCATTTTGATTAAAAAAAAACCTTCTTTACATTTTCTTTTATTTAAGTTCAAATTTTCGGCATTAGCCTTCATCAGGAACACAAATAAAAAGTAAACAGAATATAAACAATGATTTTGACATTATAAATTGAACAGATGGGAGATTTTTTTGAAGCAATTACATTTTTGTGGGTAAGTTGTGTGGAACAAAGATTTTGAAATGTTATATATATTTAATAAATTATCTTAAGTTTAGGCCGAATGGAGTTTTTGATTTTAGGATGAGTTGATGGGCCTGTTCAAGTTCTCTAATCCTTCTATCTTGTGTGTTATTAGCCAATTTGCAAATTCCTTTTAATGAAAAACATTTTTGAAAATTTTGAGAGTGCTCTCTGGCATGAATGGCTACAGGCTTCTGTATATACGGGTGATTTACGTCATGCCTGTGGCCATTCATGCGTACTCTTAGAGCTGTTGTGGTTTTACCAATGTAATCCTTTGGGCAGTTGTTACAGGAAGGATTACATTGGTAAAACCACAACAGCTCTAAGAGTACGCATGAATGGCCACAGGCATGACGTAAATCACCCGTATATACAGAAGCCTGTAGCCATTCATGCCAGAGAGCACTCTCAAAATTTTTAAAAATGTTTTTCATTAAAAGGAATTTGCAAATTGGCTAATAACACACAAGATAGAAGGATTAGAGAACTTGAACAGGCCCATCAACTCATCCTAAAATCAAAAACTCCATTCGGCCTAAACTTAAGATCATTTATTAAATATATATACCGGTAACATTTCAAAATCTTTGTTCCACACAACTTACCCACAAAAATGTAATTGCCTCAAAAAAATCTCCCATCTGTTCAATTTATAATGTCAAAATCATTGTTTATATTCTGTTTACATTTTATTTGTGTTCCTGATGAAGGCTAATGCCGAAAATTTGAACTTAAATAAAAGAAAATGTAAAGAAGGTTTTTGTTTTTGTTCATAAGATACCGTTTGGTGATGTATGTGAAAATACATTTTTATTTTTAGGGGCCTTTGCCCCTACACTCTACTAGTAATAACTTTAATCATCCAAACTTGTTAGTCTAAGTTTTTGAATACATTCATTATAACGTAAAATGTATTAGATTGAAAGACAAAAAAGAAATTACTCAAAATGATTTGTAGTCAAGGAGTATGAAACATCATGTACAATATCATCCCCAATAGTAGTACTTAAACAAAAGTATAAAAATTAAAAATAATATGAACATAATGACTTTATTATGCAAGGCTTCGTAGGAAGTGTTAGATTTGTGTAAGCTATATTTATACTCCTCTTCCTGGAGATGTCCAGCCCTTTTAAAAAAATTAATGCTTATAAGTTTATTCATTCATCTAGCAAGAAACCATACAAACTCATTAGAAGAGATGCGATTTAACCAAACCCAAAATCTCATAAATTTTTGTATCAAAGCAACAAAAAAGATCTATTTACCCATATTTTTTACATACCGTAAATTATTTTATTCTAACGCCTTTACTGAAATGGCGACCTTACTCAATAGGTAGTTTAAAGCCAAGTATGAATGAGAGATGAGTGTAGGATGATTGTGGTGCTATCTTGTAGTCTTGTTACTGACTAAGGCCGACATTCTTTTTAGATAGGACTGTTAATTCATAGCCCAACAGCCAATGATATCAATGTATACAGAACCGAGTAAATAGGGACATCCCATATTAAAAAATTTTAGTTTTGCCCCCGAAAACCAGAGGAAATAAAGCGCTGATGCTAGGATTACTTCTCCTAACTGTCACGGGAAGCGCTGTTTCTACCTCAGATATGTCAAAATGAGCATATTTGTTTACAAAAAATAAAAACAATAACAAACCTCTGTCAAATTATTCTAGTCATCTGTTTAAATTCAACCAATCAGCATGATCCTTACCATCTTGGTGGTGCTATCTGTGTTTCAGGGGCGGCGTTCTCACTTCCCCATAAGGATGTCCCTACTTATTCGGTTCTGTATACATTGATGGTATCTAGGGACAGTTTAACGTGGGATCCAAACCACAATTTTGACCTCATATATACGAATTGGTCTAATTATGAGGATGGTCTTTATGGATGAACTAGTATTTACTAGTGCGCACGTTAATCCCCACCAGGGAATATCGCATGCCCCAAGCTTACAACTATCCACAATTCGTGCCCTCCAAGTAGCTGGATTGCAGGACATCGCCACCAGCCTAGTCTATTTTATTAACTAAAAGCTTAAAAATCACTTACAATGTTACAATTTTAAAATTTGAGTGACATTACTATAGTTGAATTAAAATCAAAAGAGTATTGGGAATCTCGGTGCTTCGGCAGTGTTCGGGTACGTTCGGGACTAGTCGGCTCCTCTAAGTAAACAAATGCAGAGTTGTTCAAATGAACGAATCAATAAAGTGATTTGAATGAATCATATGTCATTTTCTAAGAGTCACTTGTATCAGCGACCACAGAGAACTCTTTGTTCGCCGATTCGTATCGATTGTAAGATAACTTTGTTTCGATCGTGATCTGAGAACCAGGTAAATGTTTCATCGGTTTTGTTGACAAGGTTTCATATCCTTTTTATGATACAAAAATTAGCGTTATTTGATGGATCTCACAAGTAACTACGCCTATATAGTTCCTACTTCATACTAACTTATTTATTGTCTATTTTATTACATAAATATAAAAAATTAAGATAATTGCTTATAACCTTGTAGAGTGATTTTTATTTGTCAAGCTATTTCATCTATAATAGACAATTATTGTGAATGAGGCTTATTAAAATGGCCACGAAACTATAAATAGATATTTAAACCCTCAGTTGACGCCTTTACATTAGACGACACAACAAATGCACGACCCCGACACGGTATTGGTGATGGTGAGCACCAAAATCAGGGCCGGTTTGACCATATAGGTTACCACGTTTGCTACCAGCCGAAGCATAACATCCCACATTGGTTCCATATCCTCCCTCCTCATCACTTGCGCGGCGTGCGAAATTTTTAGTGTCTGCGTATTAAACAAGTCCCGCAGCCTTTTCTTATTTTGTATCTTGAGTCAACGTATACAGGCCGGCCGGGAGTCAGCACCGGTAAAATCAATGAATTATCTTATCGCCTGGCTGTTTATAGTATGAACGCAATCGGTTCACAAAATGGAACAATGATGTCTGACGTAGGCCTGACATTGAAAGAATTGAAAGCCACATTTGAAAAGCGGGGCATTTTGGACTTTAGAGTAGTGGGGAGGACGGGTCACGTGATGGAGGGGTAAAGCCGAATGACCCCGACAGAGTCAGTCATTCGACGTCGTCTTACCTTGGTCGAAGAAACGATTACTATTATTATTAATAAAGGTTTTATAAATACTTTATATATGCCTTATCTACTTCAACTATTAAAATTAATAATCGACTACATTACTTGGATGGATGAAGAAACAATATACCGTAACTAAATTGATTAGCTTTCATCCACTGCCTAAATTATTCAATCAGTACATCACATGAGTGAGAAACCAACGTACAAAATCAAATGGTATTATTCATCATTCGTAATTCAATTGTCTCAAGAGGTTATAGGCAATTAAGTCGCGCGAACCCTATAATTAACCTCGCTTTCAAACTAAGTGTATCCCTGGTAACTTAACTCTTTTTTTAAGAATAGGTTCAACATTCTATTCCTGAAAAAGATCGATTCAACTGAATCAATTCGCCAGATGTGCCGAATTTTCCATTAACAGCTGATTAAATCAGCGGGTTTACCCGAGTGTTGCCGAACACTGCCGAAGCACCGCCAGTCCCAATACTCTTTTGATTTTAATTCAACAATAACCTTTTACGAATCTTCACGTTGTAACTTAATTTCTTGTCTTAGATTCCAAAGGAAGGAGATCTTCTGCCAGTGATGGTCTGGGTACACGGAGGTGCCTTCATCGAAGGTTCTGGCAGCTACAGACGCTATGGTCCAGACTTCTTGGTGGGAGAAGACGTGATCGTCGTCACAATGAACTATCGCCTGGGAGCGCTGGGTAAAACCACTGGTCCTGCATACAAGAAAGTCAATGTTTCACTAACAATTTTACAAGTGACTAAAACACTTAAAATAACATTACTATACTATTCAGTTACTGTTGTCATTTAAAATTGTTATATTTTTCCTCTTTAGGGAAACTGACAGATAACAAATTGACATTAAGTTGATATCCGATTAAGCCAAATGTAATTCAGTAATTGTTCCTATGCCTATGAGTGTCTAACCAGAAATCAAAGAAACATAAATGAAGATTTAATGTATTTTTTAAACATCATTTCCATTTAACAGTATGCACAAATATGTAATGGGCAAAAATATGATATTGACAAAATACATTGACATCATGAAAGTTAAACTACTGAAGCTGTAAATGACTAATGGCTTTGATTTATATTTCAATACATTTCTGTTCTGATGTTAAATAAAGTTTTTAACACTTTTTTTGCAATTTCAAATTTAATTAGTTTGATAACCCGCCGGTTAATCCGGCCAATTAGAAATCCGGTTGGGGTACGGCCCCTAGGTGGCCGGATTTGAGGGTGTTTACTGTAGTTTGACTTAGGAAAAGTTCAAGTTAGAGGTTATGTTCGTTGAATTTGACTTGCAGTGGTAATGTATTGTAACAGTGAACAAAGCTGTAACGGATATTGCACGCCTTGTTTTGACCTATGGCCGGATATTCCACATAGAGAGGACCTTAGAGAAAATTTTGAAACATAGTCTACATGTAGAAATAAAATATGACTATGAGAGGTAAAGAGCACATTCGACTTATCCATTGATTTTAGGCTGCTTTCACACTGGTGACATTTGCGGCAGCTACAATTGTTGCTGTCATTGTTTACGCCACCAGCTGCATTTTGGATTATTGAAACAAGATTCTATGTTCGGTTGCGTAGCTAATTTAGTTGCTTTTCTTCTCACTGTGGCGTTGTTATCGTTCATATGTTTTAGTAAAAATCACAAATGATTTTACATTGTAAATTATGAAATTATCAAAGACCAACAAAATATTAAAATAGCTTAATATAATGTTTTATATAATGAAAAAATATTTGAAAAAAATCAAACAAAATAGACGATTGCTAGTTTAATAATAAAATGACTACGCCATAGTGTAGTGATTTATATGAACTACCACTGCACTACCATTTCGATGTTGTCTGCCGTTATGTTAATTATGCATCTTTCACTACGATAACTGTGTGTCATATTCATTATAATATTGCTGACCTATAAGTATATTCAAAATTTTATCCGTGTACTGGTGGTTTTAGTCCACAAATATTTATCATATTGACAGTAAAGTATTTATGAAACTCTGTCGGCGGGTCCAGAATAATTGAAAATAATGCTTCCTCTTTTATAGAATTATAAAAGTTATTTGGTAGATCAGTAAATGAACATCCAGGCGAACCTAATCTCTGTTGAGCTTTTCAACACCTTGTCATCTTCTGGGCTCACAAAGCAAGTCGACCGCAACTCATCATCTATCTGCTGGACTGCGTCTAAATCTCCTATGCCCATCATCCATGAAGTCCATTTCAAATTCAAAATTGAAGGTTTCTCTTGGGTGTGAAGCTTTTGGGTTGCACCTGTGTTTCCCTGTCATCTTGGGAGCGGACTTTATTCAGCGCACTGTGTTGATTTTGGATTTATGTAGAGGCCAGTGCTATTTCAGGTTTTCTCAGCATGTATCTATCTATCTATCCCTCTCTCTGACTTGTGGCTGGTGTCGCTGCTGCGGTCAAGCCTGACGCAGACAGCGAGACCACACTTGATAAGTTAGGGCAGCTGACTCAGGCGGAGGCGGATGAAGCTATCAGAGAGCTCTGCAACCGTTTTCCTAAAGTGCAGACGCCAAAGCTGGGGGTCACCAAACTCTTAGAATATGAAATTCTTGACGGACACCTGCCCGGTAAGATCCCACTCTTATAAACTGGCTCCACCCAAGATGGAAACCCTGCTTGGTATCATCTTCTCGAAAATGGGGTGATCGAGCCTTCGCGCTCAAACTACGCAAGTTCAACTTTCCTTGTGCCGAAGGCGAATGGCAAATATTGCATGGTGCTTAACTACAGAAAGCTAAATTCGAAAATTGAAATTGACTATGTACCTCTCCCCGATTTGCACTCCGCTTTCGATTGGTTCGGTAAGGCCACATATTTCTCCGTTTTTTTATCTCAACAAGGCTTATAATCAGATCCCATTGAAGACGGAGTTTCTATCACTGCTTCTGTGTTCTGTGGAATCGATATCAGCTCACCAGAGTTCCGATATGGGCCTAGCTGTGTGGGCTCAGACTCTCACTCGACTTCTGGAGTAAACTTTTCATGATGTGAAATTCAAATTTGTTTTCAAGTACCTAGACAACCTTCTGGTGTACAGTGAGAGTTTCGACGACCACTCAATTCATCTTGAGGAAGTCATGAACAGATTGCTTAGGGCAGGCCTTACCGTCAAACCGGACAAAGTCAGCTGTTACCACCCGCTCATCTTGGGTGTAAGTCGCTGCCACCACTGCTCTCTTAATCGGGGAGCAGACCCGAATGTTCGTAAAGGGATCGGAAATTACATAATACTGTATAGACTTTAAAAGATTTGTAATTAATGATTTGATGAATCTACGTGAACATAATAAAAATAATATTAAACAATGAAGAGATGATAGTTTTGAACAAGTGATTTACACGAGGTCCTATGATTGAATACCGCTGCACCTTCTATTGTCTCCAGTCCCCCACTTGTCTTGCGATCAGGTCGCTTCCGATTGGCCGCTCGGCCGAAGCGACGTGATAGCTGACTGTGCTAAACGATGTATGCCGAACAGAGCCGAGCTCCGCGGGTAACGTTAAAGACCAAAACTAAATTTACTAAATATGGAAAATAAAAAAAATATTCTAAGTTATAATTATTATTCATCACGACAAATGAGAGACCGTACTGTAACATCACCCCCCGTTCCGGGAAGGATTGCTTAGCTGGAGGCTGAGCAACTCCTTGGAACTATGAAATAAGCAGAATACAATACAATACGATACAACACAATACAATCGAATACGAGACATGAAGTTATACTACAATGCAATTCTTACAACAAGCCTAGCTGAGAATTCTCACGTCAGAAACACAGACTGCCGACGCGAGTGTCAGCGCAAAACGACACCGGCTAGCATCCGGAGCGCGCTTCTAGTTACGCTACTGGAAGAAAGCTATACTAGCCCTCTGTCATAACCGCGCAATTTATCGCATACCCACTGATTTCAATTGTTAAGATTGTTCAATATACATACATTTCACCTAGCTACAAAAATTCTACTAAACTATTCCCCTTTTATAGACTGAAACCGCTAATAAAATTCACAATTATTCTAACATAAAAGAAAACCTTTAAATATACATTTTATATCTGTCTTTAAAACAGTTCGCACCGCCTGGAACACACATCCTAAACACAAGTGTCATTATAAAGTCAATAATACCAATTTCATAGTTCACTTTCACTGGTTTGCGAGGACCATCTCTCTGAGAGCGTTATTGCTGTCGATGACGTGAGTCCTTGGTGGTTCCTCGCCTCGCCGTTGCCAGGTCAAAATGGATGTGTGTCCGGCTCTAGCTCTCCTCCTATAACATAAGGTCGCTACGAGAAGTATCAAAATGATCAAAACTAAAACTACAACAGTTATAATTCCTACTTTATATTCATAATTTACATTTATTTGATTATTAGCCATTTTAATATGGGATAACAATTTGTTAAGACTAATTTCAACCTTATCGTCTCCAAGCTCCTTTTTCAGTGCGCTCATGGAATCGAACGTAAGGTTCAAATTCAATGACAGAATTTCATGGTCTTCGTGGTACAGCATACCATTGATTTTAGGAATGTGTAACTTAGTAATATTTTTCAAATAATTTGTATAACCTTGTATCTTATGAAAAATTCTGAAATTAGATCCAAATATTCCACATCTAGAGACATTTCTTAAGATACTTGATTCCTTTATCTCTAAGTCCTTAACATCACAAATTTCTTTGTTTGAAATTACATCGTAATTCCAGCATTTAAGAGTTATTTTGTGTGGCTCAGCAACACTATAAATCCAATCATTTGCATTCTTAATCCAAAAAGGTGAAATAATATAAATCTTAAACAATATTGTGACGGAAGCCAGAAAATTTTTGACTCGAAAAATGCATATTTTCTTCCCATAACATTCTACATTTTATTATCCTCAAACACCGCTCGGTAGCCGAGTACGTGCAGAGTAACAGCTGCTGCAGGAGGTCAATGTCACACTCTTGCTGATTCAGCACTGCTGCAATGAAGTCATCACTGCCTAGTTATCTTTTAATGAATGGAGTGCCCTTTCTTACAAGTAATTTGTTTTAGAGTACTTACATAAGTAAACAATAATAAATGTATTGCTCAATGAAATTTTCTGTAAAAATAAAGTTGTTACTTTTCTCTTTGTTATTCATTAACTCACTTCTAAATCAATTTTTCTTATTTTAATTCTAGGTAAAGTCAGACTCGAAAGGCTTAGACTGTTAGCTAGAAATTATTACATTTGTCAGCTTATTTTACTTTATGTATTTGGAGCTGCAGTCTCCTTATTTAATTCTATTTCCTAGGTAAAGAATAGTTATTTACTATGTTATTAGCCAGGAAATTTCTCTCTTGCCATTTGACTAGGTAATAGTTAGACTCGAAAGCTAACAATATAGCTAGGCATTGGTGCAATGATTTATTTAATATTTATAAAACATTCTTCACTCTTATTATCAATGCTCATTGTAATGAAATTAAAATAAAATAAATTTTATTAATTATAAAGATATATTTGTAACAACTTCTATCTTCACCTTATGTTATATATTATATAATGAAATTGCATGATTTAAGTTAATTAACTACGTAATATTTTATATCATTGAGCTTTATTATCGAAACTATTTCTGAAACGTGAAGGAATATTATTTTCGCAATTATTTACGATTAAAAAGTTGGTTTGACAATTTTACTACTTTACAATTATTCAGAAATTAATTCATAACAGTATATACACTTATAAAATTTCACTCTCTCACATTTAAACCTCACATACTCATTCATCAGCATTCATTGGGTACCCTTCCTCATTCATACAACATTTATACACAATCACAACATTCAACAAGTTTCGTGCACTCTTACACACCAAGCATACATACTGTTAAAGTTCATTTGTAGCTACTTTAATTATATTTATTTCCTTAAAATCCCCAATAAAACATTTTTTTTTAAATAATCTTTATTTATAGACTTATGAATGGGTTACTCGTTGAGGCTCCCTGCCTCGGTAAGGATAATGAGGTCGTTCCTTCAATAACATGCATCTAGCTTCTCGGTCCACCAGAGACAGTTATTAAAGAGACCTTCCAATCCAATGTTGTTTAACCCAATTCGTAATCCCGTAATCTGGCTGGCAATCTCCTGTTCCCGTTGGCTTTTTCTACAATGACGTTCTCTGCGTGTGACTCCTGCTTTCCGTTTGGGTAGATTTTATTAGTTGTACTGGTAGATTCCAATGGGTTTTGTTGCTCGGTAATTGCAGCTGAATTTTGTGCCTTCTTACTGGTTACCTCAGGTGCTGGTTTGATACGATTTACGTGCACGACAACGTCACGTTTTCTTACTCTCAGAACGACATTGAGATCAGAGAGAACCTTAACTATGACATACGGTCCTCGCCAAAATTTTGAGAGTTTCTTAACTCGTAATGGTTTGGTGTGGGGAACATACAAATATACACGTTGGCCTACCTGGTAATTTCTAACCTTAGCTTTTACGTCGTACTTTATCTTCTGTTTACCTTTGTTTAGCTTCTGATACTGTCTCGATATTTCCTTTATTTCTTTTAATTTGAAACGCAGTTTCTCTATGTAGTCATCGGGTCTAGGATCGTCATATTGAGATAAGCTTAGGTTAGCTTCCAGTGGTGTTTCCATTTTTCTTCCGAAGATCAATTCATATGGCGAGTAGCCGGTGGCTTCGTGATAAGCCGAATTATACGCCATACAAACATAGCTCAAGTACTCGTCCCAATCGTTTTGATTCTTATTTACATAAATGGAAAGCATTTTGCTAAGTGTCTTATGGGTAATTTCTGTCCTTCCGTTTGACATAGGGTGGTATCCCGTAGTTTGCAGTTTCTTAATTTTTAACAATCTGCACATTTCTCGAATTAATTCGGACGTGAACGCTGGCCCCTGATCCGTGATGAGTTCTCTTGGTACACCATATTTCGTGATGTATCGATCATCGACATTTTGCGGTCGAGGGTACTGCTCAATAGCTTCTACCTTTTTTCTAAGAGGTCTTACCCCTTCCTTGTTCAACATGTGGCCTAGATATTCGATCTCCTCAGTAGCAAATTTGCACTTTTGGAGTTTAACGCTTAAATTAACGTCTCTAAATCGTTGCAAAACGTCCCTAAGGTCATTAATATGGTCGTCCAGGTTTGGTCCAAAAATTAAACAATCATCTAAGTAAATGAGACAGGTTTTGCCTCGTAAACCAGCTAGTGTCATATCCATAAGTCTTTGGAAGGTAGAGGGGGAGTTTCGCAACCCCATCGGCATTCTTAAATATTCGTAACTTCCTACGTACTCTCCATCCGTAACTGTGAAACTAGTTTTCGCACGGCTACTTGGGTCCATTTCAATTTGATAAAATCCCTGGTTCATATCCAATGAGCTAAAATATCCGCTACCCCCGAGTTTATCAAGTGTCTCCCTAATGTCAGGGATAGGATAGTTTATAGGTGTTGTTACTTCGTTAATGGCTCTAAAATCAACTACAGCTCGATACTGTTGAACATTGTCCTCTCCTAGTTTCTTAGGAATTAACATGAGAGGCGAATTCCACGGAGAAGAAGAAGGTGCTATAATACCGTCCTTTAGCTGATTTTTAATTACATCATCTACTACAGGTTTCAAAGCATGTGGTATTCTATAAGGCCTTAATTTTATAGGTGCGAAATTCCCCGTGTCTATCGAATGTTTGACTACAGACGTACAACCCAAATTTCCGGTTCCCTCTATGCTGAAAATATCCTTGTACTCATAAATTACTTCCTCAAACTTTGATTTTTCATCTTCAGATAAATGACTAAGTTTTTCTTCTACAATGTTCCTAAATTTATCATCGCACTCCGAAAATTGATTTGTTAGCAACACTTTTCGACTTTCATCTTGACAACAAGAAAAATTACCGGGTTCACATAGTTTACTTAACATAGCATTCCGGTTTATAGTCAATTCTTCTCCACTACAATTAGCTATCCTAGTTGGTACGCTCTGATTCTTAATTTTCGCTAAAGATCTAGCAATGTAAACCCCATGAATTTTTACATCATTTGGCTCTGTCAATACAATTTTACCTTCCAATTTCTCTTTGAAATCAGTACTTAATTTTCCAAGTTTAGCGGAAATAATAGTTTCACTTCTAGGTGGGAGTTTAATATCTTCTTTACAATAAACATACAAGGAATGACTATCTAAGCTAAACATGCACTCGTCATCTCGCGGCTGGTGTCCTTGACACGCACGCACCGAGTCCGGTGACGACGACCTTGCAAGCTGTGTTGTGCTGTTGACCCCAGTGCCTCGGTTTGTAAATATCTCTAAGCCCCTGATCTTAATTGATTTACCGCTAACAAGGAGATCTATTTTTTCTTGCTCCATAATATCCAACCCTAGAATTGCAATAAAGCCCTTTGGCAGATCGGCTATAATAAAATTACTGTTAAAAGTGATCTGATTATCTAAAGTTACATCAACGTTACATTCTCCATAAACCTTCAGTTTATTTCCGGTTACCCCTGTGATACCTATGGTTGTAGGTTTTATTTCTCCTTTGCTTATTTTCTTATCTATTAGTGAAACTTGTGCACCAGAATCTAAAATTATTAACCCGTTAGTGTTGTTAATTTCACCCGACACTGCAAAATCTGAATTAGTGGTTGCTATACTGTGATTTATGAGAAGTGGTCTGCCTGCAATAGTTTTGCTCTTTAATGGTGATAAACTTTTAGCGGTATTATTGCACTCTGGTTCCGCCGATTTAAGTTGGATATTTTTTCTGATACTTAAACCTGATTGTTGTTGTTGGTGGGGGAGCCAGTGGCGGGCATGGAACCCCCGACGGAGTTTGACGCTGCGGGCCGGTTGTTAACATTGTTAGTCTGGGAAAATCTGCACATTTGTGCCGAATGTCCTCTTCTACCGCAAAACTGACATTGAAGTACGGTAAAATTTTGGTTCCTTAATTTATATCTACATTCTGTGTCGGAATGACCGGATCTCTTACAGTGTGAGCAGTATTTTGTTGTATTTCTGGGCAAGGCTGTTTGACTTCGATTAGAATTCGGGCTGTGGTACGATGGAGAATTACTTACAAATGACCGATTATTATGATAAACAGGTCGGTTACATTGGAACTCATTTAAACGTCTTTGAGCATTTTGAATTCTGCAATTTTGTGCAGAATGTCCAAATTTTAGGCAAAGTTGACATTTTAATGATTCTTGAGAAGGGCTGAAAAACACACCTTTGTTGTTATTACGGAATTTATTTTCCTCCGAGGGTCGCATTTCCACGTTTCTAATAGTTACGGCTAGGGTCACAGCTTCTTGGAATGTTTTTGGGAATTTAATCCGGACTTCATGGCCTAATTCGCCAAGCAAACCCCGCGTGAACGCTTCCATCGTTCGACGATCGGCTTCTGTTTTCAGGGCCATATCTACTTGTGAATTTTGAGTATGTCTTACAGTCTTGAAACCAATCTTTTTAACTCGGTCGGCATATTTTTCGATTGTCTCCCCTCGCTCTTGTCTCACGCAGGCAAGTTGCTCGAGATAATAATGCTCCGGGAGCTTATCTCGGAACCGTAGTTCAAGTGCATTTTTGAATTCGGCCAAAGTGGCTGCGGATTTACAGACTTCGTCCGATTTGGAGAAAGTAAGCGCTGTACCCGATAGCTTTAATTTTGCAACCGTAAGTTTATTGCTTTCGTCCCAGTTACTAATGTTCCCAACTTCATTAATTTGTGAAATAAAATCAGAAACAATTTCATCGTTATCGCCACTGAAGGTGGGTAAGGCTGGTACAAGATCAAACGTGGGTTTTGCAGCTATTTGCTGGAAAAGTTTGCTCGCTGCCGGTAAGTGATCATTGTTTCGGACAGTAGTTTGATTAAGATTCTCGGATGGTATTCTGTTAGTGCTAGTTGTTTTAGGCCTAATTTCTGTAAAAATCTCTGACGAGTTCGAATTTCTCCCCAAATTTAAAGCTTCGTCCAACCCCATATACTTTGTTGGAATCGTTTCACGACCTTTAACTTTAGTTGCCGAAAATTGCTCTTTCTCTCGCATTAGCTCCTGCAATACATTTTGAACCTTTTTCAACTCCTCTGCTAACGTGTTTATAGCTGTACTAGCATCAATTACTTGCAAGTCATCCTTCCAACCCGTCAATACCGAAGGCTTAGGTGGCGGAGCAGGTGGAGGGTCGCGAGGTGGCGTAGTTTTTGGCATTATTGGCGTTTGAAAAAAAGATGCCCCCGATGGCGATCCTCCTACCTTATCAATCTGTTCAAAGAAGTTTTGAAAATTACCCTGAATTAGTAATCTATAATGCTCTAACTCTGGGCAAACTGTTACATCACGAGGATTTAAAACTACATCTGCGTCCTCAATCAGCTTATTTACAGATTCTTGGAGTGCGAGATCAGACTCTGCGATTTTAGCTAATTTATTTAGAAATGCTCCTATCTTCCTCAATTCCTTTTGTGTAAGAGAGCTTTTTAATTCCAACCCGCAGTCTTTTATAAGAGTTGCTAGAGAGTTCTTATCAAGTTGATAAATATCAATGCGTAAAAGTTTGCTGAGTTTATCCATTTTCCTCAAAAATACAAGTTTGTTAAGTTCTAAATATTTCTAAATTGATGGTTTCTTTTTTTATATAAATATGTTGAATTTGTGGTAACTTTGATGATTTTTTTTTTTTTCAGAAAATATACATCATTTGGGAAAATCCTTCTAGCTGTTTATCACCTATTTGATGAGTGAGAAAAATATCTACCATCCTAACAAAAGCCTGAATATACAAAGAAATCCGCCCTTTACAAGATACTTTAGTATTCCTTCACGATTTCAGGTTTATCACAAAGTATACCGTCACTCTTATTGTCACTATTTTATTGTATAATAAACAGTGATATTATCGTTATTATTATTTTTGTTGCAAGAGAATTGTTATTTAGTCAAAATTAATTATATTATTATTATTTATGTTGTATGATCTAAGTAAATTATGAATCAATTATCTTTAAAACTAAATATTAGTTACGCTTTCAGTCATGGATTTACTCTTTTTCTAACACAGAATTAACATTAACCTTCAAGTCGACAGTTAAATTAAATTGACACAGGTGAAAATACATTTTCTATAACTATTATTTAAGTGATTTAGAGTTCGAGCTCACCAAGGTTTGAAACCAGGACTGCCACGGCCACCAGGGTGATGATGATGGTCTCCAGGTCCGGGTGTCCCGCGTTGCTGGAATGCGATCGAGAGCCCCTGAAGTCAGTCGACTCGTGAAGCCGCATGTTGTAGAGCGAAGTTGAAGTAGGCCTACTACGGTTGAGGTTGAAGTTCTGCGTCGTCCCTCTTCTTCCCCTCGGTGCCGTCTTCCTTCTCTCGTGGACGTTCGTAGATCTTCCTTCATTTGTATGATGCCTCTTCTTCTTTAGCGTGGAAGGTCTTCGTATCCCACCGCTGGTCACCAGTGTTACCACCCTTGGTAACACTTGGTATCTTGGGTGTAAGTCGCTGCCACCACTGCTCTCTTAATCGGGGAGCAGACCCGAATGTTCGTAAAGGGATCGGAAATTACATAATACTGTATAGACTTTAAAAGATTTGTAATTAATGATTTGATGAATCTACGTGAACATAATAAAAATAATATTAAACAATGAAGAGATGATAGTTTTGAACAAGTGATTTACACGAGGTCCTATGATTGAATGCCGCTGCACCTTCTATTGTCTCCAGTCCCCCACTTGTCTTGCGATCAGGTCGCTTCCGATTGGCCGCTCGGCCGAAGCGACGTGATAGCTGACTGTGCTAAACGATGTATGCCGAACAGAGCCGAGCTCCGCGGGTAACGTTAAAGACCAAAACTAAATTTAAAAAATAAATATGGAAAATAAAAAAAATATTCTAAGTTATAATTATTATTCATCACGACAAATGAGAGACCGTACTGTAACACAGCTTTGCCCAAGCTGAGATTTCGTTTTCGTGTCATCTGGTGTCATAGAAGACATCTAAGGGCGTTTGCAATGATCCAGCTAGAACCTAGGTCTGCAGGGAGGTTCCTCCTCCTAAAGATGCCAAGGGTATCGCCCTGTTTGTGGGCATGGTGGGTTTTTACCGGCACTTCATCGGGAACATCGCTGAGTTGGCGGCCCCTCGCAACGCTCTCTGGAAGACGGGTGCCAAGTTTGTTTGGGGTGAAGCTGAGCAGACGTCCTTCGAGCTCCTCAAGGAGACTTATCTTGCAAATCGATGAAGTTGAAAGGCATATATGGCTGTATATTTTTATTTAAAAATTTACTATTGGATCATATGACTGTATAGGAATGGGGAGCTCTACCTTTGCCTATTCCATTAAATCATAATTATTACAAATGCCAAATTAGTTAACAAGTATATGATTTATTCATGATATTTTAAAACTCATATTTGTATGTAATATTCATAATATTGCTGTTTTTGTGAAATGCCAACCACTTAATTTAACTCTAAGCATACAATTGATATTTAACTATTATATTCATGTATAATAATATTTTTAGTTCATAAATTCGTCAGCATTACTCGACTACATATAATTTAGGTAATATCCATTTAAAGGTTTATGATTTAACCATTAATGAAACTGTTTTCAAAAGCAGGTGATACAAAAAGTACTGAAAAAACTGACTATAACGCTATCTAATGAATATTTTTGAAACCAACTTGATTATTTAAATTAACACCAGATGTGCTGCATGTCAAAAACGCCACCTGGCTACAAGTGGCACGCCACTTGCTACAATAATCGCCAATGTGAACGTATCCATTTGATTCAATGCTTTTTCAAAACGCGCGACCACCTACTGTCGGCGTCAGCTGTTATTGTCGCCAGTGTGAAAGCAGCCTTAGAGTAGTAGAGGTAATATTTGTATCTCTTCAGCTTATAGATGTAAAATATAATTGTAAAATGAATTAGAGTTATTTATGGTTTATTTGTCAACTTAGATATGGTTTTCTACAAGGGGATTGAATGTGATTCGAGATACCGAATATTTCAAGTTAACGAGAATTGCCTGTAATTGTTTTATGTATCTCAATTCTTACAGTAACATCACACAATCACTTTATACCATGTTTTCTGCATCCAAATAACTATTGAGCTGTGGTGCCATTTTAAAAATTCCTTTTGTTTTGTGAAGGTTTCCTGACCCTGAGGACCAGTGACATTCCTGGAAATGCAGGCTTGAAGGATCAGCTGCTTGCACTCAAGTGGGTCAAGAAGGAGATCCAAAAGTTCGGAGGCAACCCGGAGAATATCACATTGTTCGGTGAAAGTGCGGGATCTGCCTCTGTACATCTCCACTACCTGTCGCCTCTGTCTAAAGGTGGGAAATCTCCTTTCTTGCCAGGCACTTTAACACCTTAGTGTGCAAACCATAAGTTCAACTTTATCAAAGTGTTTGGATTGCCATAGACTGTTTAGGTCTTATATGTTTTTTTTAAGATATATGTTCTAAGAATGAAAAGTTTTTCAATACTGGTATATATTTTCCTTGGAAAGTCCTATTGTTCATATGGAGTTTTCTAGTAGGACAATGACACTGCATCTAACTTTGTCTCAAGTTAAAATACTAAGTTCACATTGATGTTTATCAGAAAATAAATGAGTAAAGGAATAAAACTATATATTACTGCTTCCCTGCACCTTCGTACCCTGCATTGCCCTGAATATTTACTATTGCCTACAATATATTACTATTGATTCTTCTTCGGTAAGAAGACCCTGGCCAATGTGATAAATGTGTCAGCAGACGGCCAATTGGCTACAGAGAGGGCCAACTCCCACGCTCCTCTGAGAATTTGGCCAATCACGACAGTCCAACTGACTGACTATCCATTCATGATCCCCAGCTGGGGGTTTCCATGCTCATTGAATCACATCAACCCCCTTGTTGCCCAAAACGTGAATTAATCATGAGAAAACGGAAATTTGTCATAGTGGATAACGAAAAGACTTACCACATACTACAGAAACTTTGTTTGCTGTGCCCTATGTCAACTTTGCAAGAGGTATAAACCAGTTTTAAAGTCTTCATTTGACCTGTATATTTGTGTTGTGTATCAAACTGGTGTTTTATTTTAATTTCCGGTAAAGGCATAGCATCACTAACATTTTTGGAGAGTCGCGCTGAACAAATAAGTAAAATTAAACTTCTACGTGGTACTACAACATACCCTAAAGTTGGGGGGGGGGGGGGGGAGGATGGTACATGAACCCCCCCTCCCAAAAAAACTCCAATCCTAGTATCCAGCAGAATGAAACTTTAAATAATAAACTATTTTCTTAGTAATAATACATGGCCATATCTACAGGTCTATTCCAAAGAGTGATTGGGGAGAGCGGCACAGCGCTGGGTGAATGGGCGACACGTCGTAATGCGCACATCTACGGGAAACGGTTAGCGGAGAAACTCAACTGTACCTCGGATGATTTGGCTGCCATCAGCAAATGCCTCCGAGAGGCAGACGCGGCGGACATTGTAGCAACGCAGGTTAAAATCCACGTCGCACCTGGGGTACGTTATAGAATTGCAAGTATGTACATGGATCCTAATACTAAGTTGACATGTTGCAGAATATGAAAAATAAAACAATTTAATGAAGCAACAAATACCCTTTCACTGCTTGCTTATTAGAGCTCTTTAAGAGAAGAGGAAGATGAAAAAAAATTATTTAGTCAGCATGATTTAATTTTTTTTTCAATTTTACAGTGAAAATTTTGAGCCTGTAAAAGATTTTTTTCTTTTGTATAAATAAACAATTTTTTTTATAAAGCAGTGTCTGCACTGACCAAACATGTTTGTTCGTTGCTAACCATTTAGAATGTTAAATCATATGGCCAGTAATGCTGGTTAGGAATCATATGCTGATAATGGTTAAATCATATGCTGGTTAGGAATGTTTGTTAATTTTTTGTGTTCACCAAACAAATTCACTATAAATTTTCGGCTTGAGTGGATGCGGCTTAATTTTGTGAATTTAAAACTATTCAAGGTAAGTATCAGACTAAGTGACTTGTGCAGTTGACGATTATACCTAACAACAGGTTGACGTTGGATAGTTATAGTTGTTAACAAGACCAGGGTTTGGTCAGCTTCCTATAAAATTGTCACTGACATAAATAAACTCAAAATAACAAAACCTACTAGTTAGGGAAAAAAGAATGAAAAGTCGATTTTAAGATCGAGTCCCATAAATGCTTATCATTTGGCAAATCATTGCATATGACCACTTAAACAAATTTTGAAAATCATTGCCATATTTTTAAAACAGGTTTCTTAAAATTTAAGTCAAAGAATAAGATTATTGACCATGTAAACTAACGTGAGTAGCCTTCTCATCCAATGTATTTTGTTTGATACTGATTTGGAAGGTTCTTGGACGCCGCACCAGACTCGCTGCAATTGATGTCATTATTCAGCTGAGTTTTCAGTGCTGCAAAAACATTTCATTACACCATAAACATAACCCTCAGTTATAAAATATTTCATACTGGATTGAGAGGAGTGGTAGTACTGACTTATCTATCATCTGTCTCTTGAACTTCCATGAACGGCACAGAAGATCGTGCCACCGTATAATTGATTCAAACACGCCTATGCTATGAGAAGTCTATTCACGTTAGTGTACATAGTCAATGGTAAAACTATTTATAAGTTATCTGATGATTTCATTTCGATGATAAATCCTTCTATCATAACCCTTAGTCAACATGTAAATTTTATTTTCAAGGTCTCCGATTTCTTACTCAATTTAAGGTGTTGTTTTGAACCAGCCAGAGCAGAACCAAGTCTACAAAATTGATACGTATTTGAATCCAAAAAAGGCAAATCCCATGTATACATCTTTTGATTTTACTGACACATACTTATGTTTACAAACAAATTTATAAGCAACTGGTTCTCACCGAGGATATATGACACCTCGGTAAAATCATTTGGTGCAAACACACATGCTCATTTTATATTGCTCATATTCTTCACCGAAAGAATCCAGTTGAAATTCTTGATGCTTGGGGTGGCAGTCTTGCAGCTTTTAAGAGGAAGTAGAGAAGCTGGCTGCTCCTCTTAGGTCCAATAAACTCCGAGAGTCTCTTTCATTCTACATATACTTAAATAGTGAAATTCTAACTATACAAGATAGAGCCTTAGATTATTTTAGTTTTTAGTTAAAATAGGTACAAAATAAGAATATATAAATTCATATTTATGAAATTGAATGAATATTGATTAAATTGATTTATTGATAAATTAATTAATTTGGAAATTTTGCAATCTGGGAGTCCGAATCCTTGCATCCTACTCGTACTGTTTATAATGTATTCGAATCTTTTATATTTTTAGTTTTATATTTTTTTATAGTGCAGTGAAAGTGAAATGTAAATAACAAATTCAAATTCAAATTCAAATTCATTTATTTCACATTTGATTTGTTAACAGAAATTGTTACAAATTTGGTGAATTGTCATTTTTCTAATTACATCTAATCACATTCAAAATAAAATATACTACTGTATTAACAAAATATTTGAATGTCAAAATAAGTCACTTACTACAACATTTAATTAGAAAAAAAATTTTTTTTTATTGCTTTGTGTTTTATACTTTGTTTCATAGCTTATTGCTTTGTGCTGCTTAACTATAAGATAAGCAGCACAGAGACTTTAACTGTCGACTGATTGGCTCGTCTCCACTCACAGACGTGCAGTCTATTTGGAGACTACATTTCCTTATTTTACGTATATCCAGGCCCGGATTATCCACTAGGCCAACCTAGGCCATGGCCTAGGGCGTCAGCCGAGAGGGGGGCGTCAAACGGGCCTTTTTTATACTATGTTTCAGTCAAAAAATTATTTAACTGCAATTATAATTTAATTTTGGGGTTTCAATTTTTTTTTAAATTCTTTAATAACAAGAGTAAATAGAATATTCGGCAAAATAGAAAGAAGAAAGGATTATTCAAGCGAGCTAGAGGACCCCCTAAGTTGCCGGGACCCGGGGGCGGCGGGAACGAGTGCCCCTAATGTGCCGTAAAGAGTGTCCCTGATTAGCGGTCAAGAGCATCACCCCCGACTGGCGCTAAGCATCGCCCTGTAAACGACGGTAAATATCACCCATGAGTTAAATCACGCCTCCGACCGCCGGTAAAGAGCGCTCCTGATCGACTGTAGAGAGCGCCCCCAATACGCATAAATAGCGCCTGTGGTCAGCGGTAAAGAGCGCCCCCGACAATGCCCCTAATTCACGGTAAATAGGGCCCCCTTTGCCTTGACAGTCGCCTTGTAAGGTTTTCCTTGACCGTGTTCCTTTTCCCTGGATTCAGGCCTAAATTTATTTCTGTATTACAATTATACAGGTGTTTCAGAATTCCCTGCCAACATTTTAAGCTATTGTTCCTGGACCAAAAACAAATATGAAAATCATAGTAATAAAGTCCAAATGGCGCCAGTTACCCACGCAGCCGAAATTTTGTTTTTACACATATTAGGGCTTACTTTTATTTCCACAACGGATGTTTGTATTGAGTTCAGTTTTGGCATAAATCTTTATCACACCAATGTCCATTTCCAGAGAAAATTATTATTATTTTTGTGTATTTAAAAAATGGTGACAATTTTAAATTTGTAAGCTTAAATATCTAAAAAAACGGTAAGTTTTTTTAAAACTTTTTATAGAGACTAAAAAAATGACAAATCAAATTATGTAACTAAGGAAACCAAGTTTGTAAGGATATGACAACAAATAACGGAGTTATTGCAATTTTTCTCTTAAAATAACCTAAATTTTACATAACTTTTAATGCAAAATCATTGTTTTTCAGCAGAAAAATCACAATAACTCCGTTATTTGTTTCAAATACGTCCTCAGAGCAAAGTGACAAAAATGTCAATCATCACTTTCCTTTAATAGTTCTGCTTTTATACTTACAGCTAAAGTAATTAGAATTAAGTCAATATGTATCGGATTGTTTTATTGTTGTTTTTCGGGGGGGGGGGGGGGGGCGTAATTGTGACCTTTGGCCTAGGGCGTCGAAAAGTGTTAATCCGGGCCTGCGTATATCTCTACCCATCAATGTATTCTTATGGAAATAAATAATATTGAATTGAATTGAATTGTTTACTGACAGGATGACGGTGCGTCCACAGCACTGGTGTTCGTTCCTACCATAGACAAGAACTCGAGTTCCGAGCCATTCCTTCCTGATGATCCTCCTCAGCTGATCGTTCAGAAGCAAGGATCATTCGTCCCATTTATAATGGGCATAAACAGCGATGAAGGAATGATGATGCTTCGTACGTTGGTTTGTTTAGCTTTAACACCAAGTGTTAAAAACCACCTTGGAGTTCAATAATTATTGAGAATGTGTTTGTAAAAAATTTTCAAAAGTATTTTTTCTGAGTATTAGAAACGCAACTTATTAAAATATATATGAAACTCTATTAACAGGGCAGCACTCAATAATTCACCCGTTTCATCATTATATTCTTTAAACTCTATTTGAAATTATAATTTTCATTTATGACGTTTCATTGTTCATGTTTTCATTGTATGCTGGTTTGTTATAGTATTCTTTATTATTTTTCTATGCTGTTTGTGTGTATTTTCACTTATAATTTATGCTTCAATTTTCTACTGCCTGGAGGAGTTTCTGAAAAAGAGATTAGGTACAAATTCCTAAACTGTGTTTTTGTAAATCTGGTTTCAACGCTATGGCATTACAGATGTTAGGTTAACAAAGATGGTTCTGATTTTGATTAACTACATTTTAATTGAGACTGATTGAAAATAAGTGAAGTGAATCTAGTATGAAAAGATGTTCTAGAAATATTCGATCAAAATTATTTCTATACTTCTAAACATAACATAATGTTTAAGTTTCGAGTCTCGTCCCAATTCGTAAATTACACATCATGAACCTTAAGAAACAAAAAATTATTCCAAATAAGGCATGAAAATTATGGTTTTCAGGGGGTCCAGAGACAATTATCAATATAACCAACAACCTGGCGCCTATCATCCCCTACGACATCAGAATACAATGCACCGAAGCGAGATTGAAGCTTCTCACAGAAAGACTGAAGAACTTCTATTTCCAAACACCGCCTTCGCCCACCAACCTTAGAGGCTATGTGGATGTAAGCAGTATACATACAAATTTTACTAGTAACATAACTACAGTGTGTAAGTTCTACTAGTAAATGTAGTAAAGTTTAAGTTACTATAGTAAATTCTCAATTCAACTAAAATTATTTTCTCCACGTTAATCCTACGGGGGAAAAAACTTTAAGGGCTACCCGTGCTCTTCACAATCAAATTATCTCAAATATAAAAACCTATTGCAAAACTCTTAATGAGACAAAATTTCTGACATCCCTGACATTAAAATTTACCCCAAAATATAAGAGGAGATGTGCTAAAAAAAAAAAAAAAAAAAAAAAAAAAATGGTTTATATATTATAGAAATTCTGCTATACTAAGCACCACAAAATTGCGACCTTCAAAATTTTAACAGCTGGCACATGATAAACATTAATCTTACCTATAGTCAGGGGCAATAGAACAGGCGTGTCAAGGTCAAATCTTCCAATAAGCCAGCTGATTTTTTCTCATTTAACTATTTGTTAATTAGCTTGACCTTCACCCGCCTGTTCTATTGCCCCCGACTATAGCAATGTTGTCTGTTTTATTATTTTGTTTTGATTGTTGCTTACGTTCACAGTGGTAAAAAAAAAGAAAAAAAACATCTTTCAAGGAATATTTTGTAATTGTAGGAATTTTTACCTAAATTTAAAAGAAAATTGAAGAGCTATTTGGTTGATAAAGCTCTGTATTCCATTGATGAATATTTTCAATTGTAAATCTATATATATAATTCCGTAAGCGAATCGGCCCCCACGAAATATCTCGAGTTAGAAGAAAGATAGGGTAACGTATGATGGCTCATTTTAAAGCTTGAGTGCCAAGGACGCAAGGAAAAATACCAGAATTATTAAAAGTTACCTGGGCTTCGCCCCATTGGACCTTCAAGTTCCAATGTTAATCTAATGGGAAGATGATCTTTAGATCTACACTTGTGATTAAGCAGATGTTCCAGTATTTAATCATAAACTCAGCTGGTTATTAAGCAGATATTTTGAGTTAAGATAACCGTATTGCTATACCTTTTTAAAATTGGTAATGCACTATAAAAAGAGAGAACACAGTCATGAAAATTACGGGTCCAAAGGAGGTTTCATCTTCGTGACCCCAACTATGTCATTAAGGAAACGGAGTAGAATGATTTTTTATGCTGAATATACAAAAGTTAAAATTGGCTTAGACATAGCATGGTTGATATAATGTTTAATTATCTTTACTCAGTGAATGTCATTTAGTTATTACGTTACTGATTTATATTTTTTCTATTTAGTTGTTAAAAGAGTTGAAGAGTTAAATTGTTTTGTTGAGTGTTGGTTTATTTTCGACTGATTAGTTATATATATGTAAATTACTAACAAGGATAACCCCCCTTTATGAGGAGTATTTTGTTTTGGTTTCATCCATTCTCTGCTTCTTTTATACGTAGGTCGTAGCGAAACAATTAATAAACGCCCGTTAATCTATAAAGACGGGGACCTTTTCATGTAGATGATAATGTGCGAAAACCAACAATATATCGATCAGTGTACATTGACGAACAGAAAAAATAGACTACAATCAAAGTACAAGGGACGTCAGTGGCACGGAGGGTAAGGGGCACGGTGGTCCCGAGGGAGACCCAGCGGGGAAATAGAGAGCAGGGCGGGGGCACAGAAGGGCACGGAGAAGGAAGGACGGCGGGTATGGTAGCATGGGACTATGGGAAGCACAGGGGGTTCGGGGATTTGGGGGATTTCGGGGAAGGGCACGAGGGGTGTCGGTGGCACTGGAGATAGGGGGGCATGGTAGGCACGGTGGAGACATGGGGAACGTAGGGGTACAGGGAGGAACGCATGAGGACAAGGGGGTATGGAGGGTATGGGGGTGCGGGGGCATAGGGCGCACTCTGGGGAGGCATGGAAATGCACTGGGGCACGTGGTGGCAGGGGTGCTGGTGGCACAAGGAGCACTAGGGGCGTCCGTGGCAAAAGGGGTAGATGGCCATGGGGAGCCCGGGGGCACGTGGTGGTGCGGGGGTGGGAAGGCACAATGGGCACTAGGGGCGTCGGTGGCACGAAGCACGGGGGCAGATGGGCGTGTGGGCACGGGAGTACCGTTAGTGCAGGGGCACGGGGGCACGGAGGTAAGAGGATTGTTGGGGGCACTTTGGATAGGAAGGTATGAGGAGCACGGTAGAGGTCTGGGGAACATATTGGCATAGGGAGAAACGCATGAGGGCAAGGGAGAGAACGGGGGTGCGGGGCGTAGGGGACACTCTGGGGTTGCATGAAAATGCACTGGGGCATATTGAGGTGGGGGTGTGGGGGCACAACAAGCACTAGGGGCGTTGGTGGCACAAGGGGTAGATGGGCATGGGGGCACAGGGGCTATGGGGAGCAGCTTCGGGCATGAGGGCACGGAAACATGAACGGTCCGGGGGCACGTGGCTGCGCGGTGATGGGAAGGCTAAATGAGGACTAGGGGCATCGGTGGTATGAAGCATGGGGGTCAGATGGGCATGGGGGCATGTGGGAGGCTTGGGGGACATATATGGCATGGGGAACACGGGGAAGGACGGTGGGTATGTGGGCACGGGAGTACCGTGGGTGGAAGCCATGGGGGCGCGAGGGTTGTCGGGGGGCACTGGGTTTAATGGGGCATGGGGGCCAAGGTGGAGGCATGGGGAGGAATGGTGGGCATGGAAGCACGAGGATATAGGGGTATGGGCACGAGGGAATGGGGGCACAAGGGGTACTAGAGAAATCGGTGGCACGGAAGGTGGTTGGGCGTTGGGGGGCATTGGGGAGGAATGAGGAACATAAAAATGAGGCACAAGGATGAACTGCAGGCATGTTGGAATGGGAGAATGCCACAGGGGCATGAGGGGGTGGGGAGTAAGGGGGCATGGGGGTGCTCGGGCTCCGGGGGCATAGGGGTACAAGAAGCACGAGTAAGGAGAGGTGAACAGGGGCACGGGGAGGCATGGGGTCACGGCGAGTGTGGGGAATGGGGGGCACAGTATTAATGGACGTATGTTGTAATGAACTATTATCATGAACATGTTTAGGTTAAAACTATTTTACCACGTGTGGTTGTACAATGGTACAGTAGTTTTAATTTTTTCCACAAAATAGATTACTGTATTCTAAAAAGGGGAATTTTTTGGTAAATAACAGATTTGATACCACAAAAAATTTTCTTCAAGATTAGGAAATGTTTTATTAGAAAACCCAAAGGTGTAAAATCACACTACAGCTTAAGAAAATAAGAAAAATAAGAAATCTTTATTGTCGTTGAACACATATGATGTATAATAGACAAAGTCAAAATCGTTAACATAATTAATCTAAAGAATAAAATAAAAATAACAACTTTTGATTAACCTAGATGTTGATAAATTTAACATCTAAAAACTCTTCAACTGAATAAAACCCCTGACCAAGGAGCCACTTAAATCAACAAACAATCTCTGCTTAAATATTAGGAAGCTTTCCTTACGGAATTCAGAAGGCAACTTATTAAATAATGGTATTTGAAGGAATTTGTGACTTTTGATGGACTTAGTTAATCTTATTGATGGAATATTAAAATTATTACAGCTTCTAGTACTATAATTGTGTACATCAGAACGCTTAGAAAAACCTAGACTCATTCTCTTTAACAAACATTATGTTGTAAAAAATAAAAATACCTGGCAAGGTCAAGATTTCATGTTTTATAAAAAATGGTTTGCAAGTGCCTCTGCTTGGGATATCAAACATTATTCTAATGGCTTTTTTCTGCCAAATGAATACTTTATTGGCTCCTACACTATTTCCCCATAGGATATTTCCATAAAGGAGGTGTGAATGGAAAAAAAAACTGTGATAGACAGTCAACAGCATACTCCTAGAAACACAATTTTTAAGTTTTCTTAATAAAAAACAAACACGGGAAATCTTTGAAATTAAATTTTGAGTGTGAGGCTCCCAAGTGAGCTTCTTATCTAGGTGAATTCCCAAAAGTTTTACTGATGAAGAGAAGTTTTGATTTTCAAATTTTTTTAGGGAGAAACAAAATTGTTCAGTTTTTTCTTTATTAGCTGCAAAAAATACAGCTAAATACAGCTAAAATAAGCTTGAGAAAAATACAGTTATGCTGCAAGGAGGTGATAAATTGAAACTTATTTTTGGGGACAACGTAAACATTTTGATTTTTAGGGGCCTTTGCCCCTACAAGCCACTAGTATATATTTATTTTTGTTAGGGAATTGTCGAGGTTGTAATGATAATTTAGGTTAAGTTGTTATGGTCTTGATCACGACACTATTAAATGTATACAATGTATATATTATATGAATGAAGATGATTTTGACTTTGACTTTCACCATAATACCAAATGCCAACAGCTGGATGAGTAGGCATCAATTGGCAACACTATTGTGAATTCAGGCTCGCAATTTCGTGATGCCTACTATAGTACTACATATTTTGATAGATAATTTCAAAATTTACTTTTTCCAGCTCTACACAGACCAAATGTTTGGGTACTCTACGGCAGTGAGTGCAAAGGCTTTCAGAGTGAGGGCTCCAGTTTATTTGTACTTTTTCGCTTTCAATGGAAAATTCAAGGAATATTTTGTAAATTCCCTCCAAAAACGATACAATTTTTCAGGTAATCTATTAATAGGCAAGCATGTTTCGTTTTCTCCTTTTTTCTCAGATTGTGTGCATCATAGGAGAAATCTGTGCATACAGTTAGAAAGGTATAGTCCTGTAGATGAACAGAATCACATTCTAATTCACATGGGACTATGGGGCTACACCTTACAGGCTTTAAAAGTTCCAATGTTAATCTTATGGAGAAAGGAGAATTGAAGGCGATCTCTAGTTACCATTAAATATTTTCAAGTTTATGACGTGTTGGCTGGGTTTGAAAAAAGATTTTCTTAAATTTGCTATTTGAAAATGTATTTGATTATGCTGCAAAAAAATATATATATATTTATATTAGATGAGTTATTTATACAATTTCACATTACCCTTGTCAAGTATTCTGGAAACTGATGCTGAAACTGATATACCTATGAAGACTTGAAGAGTAGCAGGATTATATTCCAATATGAAACTAATTTATCCACTGACTGGAAGAAAATATAATGTATTTGTTCATTAGATTAAATTTGGAGAATTTTTAAAGTCATGATATCCGATCACTTTACCTTAATCAAATTTACAGTTCGATTAGGGCCTACCAGTGTTTACAATGAATTGTATTTATTTAATGTAATTATTGTTTAGTGATAAAATTTATTTCCAAATGAAAAAAGTAGTTATATACGGTAACACTGTGTAGGTCCAAACAGTCTGTACTACTCTTCTACTAGTGTAACTAGGGACGATTGTTGAGCATACCGGCCTATATTATTGAGTTATGCCTATAAGCTTACTAAGGTGTAAGTCTTTATTTTATTTTTTTTTTAATACTTTAAATTAAAATTTTGTTTAATTTTGTAAGGTGTGTCACACGCTGAAGAAATGAGTTACATTTTTGAACGGGAAAAGGTGAATCAGGAAGCAGCTGCAGAGTCAAATGAAATGAAAACGTGGAGAAGGATGGTGAAGATGTGGACCAATTTTGCCAAATTTGGGTGAGCGGGGAAAATTTAGTTTTGTGTGTTATATGCCATGTGTTTCCAAAAGTCTTTAAAGCTATGAAAATCATCAGTATAAGGCAAGCATATGTTTCTTTTCCTCCTTTTTTTCTCAGTCTGTGCGTAACGTAGGGGAAATCGGCGCATACCATTAGAAAGGTAGTGTCCTGTAGATGAGCAGAATCCCATTATAATTTAGATCAGCCCTCAGGGCAACGCCCTACAGGCTTGCAAACTTTCAGTCCTATACTATAATACAAGCACTGTCTGAAGGGATGATGTTCCATGATCTCAAAATATAGCGGGTTGATTTTACTTAAACTTTGCATTTAGGAGGGGTTTGGCCCAAAAATAAGTTTAGAAACAGCCTCAACCATAGAAAAAATAAAATTTGGTCTAAAATTAAGTTTAAAAATTGTAAATTTTTAACATTGGTCTTATGGGTTGCTATTTTGGTAACAAAATAACAAGGAAAGGTATACAAAAATAATGCAAAGGTAAAGCAGTCTTTTGGAAACAGCTGTTAACAGTGAAGAGGTGTTAGTGGAATGAATATTATTATTCATATATTATTATTATTATTATATATTATTATATGAATATATTATTAGTAAATGAAGGGTTGTTAGTGGAAATTTAATAGCTTTATTACCAAAAGTGACACTATAACAAAAGTGAAATAAAACGAAAAAGGCTCAGTTAATCTTATACTGTTAATATTATGGAAGAATGGTAATTGATTGAATCAATATAGACAGCTGTTGTAACAGCAAATGATGGCAAAGCAAGAAGAACAGATGGTTCAGTTATCAAATATTTTTAAACTCATTTGGTCCAGATTAACTGAATTTTTCGTTGAATTTCAACCAGGCAGCAATATCTAATTCACAACCTACAGTGGTGATTTTAGTGTCACATTGCAGGTAAATGCTACAACTTCTAACACATATAGTTTGCTAGTTATAAATTCCACCAATATAAACTCTGGTGGAAATTGCATTAAAATGACAGGTGTCACCTGACTCGAATTTGCTATCTGTGAATTTCGTTAGAAGTAATTTATACCTATCATTAATGCCAATCACAAAGCCCTGTTAGATGAAGTAATTGAACTAAATTGTTGAAGGTGAATTTGATTCTTTTAACAAAAGCACATCGCTATTATGCTCAAGTCCGATGAGAGCATCTATTTCAACGTATCTGCAACAAGCACTCATATTGGAGGGATTAAGCAGGGCTGGTCCGAGGGCCATACGATCCATGTGGCCGCATTGGGCGCCAACCTGAGAAGGGCGCCTCGCCGCCACCGTATTTTTCTTAAACTTGAAAATACTTAAAATTTTGTTTTGGCAGGCGTCAACAACTGGGACAGAGACTGAAAGTTTAAATGTTTTCTTGCTGAGAAGTTACTTTTCATTCATTTGGCTATGTCATAAAATACGCAATTAATATAATCTATGACTTTTCCTGTAGTTAAACCAGGCTGTCACGTTGCTGTTGGCGCATCAGCGCATCTTAAACGATTCGGGGTGCCTCTGTCGGCGTGGCACCCCTTGATTTGCGCCGAGCTCCCATATGCGTTTTACTTTTTAGCTGAGTAAATGTGTGAAACCATGTAAAGTAGTCGAAAATGCCGATGGAGTGTTATAATTTTATCGTCAACAAGTCCGTACCGCAAAAAGCCGTGGCTGCAACAGTGACGGAATCTCATCCTGAGATTTTTTTTTAGCTGGTGAAAAACGCTGCCAAATTTGGGGGCAACGTTTTCTGAGTGAATGGCAAGGGATCTGCATTTTTTGGGAAGAACATTTTTCCAGTTAATATTTCTAATTGTAAATAAGTAAATCTCTAACAACCATAGCGTAAATTCGGTTGTGTGTGAAGTCTATGTTTCAGCCATAGTTTTTAAACTTCTTGAGTCCAGATTAACTGAAACATTGGTTGAATTTCGGTCAGAAGGCAATTCCTAGTAATTTTTAAGATGTCATAGATTAATTGAAACTGTCCCTATTCAGAAAAGGCAGATATAAAACGAAGGGAGACAGGATATACGTTGAGCTGAATTATATGTTAATTTTTTACATTATTGTAAAATTATTCATATGGTTCCATTGGACCTTGTATTGTATAAATAGGGGTGCCAAATTCAGATCTGGCATGTATCAGAAAACCTACTAAGACTGAAATGAAATAAATTTCTCTTGGAAAAATTTTAACAAAACATGGCTCATTACTGTTAATTTGCAGAAAACCGACCATTGGAAAAGACCCGGAGTTGCAAGAAATCGAGTGGGAGCCAGTGGGGAGCGTTACGACGAAGTACTTACTCATTAACGACAGCCTAACAATGGTTCAGAGTGACTTCTTGGCTTCACGAGTGGCTCTCTGGGACAGCATTACCGCCTCTAGGTCGTCTTATCTCCACGCAACCGGACTTCTTGTAGCATTAGCAGTAACGTTGTACATGTACATGAACACCGGAACTTACGAGTGACTTACATGGACATTTGTTAGTCCAGTACTTCTTAGTACTGGACTAACAAGGACTCGTAAATAATGCTTACAACATGTGATGCGACTTGATAGTAAAGTGACTTTAACGGATAAAAATAACATTTACGGGTATGACAGTTTTATGGTTTTCATGATACTTTAGGTTATTTTAGTAATTTAACGTATAGATGTGTTTCATGACAAAACACTTTTTTCAACAAAGAATCACTATATGATTAGTAAATAATTATTTTTCAAGACACCACTTTGCAACAAACTGTGTTATTTTGTGCTTAATATTTTTGTTGTGTTTTTAGCTGTTAGTTTTTAGGTTTAAGAAAATGTATTTTAATTTTTTATGGAGGATTTTATGATACATAAAGTTATGTTGGGAAGATAGTGTATTGGGATATATAACCCTATCTCTCTGATTATGTATAATTCTTACTTTAAAGTAAGGGTAAAACTATTATTCCGAAGAAGAAAGATTGCTGTAAGGATGGAATCAACAATGCACTTCATATTGTGGATATTTATTTACTTACCAGATAGTTAGAAAGATCTGATACACCTCATACAATCTTTAGGTAGAAGACTGAAGAGCTGCTAAAAAACCGTATGTGATGGTCAAGCCCAAAACCTGGAAAATTATCAAATAAATTTACCAAACCTTAAAATTTTTCAGCTTAGTTATTGCTTGTAATAGACGACAAGGACTGCTGAAAATTGATTTTTTAATAAAATTTAGTCCACAAATTTGATTTGTATGTGTTCTCTAATAGAATGTATTCAACTATTTTATCACAATAAATGTACGTTTTTCACAAAAAAATGTTGTTTACTTAATTAATCTCCTGTGTTTGTGTCATTCTATACCAGCTGTGTTTAAACCAGATTTTGATAAAAAATAGCATGGTTTGGAAATGTAGGAATGGTTTTAGCATCCATGAATCACCTGTTTTTAGCGAATTTTCCCATAGGGAATACGCGATTACGGTAGAAGTCATGGTAAGATCTAAGCCCGGGACTATGATACATATTTGTTTTGAGGTCCCCAGAATCTAAAAACACTGTTCGTTCAAATTGATATATATGTACATATGTCCATGAACACGTTGACTTTTGAACGGAACCTCGATTTAGATGAAATTTAGTACAGGAGTGTAAGCCAGCATCTACTTGAATGAGTTCACAAACTAGAATGATCAGACCATGAGAACGGGGTTTCAAGGAATTTCAAAAGGGTAAAAGGGTTTTTGCCTTTTTTCACTTAAATTTATAAAATTTATCATTTTTAACTTAAACCATTTAAAAGAGCTTAAAAAACAAACAATCTAGTATTTTGAATTTTTTACTTAGCCTAAACGGTTATAGAGAAAATCCAAAAAATATGTTTTGCATGTTATTCTTATGGGAAATCAACAAAACCTCCAATCTTGCTTATTTATTGACATTTCTTAATAAAATTTGGTATGTACAAGGCCGCCGAGAGAATTTTTGTGGCCCGGGGCAGAGTTCCGCTGTGAGACCCCCCCGGTGCATCCCTTCCCGTCGCCGTCTGTGTTCGAACCAGATGCAATATAGGCTACACATTTTTATTTTTATTTCTTTGGATACCGTATTTATTTTGTATCTATGCACACATTTTGCTTTCTTTTCTTAAGTGATTCATTAATATTTTATTTGTATTATTTTAAGATATAGATAGGGCAAATGTACTTAGGTTTAAATTAGGCCTACTTGAAATAATTTGATCAAACTTGCACTTTGGCTGGGTTCGAGAGTGCTTATTGGAGAGCTACCATGTGGGTTTAGGCCTAACTTAAGTATTTTGAAATGGCTAGGCTTACAGGGAAAATTATAAAAATGAATTTTATTTTAAAATTGTTAATTAATTACATTTTTGTTTACTAAACGCTTTTTGAACTTATAATTAGTTGACTTTTCTTTATAATTAATTTATAAAATTGAAAGAATTACGCAAGGTCCTATTAACTCGAGATTAACCCTCAACTTCACTCCTAAGCCATTAGACAATTCTGTGTTAGTTCTTAAGCAAAACTAAGTACTGTTCACAAAAACTAACCAACTCGCAAACGTTTCTTTCTTGCCTTAAATATGGCAAATTCATTCATGACATTATTATAAGACACTTTTATCTTATATACAACAACTTGTTATCTTGGACCAACAAACGCAGACACGACAATGTTAGTCGAAGCCATGAAGGATCTGTTGCAAAATATAATATTTTTGCAATGGTATAGCAGTTAAATACCACCGGCACAGCACCACACGAGGCGGCGGGCGCGGCGTCTGTTCACCGATACAGAGCAAACCACGGAGACTCATAATACAGGCTGATAGGCCATACTTTGTTATGGTTTGAAAATTGTTATAGGTCTTCAAAAATACATGGTGTTGCTACATAGCCTATAGCCTATGCAAAAATTAAATTTTGCTACCGTAGATAAAAAAAAATGCCTGAAGATGAGGCCCCCTGTGTCTTGAGGCCCGGGGCAAACGGCTCCCCCTGCCCCCCCCCCCCTCTCGGCGGCCCTGGGTATGTAGATTCATTAAGAAGCGTTTAACTTATATTTGCTTACAAAACCCATATGGCGGCAAACCTACGTACTCACCCCTATGGGGTTTATGGGGAAAATAAAAAGAACCCCATAACTTGATAAAATTTGGTATGCACATTCACTATAGGTAGGGTTTAACTTTACCAATTTTGATTTACCAATTAAAACCATGTGGCGGCAAACCTACATATTCTCATCCCTATGGATTTTATGGGGAAATAGAAAATATACCAATATTCCATTGGAAATTCGCTGAGTACGCAGGTCTGCTGCGACGGGTGTATTTACAATATACTCACGTTCAGTACTTGTCCAAGACTGACTGGAAAAAATCCACAAGCAGTAAATTTGACAGCAACTGCTGCCATCAGCTCTTCATAAGTGTCCGTCTGAAAAAATTACAGGGTGTTTACAACTGATGAAGAGTATTTGCTGGTCTCGATAATAAATCATTTTTTGTCTTTGTTTTTTTGGTTTCTGTTACCATTCATTCAACTGTTTATAACTTCAATATGATTGAATATTCAGGTAAACCTTGAAATGTTCATAGTTTAGACTGGGACGGTGGCGTCGTCTTGTAATCCAGCTACTTGGAGGTCACGAATTGTGGATAGTTATAAGCGATGGCTTGTGGATGTGATATTCCCTGGTGGGGATTAACGTCCGCACTAGTTCATCCATAAAGATCATCTTCATAATTAGACCAAATCATATATATGAGGTTGAAATTGTGGTTCAGATCCCACGTTAAATTGCAGGTCACTAGATACCATTGGCTGTTGATCTATTAATTAACAGTCCTGTCTAGGGAGAATGTCAACCTTAGTCAGTAACAAGACTACAAGATCGCGCCACAATCATCCTACACTCATGTATCATTCATATTCAAGTTAAAATACCCACAAGTGAGGTCCCTGTCTCAAATTAGTGATATAGTGATTTAGTACACATTGGAGTTTTAAATCCTCCATAGATATGGGAAGACGTTTATGACTGATGTTACCACTGCTGCAACGAACGACATCACTGATTGACAAAGTGGAGAACTTTCCATTGCTGTAATTGAAATTACGACACCGACGATTCATTTAATACCAGGTTTCAAGAACAAACTCAAAGATCTTCAGAAATGTGCACTTACAGGTTTTTTATCAACTTAAAAAAGAAAATTGTATAATAATTTGTACTGAACTGTTTGTGCATAAAACAATATCGTGCAATGGTTGCTATTGGCAGTTTAAAATATAAGTTTCTATCTTATCCGTTTATTAATAAATATGTTTTTTTTTATAAAAATAGCAATGAATTATCAATAATAACAAATAATTACAACATAATAATAAGAATAAACCGAACTTTCTACCGATCTTTTCTGGTATTATTCCTGACCTAAAGACAAGCCAAATAAACGGTATCAGATAACTGACACATACTTTCTCCCAACAATATAAAAACATGTGTTAAAAGCTTTAAACATTAATGTCTAGATGACTCTGTCGGATAGCTACCAGCTGAGCAGGGCGAGCTTGACCCTACGCGCATCTGTGACTTTTAACAACGTACTGCATTTACCGCTAAACGAAAAATTGTATTTTCTCCTCAACCACTTGACGTAGAGCAATAGTTTAAAGTACTTGATTATTTAGTTTTTTGAGCTTGATTTAATGGTGATAAGTAAAATTTATTTTGAGACAACAGCTATTTTGAAAATAAAAAAATTGATTTTTTAAACACTTTTTACTCCATAACTTTTGAACGCACATTTTCTCGGAGATGCGGGTGGTGTCATTTTATCCACCATTTTAAGCTTAATAAACCACAAAATTTTAATCAAAATCGTTAGAGCCGTTTTTGAGAAATTTTGATTTTTGACGATTTTTGAGGGTTTTTGGGGGTAAAATACCCTTAAAAATCAAAAATTCAAAAAAATGAAAAAACGCCTGGAATTATCGTGGATTTGGACCTATATACCAAATTTCATTAAAATAGGACCATTAGGGCATTCTCTAGCTCTGTTTACATCCTGACACACACACACACACACACACACACACACACACACACACACACACACACACAGACATCACTCCGAAAACCACTTTTTTGGACTCAGGGGGAACCATAATGGATAAATCCACCAACAACTCAAATTCGAAAATTTTGACGAAAACAATACTTTCTCCATATACTATGGTATAGGGGGAGAAAGTAAAATCATATTTTAAATTTCCAAAACTCCATTGATAACCAAACCGCCACTATTTTGTGTTTTTTTTTAAAAATAATTTTTAGTAACAAACCGGTTTTTTGTATAACTTTGTATACCACTTTTTGAGGTAAAGGTCTAATAGAAGTAAAATAATTACTTTTTTACATTGCATACCTTTAAAACCGTAAATTGTATAAAAACTACACAAGGTAATAAAATTAATGTAATATATTTTAGAAAATTTAATTAAAAATAAAACGATATAACAGCAAAGGAAATCGGTTCATAAATAAGTGAGATAGAGCGATTTAAACACAAAGAGCGATTTAAACACAAATTGTCCTGTTTCTGAACGGTTTGCCGCGCGAAAAGCGCGGTCTCGGCGCCAGCTCAACAATGAGTCTAACAATTAAACTGCTCCCAGAGAAGTGGTAAGGCAATGACTAGCCTCAGTTAAATCTCTATCTTGCTTATTTAAGAACAGATATACATAATTTTTATATCGTTGGATTTTAAATACAATTTTAAAAAACACATCGTAGGGTACCATAAACTTTGCTATAGCTTATGTTATTTTTATGCAATTTTAGGTTAAAAACTTTAAATAGTTGCCATTTTGAAAACATGAATTTAAAAAAATTTTATTCTTTTTCTTGTCTTAGACGTCTGCCTCAAAAAGCTGATGTATACCAAGTTTCAACTTATTACAACAAATAGTTTTAATTACAAATTATTCTTTAAAAATACAAAATGGTGGCTATATGCTTAATTATATGGAGTTTTGGAAATTTTAAATACTGTATATTTTGGCTAGTGCTTATGCTGGTTTTGAGATATGCGAGTGGCATGCTTTTGTTTTGAAGTGATTATTATTTTTTATTTTTTTTCTTTTTCTTTTTTTTTCCTTTTTCCTTTTGTTTGTGCATGGTGTGCTGTTTTATAGACTATTCTGGACTTGAATGCTGCATTTTGCATGGACTTGCCTGGTTTGTGAGTCAAGAGGATGTGCTTTTATTGTTTGTTAGTTTTAAGTTAGTTTTAGTGACTTAGCCTATTGTAACCACTGAACGGCTGAATAAAATCTTGAATCTTGAATCTTGAATCTTGGCTTTTCTTAGGTCAGAAATAATACCTCAAGAGGTCAATAGAGAGTTCAGGGACACCCTGTTTAAATATATATACAGGGTGTCCAGAAAAAACCTTTACAAACTTTTCCAGGTTATTGCGCACGTCAAAATAAGCAAAAAAGTTCCTGTAAACATATGTCCTAAAATGCTTCGTTAACCCGCTAGCCGCCATTTTGTTTTTTACACTAAATAATTTTTATTTCCGTAACGGATCATTGTATTAAGTTAATATTTGGCATGAACCTTCACTATAACAATACCCATTTTCAGTAAAAAAATTATTTTTTTCCAATGTGTATTTTCAAAATGGCGGCCATTTTAAAATTTTAAACTAAAATATCTCAAAACCGGTAAATTTTATGAAAATGTTACAAGAGAAAAAAAGTTGACGAATTAAATTATCTAAATATTGATACCAAGTTTATAAGGATCCAACAACAAATAACGGAGTTATTGTGGTTTTCCTGCAGAAAAACACTGATTTTGCTCTATGATTAATGCGAATTTAGGTTACTTTAAGAGAAAAATCTCAATTACTCCGTTATTTGTTGTCGGATCCTTACAAACTTGGTATCAATATTTAGATAATTTAATTCGTCAACTTTTTTGTCTCTTGAAACATTTTTATAAAACTGACCATTTTTGAGATATTTGAGTTTAAAATTTTAAAATGGCCGCCATTTTGAAAATACACATTGGAAAAAAATAATTTTTTTACTGAAAATGGGTATTGTTATAATGAAGGTTCATGCCAAATATTAACTTAATACAATGATCCGTTACGGAAATAAAAATTATTTAGTGTAAAAAACAAAATGGCGGCTAGCGGGTTAACGAAGAATTTTAGGACATATGTTTACAGGAACTTTTTTGCTTATTTTGACGTGCGCAATAACCTGGAAAAGTTTGTAAAGGTTTTTTTTGGACACCCTGTATAAACACAAACATACCTAGGGTTAAATACATTCATAAAACCAAAATTATATTCTAATAGTTAACACGTTTGCTGCGGCATGTAACCGATCGGATACAAAGGCGTTCCTTCGCGGGTGCGGATGTATCCGATCGGTTACATATGACAATGTCAAGATAATGTGACTGCTTTTCCTCTAGCGTTTGAGAAGGAAACACATATTGTACATAGCGTGTAGGCTTGTAGGTAAGGGTTATAGCTTTTAGATTACTTGTGATTAGAATATATTCTACAGGTTTTTAATTTCGCGCTATCGTTGGAGGAATGTAAATATAGTCCAGCGTGGGGGTTGAGTTTCGACATTTCATATGCCGCAGCGAACGTGTTAATATATTTCGGTATACACCATCTTCAGAACATTATAATCAAAATTGATAACAAACTGTCACAAAATAAACAGTTAATAAAACATATGGATTTTAAAAGATGTCTTTCTTATACACAGTGGAGAAGTAGTTTGATTTTGATTTATATTCAAAATCATATATGAAAAATTCAAGAAATTTCAAGACTTGTCCATTTTTAGAAAAAAGTTAAATAAAATTGACAATACCAATAAAGCTTGCTGTTCCGTCATGTTGTTTATCCATTGAACTCTTAATTTCCTCACTATATCTCTCGTCTCTGCAGCCTTTGAAAACACATAAAACCATTACATTAAAATAAATGTATAAAACATTGCATTGAGAAAAACAAAATACTAGTCTAGTGTTTGAAGAGGCAGTTAAAAGAATCTTACAAATACTATCCCAATATAAAGTTTATAGCTATACTTTAATTTTAAGAGTAAATAAAATTTTAAAAAGTCAGTGATAACAATTATTACAAAACATTAGATATGGTAGATCATCTAATATTTCTCTCATTTATATAAATTAAAAAGTTATTTTTTCCATAAAATTGTAAACCTCACCTCCTGTTTCACTCTGTGGCACCTATAGCACACAAATACAAGACGGATTACTAGAAAGATGCAATGATTAACGATTGATGAAAATCCCTTGAAGTCCCCGATCATTATTTTGTTGACGGTCAGAACAGCATAAATAATCAAACGAAAAGCACAGGAGAGGAATATCAACAGAAAATAAACATTGAAATGTCTCGCAACACTGATGACAAAGCTGGCCACAGTCATGTGATCTTCAAGCATATTCTCAAAAATTGAAAATTCCTCTGAATTTATTCTCCTTCTGATACCGAACTTAACCAACTCTAGTTTTATACTTGAATGAGATGCTTCTCCAAGCAAGCAAAGAGTCGATATCAAGACTTCCACACTAGCTACAGAGACAGATCCGTAAGTATTTCCGAAATGGTAAAACAACGTAGAGAAATCTACCTCAAAAGTAAGTTTAACGAAAATCAAGTATAAAAATTGAGCCAAAGGACAAAGCAGTAAAAACAAATAAAGTTTGATCGTGAAATGTTTTCTACCGTTATGGAAAGTTAAAAAAACTTCAGTTGCTTTGGAAAGACATTCGGCTAGCGAGAAATGGAAAAATAATGAAATAACGAGAACCCCAAAAGCTGATGCCCAGTTGATAATCCACAAAGACGTTATTGGTGATAGATGCTTCAACTCCGAGATGGAGGGGTAACGGCGGGCTGCGAATAACACACACAGGACGATTTGAACAGCTGTGAAAAATCGGCTACTCGCCCAGGTGGAAGTGAACTCTGAAAAATGAGAAACTTAATTAATGTTTGTTTTTGAACTAACAATTACTTACATTTCTTTGAGTATTATGCTTTCTTTCGTACAAATTGCGTTTAACAATAAATAACTCAAATTAATCCGCTATTTGGATTCAAAGAATAATTAATTTAGGGAAAGGAATAATTACATTTTCTTTCTTTCAATTCTCCAGTGACACGTAAAGAGTAACCGACTTTTCGTTAAGGTGGATTCACAGCTGCTCAAATTTCTTCTATGCTACAATTAAACCTTCATAAGTTTTTTTTTAATGTTGGATGGACACACTGATCATGTGTCATTTCCCGTTTGGATTTCCAATTGCAGCTTCTTGCTCCAGTATGGAAACGATTATGTGAAATCAATAGATACTGAGGAAGATTTGCATCATCTACTGCAATATAAGTAGCAGTAGATTATGACCAAGCAAATGCTATTCTGAGGGTAAGAGTCTCAGGAGGCAGTTTACCTGCGTGGGCAGGCGCAAGTTTTTTGAGTTTTTTTGGGGGTTGGAATTACTGTGGGGTTGGACCTACATACCAAATTTCACCAATATCGAACCATTGGGGCATTCTCTAGCTCTGTTTACATCCAGACACACAGACACACACACTTGCACAGACAGACACCACTCCGAAAACCACTTTTTTGACTCAGAGGGCACCAAAATGGATTAATCCACAAACGACTCAAATTCATAAATTTTGACGAAACAATACTTTCTCCATATACTACGGTATAGGGAGAGAAAGTAAAAATTTAAAGTAAAATAATTTATATCTAATTGTTTTAAATATTTATCCTATACTATAATACAAGCACTGTATGAAAGAGATGTGTGTTCCACGATCGCATAATCTATCAGGTAGATTTTGCTTAAACTTTGCATTTAAGAGTTTTTTTGGCCGAAAAATAAGTTTAGAAACAGCTTCAATCCCTGAAAAATTTAATCTTGTCTAAATTTAAGTTTAAAAATCATAATTTTTAACATTGGTCTTATGGGTTGCTATTTTGGATACGAAAAACAACATAAGGTGTACAAAAATAAAGGAACATTAATGTTGCGCAGTCTTTTGAAATAGCTGTTAACTGTGAAGAGGTGTAGTTGGTGTTGGTGGAAATTTATTAGCTTTATTACCATGGCACTATAAGAAAAGTGAATTAAAACCAACAAGCAAGGATTTGTTAACCTGGTACTGAGAAACATAACAAGCAAATATTCAGCTACAATGAAGAAGCTAAATAAAAATAAGTTTCATTGTTATTAACACTCTAGAGATGAAAATAATGAAGTATGGATATAGAAGTTTAGGGAATGGTCACGTTTAAATTAAATAATTTTTTTTATAACAGAAAAATACAAAAAATGTGTTAGTCAACTACAAAAGAAGTTAAATTCAAATAAAAATTAAGTAATCAGATAGCTGTTCTTACCTCTTGTTGGACTTTGTGGCATCTGTAGCAAAGGAATAGAAGCCAAACTATGAAGTAAAATGAATGCACAGCACACGCTAAGAAATCATAAATATTGCCGGCCCTATTTAATCGAACCACTAACAATGTGTAGATGATCAAGCGAAACGTACAAGATAAAAATATTACCAAGAAGTAGGGACTGAAATACTTAGCATAATGCGATACAAATTCAGCCACTACTAAGTACTGCTCCAATCGATCGTGAAAATACGTGATGATATCCCTTTTTATTCTTTTGTTTACATGTTGGTTCAAATCTCTGTTAATGTCCACATAAGAATTTTGCGCGATAAGACAAAATGTAGAGACAAGCACTAAAATCATTCCAGTAGAAATATATGGATAGTTAAAAATAAGGAATTTCAGAATGAGGGGCCCTGGAAAATAGCCAATAAAACAGCACGCATAAATAAACTGTGCGAAAGGATATACAACCAAGAAAAAGAAGGACTTTAGAAATAAAGGTGAAAATTGCTTACGAAAACGGTAAATTGCACAGGCTTTGAAAAAACAGTCAAATAGTGACTGGTGGGAAAAAAGTGTAAGGAAAAGGATTGAATATGCTGAAATCCAGTTCACTAGCCATAATGAGGCTGTTGTATTTAAAACTTGAAAATCCGACGTTTCTGGGTGTTTTATTATGTTAATAACTGCAAAGATGATGATTTGAGCAACTGTGAACACACTCTTTTTTTGGGCTACAGGATAACCTGAAAATAAAGAAATAAAAATTAATGTACTTTGAAATATTTAAATTTGACTGCATACAGGTTTAAAGAGTATTTGACACGTTAACATGGACACGTCAAGCAGGACATAGACACATATAAAAGTTACACTTTTTCACTAATATTTCGTCCCTATGGAGGACTTATTCAGAGGAGAGGAGAAAGTCAAGTGAAGAAGTCCTCCATATGGGGACGAAATATTAGCGAAAATGTGTACCTTTTATATGTGCCTATATGGTGCTTAAACTAAAATTTCTCAGGTAAGCTAGCCAAATTCTTTTTCATATTTTTTAAACCCAATCAGCCAAAAGGCTCTCCCTTAAAAACTAATATCAAATTTTACTACATAACTTTTAAGACGTTTGTTCATTATTTGTAAGAATATTAATTTAATCACTGTTCCATGAAAAAATCATCATAATGAAGTCAATTTCACCATTTTTTATAGTTTACTGCCAAAGAGAATAGGAACCAATAAAACAGTTTTGTCGTTACATTATAAAATATACTGAATATTTCTAATTAAAACGAGTTTGATTATAATTGATAATTAAAACAAAAGTGATATATACTCAATTAATAAACTAACAGGCAATTCAAAATTTAAAAAGATATTGCTATTAAACTAAGTTTTTTGGAGAAGGTAAACCAAATCACTCTTTCTTTTGATTGTTTTTGTTGAACTTATGAAAAGTGTTTATAACTATCTTTGAATCTTTTAATTGAGTAAAAATACTGGTAGAGGTTCTCTATTAAAAGGCAATGTTATTGAGAATATATGGCCTTACGTTCTTCAAATGTACGATTTTTTATTTTGGAGGCAGAAGAACGAAAGAAGAGTTTCCACTGTATAGGCAGCACTCCAAAAATGTGACACATTTGGAATATGGTGGCATAAAACCACCAGTCTAATTTCTGACGGTTTGTCATCTGCAAATATACAACATCTGTTACTCAGAACAGTGAACTATTACACACTCCAGTAAATGTGCCGTAAAAGATCATGCTAATGTAAATAATAATAGTTTAAACTAGAATATTCTGACAATGATTCTGTATCTGCAGATCATGTAAATGTAACTTGCGAAGGTTGTGGTGCTTCAAACAATGAATTTCCCCCTATAAATGATGTTGATTCATGCAATTTTGATTTTCACAATGACGATTTTATTACTTATTTAGCGTGTAAAGAGAATTACATAAATAATTTAGAAAAGATTGCTACGGGAAAATGGAGGGGATGCCAATGGTTGATGCACTAAAACATACAAGGGTTAAAATCACCGTCTAAGATTGATGAGTTTAAACAAATGATTAATTCATGTAAACTAAACTTAAAAGTAATATGTTTAAACCAACATTGCCTTAAAGAAAATGAATCATGTTTAGGCCCCTAAAAATCGAACTGGTGATGTTATCTCCGAAAGTAAGTTTCAATTCATTTCTTTCACTGTATTTCTTATCAAGCTGTACTGTGAATTTATAAGCTTTAATTTTATTATAAAATATTACATAATATTGATAAATCTTTTGGGTGGTATCAAATCAGCAATAAACCCATAATCTCCCCTGTATTAAAATATAGAAGTCTATTTTGTGAAAAATCCATTGCACCATTATAGAGCCGGACGCAATAAAATTATATTTAACCTTAAAACATGTACCGTACTTTATGAATTCGAATTCGTAACTCAAATTAATAAAATAGTTCAATACTACATAACAAAATGGTTATTAGCTCAAATATACTGTACACTTCTGTATCAGATAGGAATCCCTGTGCCCCCATACTCCCAGACCCCCATGCCCCCCATTCCTTTGAGTAGCACTTGCTTCCAGTATACCCGTTTGCCCGTGGGGCCCGCGTGCCCCCTATGCCCCCACGCCCCCATACACCCCCCCTGCCCCCTGTAGCCCTATTTTCTCGTACTCCCATGCCCGCCGTTCTTCCCTGTGACCCCTATATAAACCATGTCTTCTTTATGCCCCCCATGCTTAACTACCCCCGTGCCACCAAAGTCCCTCGTACCCCTTGTACCCTTAAATACTCCTAAGCCTCTATTCTCCCCCCCTGCCGCTATGCCAATCGATCTACGTCGTACTCCCGTAGAACCCCTGTCACGCATGCCTCATCCAAGCCCCTTGTTTCCCCCGTGCTCCCATCCCGCCGGTTTTTAAGTGTCCCACGTGCCCCCTCTGTCCCCCCTTATAAGCGTGCCTCAAATGTCCCCCCACCCCCTTACTCCTGTGATCTCCATGCCCACCTTTCCTCCCCATGCCACCAAAGTCCCCCGTGCTCCTTGCACCCCCATGCCTCCATGTCTCCCGTGCCCCTATCCGTGTCGTTACTACCCAAACCCCCGTGCCACCTCTGTTCCCCTTTCCACCCGTGCCACCAGTGTCTGTCATGCTCCCGAACCCCCATACAGACTGTTCCCCACAGTTCCCTCCGTTTCCCCCATGCTCCCATGCCTGTTGTTACTCTCCAAGCCCCCGTGCTCTCTTTGTACCCCATCCAAAACATGCCCCAAATCCACTTACCTCCCTGCCACCAACTTTTCTCCTGATATGATTGTAGTCTATTTTGTCTGTTAATTCATTGAAGTAGAACATTGATTCATATATTTTTTGTTTTCACACACTGACATTTTTATGAATAGCTCACCGTTTTATGGATTATCGGGCGTTTATTGTTTACGTACTACCCACGTAAAGAAAGAAGCAGATAATGGATAAAACAAAATATCAATCACAAAGAGCTTATCTAATGTTAGTAGTTTACATAATATATTTTAGTAAAAAATAAACACTTAATACAACGATTCAACTCCAACCATTAAATATCCAATATTTAAAGCAGTAACATGATAACCAAACGACAAATCACTGAGTGAAGACAATATAATATTATCTTTTATATCAATCACACCACGGCTAAGCCACTTCAAACTGTGGTACATTCAGCACACAAAATAGATAGGGTCGCAAAAAAAATCTACTGTGGATCCTTAATTTTTCCATCACTATTGTTTTTCTCATTTTTAGCAAATTTCCCTATAGGGAATACGCTATTACGGTAGTAGCCATGGTAAGACCTAAGCCCAGGACCACTTTACTTTTTCATTTTGAGGTCCCCAGAAGCCAAAAACACCATTCGTTCATTTTCATATACATGTGTATATATATATATATATATATATATATATATATATATATATATCTATGTATCCGTGGTACTGATAACTTTTGAAGGGGACCTCCGATTTTGATGAAATTTGGTATGGAGGTGTAAGACCAGGTCTATTATCATGAGTTCGTGAACCAGCATTGTCGGGTTATGGGAACGGGGTTTTATGGGGTTTCAAAAGGGTCAAAAATGGGTTTTTTTTCATTTTTCGACCTTAATTTTTAAAATTCATCAATTTTAACTAAAACCATTTAAAAGAGCTTAAAAAAACAAATAATTTGGTATTTTGAATTTTTATCATAGCATAACTGGTTACGGGGCAAATCCAAAAATGTGTTTTCCATGTTATTCTTATGGGAAATCAAGAAAAAACTGTATCTTGCTTATTTATTGACATAACTTAATCAAATTTGGTATGTACATTATCTATATAAGGTTTAACTTATACTTGCTTACAAAACCCATATGGCGGCAAACCTACATACTCACCCCCATGGGGTTTATGGGGAAAATAAAAAATTGCCAGAGTTTGATACAATTTTGTGTTTACATTCACCAATTATTGATTAACTTAGATTTTCTAACAACACCCAATGGCAGGAAACCTACATACTCGATCCTATGGTGTTTTTATGGGGAAAGTAAATAATCTGAAATTCCATTGGAAATTCGCTGAGTACGCAGGTCTGCTGCGACGGGGGTATTTATAGTTGCATTGCCAAATAAAAATAATAATAATCAAGTTATCTAAAAAATATCTCCTCGATAATCAGCTGAGTTTATGATAAAACACATTCACTGGAACATATGCTTTATAACACGTGCAGATCTAAAAATCTTCTTCCCATTAGATTAACATTGGAACTTCAAGGTCCAATGGGGCGAAGCCCAGGTAACTTTTAATGATTCTGGTATTTTTCCTTGCGTCCTTGGCCCTCAAGCTTTAAAATGAGCCATCATACGTTACCCTATCTTACTTCTAGCCAGTAGCGGCTCGGCCATAAGGACTCCCGGACGCCGCCCCCCTAAAGAATTTATTAAAAAATCAAAATAAATAAACTAACAAAAATATTATTATAAGAATATTTAACAGAATGACAATTGTATAGGTCATAAGTTGAAGATAGAAACAGATCGTACCAAAATAAATCCATAATCACGACGTTTGTGTCTCTAATTCTGTCGCGGCCGGCTCGGGCCGGAGCAACGGACGCCTGAAACGGCGTCCTAGCGCTCTTGTAAAATCAAATCGAGACGTGCATACGCGCAGCTCACTCACACAGGCACACCCAACGGCTGCTAATGCAACGCTCTGCCCGGCGCCCTAGGCTGCGCGCGCCACTGCTCCAGCCACTGCTACCAACCGAGCAGTGCCAAAAATGTGACTGTCAGTTCCCTCGCGATGCAGTCGTCCGTCTGGGTTCTGTTGTGCGCAATGTTGTCCGTGTTGGTGTGCGTTGTGTTGAAATAGTGAATTATACAGATTTGTGAGGAAATGTAAATGGGTGAAAGTGAAATGGGTGACGTTGGAGATGAGCAACATATACACCAGGTAAATCGTATAGTAGGTCATAGAATGGAAAAAAAACATTGAATATTAGAATTACTTTGAAGCTCCTGGGGCTTCTAAGGCCCAATTTAGTTATTAATCAAATGCAAAGTTGAACAAAAAGAAAAATAGTTTTAATCAAAAGTGTTTTAGAAATTTATACAATTAGGCCAATTGGCTCTGTGGCTGTAAAATTTAAAACTCGTTTTTCTGTAACACTTGCTTAGTTATAGGGATTCAGGATTGTGCTTTAACTGTTGGTGGTATTTCAGAGATTAAACATTTGAAATAAAAAGTTAAGATAGCCTACATAAAACGAGTGACAAACACATCAAGGCGTGCATAGAATTTGATGAAGTACTTGGAAAGATCACTATTAGATTTTCGACATTAAATAAAACTATAGGCCTACAAAATGTCTTAAGAGATGCAGATTTTTGATTTTATTATTATTATTATTATTATTTTGCTGGAATTTGTTAAGCAAAATTATTGACTGTCTATTCGTAGTCATGGCAAAATAATTTCACATTGTGATGTATCCTTTACAGTTAATAAAACAATTGATTGTATTAAGGCTTTCAAGTACGATAAAGAATTTAAATATGAAGTACAAAAAATAAGAAACTCCCCTGAACTGGATTGGTCCAGTATGTGAACAATAGCATACATGAACCCAGACGTAAACATGGTTTGAAGACCGGAAATATATTGTCGCAAAGGAAGTGTGTGACACATTAACATCCGGGGTAGCGGACCGCTTTCAATTCTTAGAACACACCCGTCCGCGGCAAAACTATTTCAGTCTGATTTGTTTTCTCAATTCAAACAAATGTCACGAAAAAGAAGTAGGCCTAAGCATTAAACGGATTCATATCAACTGAATAAATATGACGGTAAACAACTGTTTGTTTCAGGTCAATTTTATCGACCTAAAAGGTCATCTCTTTTGTACATAACTGATACTCTGCAGTACAACAGATTATCAGTTATGTACAATGAGATGAGATGATTTTTCGTCAGCCAATTTTTTTATTCTATATTGCAATTTAATTCAACTTTGTGATCGAATTATACCTGTTTGATAGAGTAACTATAATTTATTGACATAAGAGTTAACCGTTTTTCCTGAAGCAGACTTTACTTATCTTCACTGTCGTAAATGTAAATAAAATAATGATAAGAGCCCCCCCAACGTCCCTATAACCACCGGCCGCCACTGCTTCTAACTCGAGATATTTCGTGGGGACCGATTCGCTTACGGAATTATATATATAGATTATGTAATTGCATAGGTTAACAGCTCTATATTGGTACAAATCTAAATTTTTAATTATTTAAACACCAATATACTTCTTAGTTTTTTATTTTTACCGTAAAAATAAAAAACTAAGAAGTATATTGGTGTTTAAATAATTTAAAATTTAGATATGTAATTGCAGCTTATTATTGTCGGGATGAGTCTTTAAGAGGAGGTAGTTGTATTATTCTAAAAAGTAATATTGAATATAAGCTACGAAATGATTTGATAAGCTCTTTAAAGGAAGATTTTGTGTTTGAAGTTTGTTGTGTTCGAGTTTGCTGACAATGGTGGAGTGTCACATATCATAGTCTCTTTGTACCACAATATAAACCCAAATAATATAGTTTTGTGTCTAAAAAAAAATTGAAAAACTTCTTGGCAGACTAAAAAAAGAATCCAGATTGAAACATATTTATATTGCCTCAGATCTAAACATTAACACCTTTAAAACATGTAGAAATCAAACATTATTAAATAATTTTTTAAATTTAATAGAAATGTATGGCTTCAATTTGAATTTTCATTTACCAACTAGAATATCAAATAACTCGTTAACCTGCATAGACAACATAGTTTCTAATAAGCTTGTGAGTCAAAGATTTCTCATGAATGTTGAAATGGGTATGTCTGACCACAGAGCTATATTGATGTCATTATCTGAGAACTCTGAAAACAATGTTCTAGAGTTTTACTTAAAAAAAGATGTTTTACCGAAACAAGAATAAATATTTTTGCTCAATTTACTAAGGAAGCTGGGTGGGATTTCAATAACTCAAGATCAACACAACAACATTTTAATTGTTTTTTTTTAATGAGTTTAAATTGTATTTTGAACACTCTTTCCCGCAAAAAACCCAGAAAATAAAAAATTCTAAAAAGTGTACAACGAATTGGATTACCAATGGATTACGAATCTCAAGTAAAAATAAAAAAGAACTTCACAAGCTTGCAAAAATGTCGAATGATGTTAACTTTTTGAAATACGTAAAAAGATATAAAAAGATTTTTAAACGAGTCTGTAGCGCGGCGAAAAGATTGTCTAATAACAAATTTCTTGAGAATGCTGAAAACAAGAGTAAAGCTGTATGGCAGGTAGTAAATTCTAAACTTGGTATACTAAAGAATAAAAAAGTAGGGTTGAATAAAATCATTTTTGGTAAAAAAGAAATAACTGATGGAAATGAAATAGCTTCCAAATTTAATGAAATGTTTGTTAATGTAGGAGAGGAGGCAAACACATTACTAGAGATAGAGACTGCAAAAAAGTTTTTTGTGTAAAACAAAAGTACAGAGTAGTGGTTTTAAATTCACAAGTGTATCCCCCGCAAAAGATAAAGTAAAATAATAAACAGTTTAAAAGATAAAACATCCGTCGGCTGGGATGAAAATCCTGTTCAGGTCTTGAAAAGAACTGCAGATTATATTTCACAGCCTCTGAGTTTGATAATTAATCAGTGTTTTCTGGATGGATATTTTCCAGATCATCTCAAATATGCAAATGTAATACCTGTTTATAAAAAAAAATTGTAAAGAAACCCCTGATAATTATAGACCTATATCAATTTTAACAAGCTTATCTAAAGTATTCGAAAAAACTGCTCTTGACCAACTAAATTTATTCTTGAACGATAACAAAATTATTTGTAACAATCAATATGGGTTTCAATCTGGAAAATCTTCTGTAGATGCAGCCGCAGATTTATTAAAACAACATTACAGGGGCTCTTGATAGGTCACATAGTACTGCTGGTGTTTTTTGTGACCTGTCAAAAGCCTTTGACTCAGTAAATCATGACATATTAATTGAAAAATTGAGGTTTTATGGGATTCATGGAAAAACATTAGATTATTTTAGATCTTATATAACTAATAGAAAACAGAGAGTTCTAATTAAAAAGACTGATGGAGTGTACATGTCAAGTTGGAGTAACATTAAAAGGGGAGTTTCACAAGGTTCACTTTTTTTAGGGCCATTACTGTTTATTTTATATATTAATGACTTGCCAATGAATATTCATAACGCCGATGTATTTTTACATGCAGATGACTCCACTATATTGTTGAAATGCACAAATAATTTAGAGCTAATGAAAGCAATAAAAAAACATTTTTCATCACTCCGTATACGAAAGTGACAACTTGCCGTACAGCTGAGACCTTGGAAAGTAGTCATTTCCCAAACTGTCACCGTCAGCTGATTTTTACTGACCTGTACGGAAAGTAATGTTTGTAAACATTACTTTCCGTCCAAGGTAAACAAACTTTTCCGTACAGCAACAATCAGCTGGGTTTAAAACAAATTAAATTTTGAATTCCAGCTTTGTTTACTTTGTCTAATGGCGAAGAATTTACAAAAATAATCCTCCTTTAAAACTTCCACATTTTTAATAATTGCGTCGTGATGAAAAGTATCGTTCACAACTCGTCTGGAAAGCCCATTTCCAGGCTCGATAGTGTCTTCCACGCTTGGCTTTGCCTCGCGCGTAAAACACTATCTCGCCCAGAAATGGGTCACTTTCCGGACTAGCGGTGAAATATACTATTACCAGAAATAAAACAGTGGTTTGATGTAAATGGACTGAAACTGAACAGCTCAAAAACGGAAATAATGAAATTTCAAACACAACAATGTAAAATTTTATTTGACAGTGAAATAACTTTTGACAGTAATATAATCAACTTTAATGAGATTGTTAAGTTTTTGGGAATATCTTTTGACCGTAACCTTACATGGAAATCTCTTATAGATAAATTAAGTAGTAGACTCAGCTCTTGTTGTTTTCCAATGTACATTCTAAAAGAAAGTGTAGATTTGAATATTAGATTAATAGTGTATCATGTAGGGATGGACGGGAATGGATTTTTAGTTCGGGACGGGACGGGACGGGAATTTTTATTTCCCATCCAATTTCGGGACGGGATCGGGACGGGATTGCTCTTCTCGACACTATCGGGGAAATATTCGTTTTGATTTTTATCTGAGTGTCGTATACAGACAAATTAATGTTAAATATCAACTAGTTCTCCTTCCAACTTGTTCCACTTGTTTTTTGTATAAGTTACAATGAATGTCCTTTTGTTGAAAAAATTCAAATATATAGTTTTTGATATTTTAAAGATGCAATAAGATCATGGGAAAGTATAAATTTTATTGTAACCAAATAAATTTAAGTTGAATCACTAAACACACATAAAGGAAAAATGTTGCCCATGTCTTATTTAATACAAGTTTTGTTTAATGAAATATTAAACGTTTGGTACGAAGAATGAAAATAAACATTATGTACGGTACCAGTACAAAAAAAAAAAAAAAATATAGATTAAAACAATTGGAAAAATTGTAAAGAAAAACAATACTATATTACAATAAATAAGGCCTGCTCAGATAAAAAAGAACAAAAAACACAAATTTAAATTAGAATGAATATTAACACTCAGAAAAGAAGTTGTTCAACAAGCCAATGCCATTTATAAACCCAAGAAATATTTTGCCAATTTTTTTTATATTCATTGATTTTACTGAGACAGTTTTCTTCCTGAAGAATATAAATAAGAAAATTGAACTAAGAAATAATAAACTATTAGACATTATACTTTTATTGTTATTTAAATTAATACATTAACCTATTTTTTGCTACATCACAAAAAAATTAAAGAGTGTATGATGAAAAAATTATAACAATGTAAATTTAAAGCTATAAACCCTAAAATCTAATAAATATAAGCCATAGCTAAGCCGTGTTTTTCTTGTTAGCGAGATTGTCGGCCGCGATCGCCGTCCTCGTTAGAGAGATCGTCGGCCGCGATCGCCGCCCTCGTTAGCGAGATCGTCGGCCGCGATCGCCGTCCTCGTTAGCGAGATCGTCGGCCGCGATCACCGTCCTCGTTAGCGAGATCGTCGGCCGCAATCGCCGTCCTTGTTAGCGAGATCGTCGGCCGCGATCGCCGGCCGCCGTTCGGCAGTTCCCGTCCCGATAAATTCCCGAGTATAAAAAAATCCCGCCCGATGATCGGGACGAAAATTTCCCGAAAATTTTCCCGAAATTTCGGGACCCGTCCATCCCTAGTATCATGCTTGTTTTGGTTCTTTGCTAAATTATGGTCTTGAGCTATGGGGAAACTCCACAAAGATACCTAAAATCTTTAAAATACAAAAAAATATATTAGAACTATGTTGTTTATGAATAGCAACCAGTCCTGTAAATCAGTATTTACGAATCTAAATATCTTGACACTTCCATCATTGTACATATTTTAAATGTTTAGTTTTTGTTCACAAACAGTTAGATTTTTTTATAACGATTATTATAATCATGATTATAATACTCGATTTAGGAATCAACTGCAGTATCCCATACACAGACTCAAACTACTAGAAACTACTCCTCACTACATAGGTAAACGATTTTACAATAAGCTGCCAGTCAATATAAAATCACTAAACATGATTCAATTAAAAAAAGTTCTTAAAGATTTATTAATATCAAAAGAGTACCGTACTATAATGTAAATGAATTTTTGGTTGACAGTTTTTAATATACAGCAATTTGATTTATTTTATTTTATTTTATTGAGTTTAGTTTAATTCCAAAAAATTTGTTGGAAGCAAAAGATCTTCAAATTTAAGGAAGTAAAAGCAGGCCCCGCGGTTTGTATGTGATGCGCTATGGGCCCGAGAGATGATTGCGCCCCCCCCCCCTTCCTCACAACCCCTCCTATCCCGTGGATATGAATCACCAAATAAACAAACCCAATGCCATAGGCATTTGACGATTTGAGACGCGCATTCGCAACATAACAGCAAATTAAAGCAATGATAGAACTATTTTTATTGTGTTCATTTTCGACCACTAATAACGCGGTTGTGCATTGTAAAAGTAAAAAAAAATGTAATCTTGCAAATGTAAACAACATTGCCAACTATCAATTAGCAACACGCAGAGTGCAGGCAGTGGCAATGATGAGTCATGAGTGGGAATCGAGAGTAGAGAGGATTCAATTGGAGGGCTATTTATAGGTCTACCAGACAGAGAAGAACTTGCGCAGAACCACGATCTCGAGAATTGCATGCACGTAGGGGCTATGGTGGGGGGGGGAAGAGGGTGGGGCGGCGCGGCAGGGGAGATGGACCCGTGGTGGGGAGTCGTTGGCGGCGTTGGCGCGCCGTTCGGGAGAACGAGTGTTCCTGCCACGTCGCCTTTCCGCACTTGTGTGCTACACAGTACAGTACGCGCTGTATACTGCGACCTCTACTGATCGCAAAACATTTATCATTATTACTGTTATGAGTACAAAAGCCCCGTGGTTATGGCGTCAACGTCAAAATCTGCTTGATAAATTGTAAAATAGTTTCTTTGTCGCGCTCCCAACAAACCTAAGAAAGCCCTTGGCCATTGCGCCCCTTGGCCCTTTCGCCCCTTGGCCCTTGCGCCCCTGGGCCCGGGCCCACCGGGCCCATTTACAAAATCGGCCCTGAGTAAAAGGCTTTGTCTTTGTTATTTAATTGTATTTTATATTAGTTAGTTCTTTTTTAGTTATAACATTGACTAGACACCTGTTCACCTACAAGTTAATATATTGTAATCACTGTGAATGTTAATGTGTCAATAAAATCTTGATTCTTGATTCTTGATTCAGAATGAGGAAGCTGAAAACATTATGAATCACAGAGAGGACAGAATTAATATGTAAAACTTCCATAATTCTCAAAAATCGAGACAAAGATATTGTATATTGTAAGGGTGATATTGCAGCTCGAGTTGTGGGATACAAAGTATCCCACATCAAATTTTGGTGAAACTTGGAGAAATTACATTTACACACATTATTCCAGGTAGGTGTCCGAAAGTTATTTGGGGTTTATTTGGGGCATTGTATTTGGATGAACAAATCAAAGAGGAGAGAAATCCGCATACATGAGTGTTCATGCCTCAGTGTATTGATGAAACCGATTTCAATGGTGAACGATTTCTCTCAAAGGAAGGGTCAGATCAACTTTTTAGATACATTTTTTCACAATTTGTAGATGTCTATTTTGATGGTGTCTTTTGGGTGTATCTACGTCATTGGAATTTTTTAACGTTTTGACGGGGAACGGTCCAAACCCCAGTCTTGTTACTATCTAACATCGAATAGTTGTTAGAAAGCATAATTAATTAATAGCCCAATGACAAATGGCAACTGGGTCCAGAATCGAACCTTTAACAAGCTACTAACTTTTCTCAGGATCGAACCGGCACCTTTGGATTTAAAGGCGAGCACCATAACCACTCAGCTCGAACTTGAAACACGATCTCGGGGCGGCAAAACGCCACTTTCGGCCCTTGTGACGAAATATACTATATCATTGTGCACGAAATCAGCGTATTTGTTTTTTCAGTAGAACAAAAACCATTTCTTTTTGGTCCTAGGAATGAAAAGTCAGCTGTTTTCAAAGCATAAATTCATTTATTAATTTTGAGATGCAAAATTTTGAAATTCAAACGTCATAAAAAGCACTGTTTATAAATAACAGAAATGTACACACTGTATATTTTTTACATTGTAAATATAACATAAAAAATACAACTTTATACTTAATATTTTGACTGTTAAAAGTATAATTCCGCATTATGATAAAAAAAGGTTGTAACTTGCAGCAAAATGTCTTTTTGGTGCTTAATTGTTTTTTAAATCTGGGCTGCACCAAGTTTTTAAAACATGATTACGCATGAAATGATTGCTCCTAGTGATGAAAACTACTATTGCTTTTAAACTTTGACATTATTTTGTGGGCACCTGATATTACCTATTATTATATTCATAAAACGTTATATTATGAATATTAAAGTAATACAAACAACTAAACATCAAAATGTGATACCTACCATGTAAGGGCTACAAAGAAGTGTGAAAGAAGAAATCAATTTCAATTTTGTATATTGCACACTGATTGGTGTGTTATGAATATTGAAAACAGTACATAGACTCCTTCAAACACAAGAAAACTATCATTACGCAATATATGGTTCTAACACATAAATTTATAATATTAGTAAAAACAACAAATTGTGCTCTGAAAAATAAATAGCTTTTTTTATATAACCGTTGCAAAACAATGGTTGTATTTATTTCTTTACTATCTTTTTTTTTGGGGGGGGGGGGGGGTGGATTTTCGGTGGGGCAGACGGGAGACATCAGGAGCAAAACCGTGACGTCATTGAATTAGTTCCTTGAGTTGTCGCTACGAACAGTCTAGCGCTCAATACGCTTGATTTCGGAGTTGTCGTCTGCAACAACTGAATGAATAATATTGTTTACACTAACCTCTATAGGACTAGATGATGAATGGAAATGGGTAATTCTATCGTGGTTCTCTTTTCAAGGAGAATTTGAAAACCCTTTTACAAAATAAAAGATGTTTATTTTTGTTTTGTTTTTATCAGGCCTAGCTTACATAAACTTAGGCCTGCTTTAGTTTTAATAGAGAAGGTTCAAAGCGTTCAACATTTTAGGCCTAGCTAGGCTATAGTTTTGGTTAGTATGAAACATAATTTCATGCAACTAAGTTTTACTGTCTTGTCTTAACAGTTAGCCTATTCCTTAATTCCCCATAAACGAATCCTTTAAACGAATTATCGATGACTAAATTAAAAACAAACCCATAGTAGCAGTCATCGATAATCACATAAGGCCTTCGAAACTACCTTGACAAGTTGAAAGGTACAGTGTATTTTGGTTTAAGTGGGTTTATTTATTTTTTATTTTATTAGATAACTAACAAATTGATGACACTGTAGACATCTTCAATGAATTTTATTGTTTATAAATATTTCAAAGATTTAACCATGGATAAAGCATAGCTTTTGAACCCCTAACAAAAATTTAACAAACTAAAATTTTGGAGGATGCAGACTCACACTAACAAATTAATATTCCTCAGTACTCAACAACAACAACAAAGAAAGAAAGAGGGCAAGCGAGACTAGCGGAATAGCGGCAAAATATAGAAACTCTAATGTTATGACGTCAGCATCATAGCCGTCACACAGTGAAGCGACGTCATTGAAGCTGCTCCTTAATGTCTCCCGTCTGCCCCACCGGTGGATTTTGCACTAGAGAGAAAAAGAATCAGCTGGTGTCAAGATCATCACCTCTTCATAATAACAAAAATATTAAAGTGCATTAGAAACAGAAAATATGCTGATTGTTGTCAACAGCGCAATAAAGACAGATTATCTATTTATAACCAAGGTAAACAAGTTGAAAATCTATCTCTTTAATAGTTATTTGTGCTTCTAGGGACTAAAGTACAATGTTTTCTCCCTGAAGGGAAAGTGTTGTCGCCCGAAGGCGAAGCCGAGGGTGACAATTTCCCTGAGGGAGAAAAGTACTTTAGTCCCTTGATGCACACAACATTTTTCCTCCATCTACACGAATAAAATTTAGGCCTAATAGGCCTACCGTAGATAATTTAACTACCTTCATATGATCCCTTGCTCCGTCAAGCTGGATCTGTCACATCACCATAAAAAACACACAAGGTAGGCCATATCAATTTTGAAGAACACGAAAAAAACAAAATATAATTTAAGCCTAGTCAAAAGTTTTACACTTATGTTTTGGACTTCTTAGGTTAATAGCCTACCCACGCAAAATGTAAACAAACACCTACACTGCCACGGCCATCTCTAATACTAGAGATGCTGCTATTAGTCAACAATGAGTAACGAAACAAATACTAGTAACAGCTGACTGTGGCTCATGTTCTTTTTAATCTCTCTTTTAATGTTATTCTTATGTATCTAACTTTAGCCCCGTGGTACGAAAAAACTCGAGTTTTCCCTAGGTAGAAAGAATAAGTATTCAAGTCACATGGGATAGAAATTAGTACTTTACTACTCTATTCCAAGGAGTAAAATACGGCTTTAGATAGTAGGTGGAGGAAAAAGTAATTAGTTGAATAAATTAAGCATTATGACAACAACTAAAAAATATAGTTCATAAAACGGGCCCAAAGAAGACATGCTAACATACGTACATACATGGTCGGTATGGCATTATATCTGTTCTAACAAGTTTGTGCTGGCGGTGGGCCTACCTCCATTTGCTGTTGTGGTCGAGATTTAACTATTGAACAACCACTATTTTAACTATTGGCATTGAATACCTACCAACATCTTCCTATCGATACGATTTCCTCCCCGAAAACTCCAAGTTCTACCTGAATTCATCTGCTCATCGCCTTATGGACCAACCTACCCAAGTAAATAATGAATTATTAAAAAAATACTAAAATAGTTTACCAGAGGACCAATTTAAGTGGGGATTTTGAAGATTTGAAGATTATAGCAAATTTGTAAGAATAACAAAACAAAATGAGAGATTAGTTCACTCACCATTGGGTTTCCAATGTCAGTGTGAATGAGGGACAGTCAGAGAGAGAGATGGCTGCTTGGCATCGACGTCCATGGGGAAAGGGGAGCTTACCCAGGCCTGGGGTTGCTGTTGAGGGACCCGGAGGCGATCTCGTTGTCTGTCGTGGATGGGAGTCCAACCAACGGAGGCCGATCACAGTCTCAAAGTCACACACACGAATAACACCGACAACACTAGTCAGATTGCGCGGCGCGACACACAAGAGCGAATCCCACACTACAGTGCTTTGAGGGCCGACTAGGGCGAGAAAATGAGGTAGAATAAAGATAAACCACAATGGCGGAAAAATTAAAATCAAGAGAGCGACACGGACATTAGCCGGGATTTTTTCTAGGACTGAGTGTTCAATGGGCGTCTGGCCTGAAAGCGCCACTGGAAGAGTCCAAATTTTAGCAAATCAGCGTTCGATTCTCCTCAGATGGTCAACTACGTCACATTGTATGACTCGTCGCCTAGCAACGAAAATTACTGTCTCTCTCGCTCTTTTCTTGTCTACATTTTTTGGAGGAAAACTTCCTAAATCAGGCCTAACCCAACTCACATAGGATGATATTTTACAGAAATATTGTATTCGAAAATAAATTGAACACATAATGAAATTATATTAAAAAATACCCTCTGTAAACTACTTAAAACTATATGTTAAGTACTGAACAAGTAGGATTCACAAAAATAGTCCGATGAGAGATGATACACTGTTACCAAATTTATTCTGAAGCACATTTTTATATCATATTACACTTGGGAAATATAACCCACAAATGACAACATTGCATGGCAAGTGGGGGGCGAATTGTGTGTTCCCCTACACAGTTGTTAAAATTTCCATAGTACTATTTTTGTGCATCTTACTATAACTCTTGGCCCAAATAAATTTTATGAAAGGTGTAAATGTAAATCCAATGTTGAAAGTTGTTTAAATAAAGATTAGCATTGTAAATCACTTTCATGCCATGTTTTTTACATTTCTTTCGTGTTTTGTAACATTTAAGTACTCCAATGCACAATAACATCAGAATGAATTAGAGGTTTTTTAGACGAAAGAACTCTAATTTTTATTAATGTCCTAAGCTCATTTATCCTTTTTGTGCCTACACCTATAATATCCAAGTTTTGCTTTAAAAATATAGTTTTGCTGCATTTAAGAGGACGGTTGATTTTTAGTGGATCTAGGTGTACACTAGCGTAATAACTTAATATGGTGCAGTGTTACGAGTAATTTTTACTGTATTGTTGACTGTTAATTAAGTTAGGATATTACCATTACTTATATGTACCTACTTATTCATTTTATTGAATTCAAATTATATAAAATTGATTTCCCATTACTTAAAAAAAAATCAGAAAATTCACCACGAAAACAGAGAAGATGAAAATAATCTTCCATACCTACATCGGATGGACGCTTTTGGTGTGAAGAGGCACTCAGTTGGACTTCTAAGCCTGGACGTCCATCCAGCGGTTGGAACCCGCCTTTACCGCATGTAAAACAATTTTGTTTGTTGCATCCAATGTCAACTTCGCAACTGGTATAAATGAAAAGCATCACTTAACCTTAAAGATAAAATACGTTATTCTATGAAATGTTTTCTAATGGTTATAGGAGAAATTTATGTACATAAGACAGGAATATAAAAGAAGACATTTTAGAACCACCTCTTTAATCAACATGGTCGCTCAACACTGCACGGTTTCCTCGGGCTCGCAGGTGCTTGTGATCTTGTTGTACGCCTTGCCCGCTTCGCAGCCGCCGATCTTGACGCTGCCGTCGCGCAGACACATGATGAACATGTGACAGTTGCCGGGGTACGGGTGTCGCGAGTGGTCTCCGAATGGAAGCACCTCCGCGATCGGGCAGTGGAACCAGGTACAGTCACCGCCCGCTGGAATAGACCGGTTGATAAATATGGTGTAAGACTAACCGAGACTATTAAAACCTTAAAAAACAAATTGACAAACACTAAAGTGCTATGGTAGACTTCCGATTATTAGCAATTTTCAGTGGTTGGACTATTATTACCATAGAAATACACCTGAAACGCCACACCATTTTCAGAACTACAGCCGGCAGAAAAAGGGCAAGCAAGAATGACCAAATTACTGTATTTGGCAGTGCGCTCACTGTTATTCACTTTCTAGTTCCTTGCACATTGATTAAATAACTAGATTGGACCTTATATATTTTTAATCCTCATAAATTACTAATACTAATGGCATAAAACATATCTGGGTTTTTGTTTTAAAATTTCAATAATTGTTGAGACATAAGAAGAACATCTCACATCCGCGGACAATGATGTGGGCCATGGTTGGAACAGCCAAAAGGTAGGATAAAAAAGAGGAGCAATAAATAATGAGGAAAAACAGATTAACGTTAAAAACATAAAATGACAGTGCAAGATTACAGGCAAAGCATTATAGGTTCTATTGTACTTTATAAAATAATGTCACACGAAATAGCAACTAGTGACAAAGTAAATTATTTTAGACTAGAGGAACAAACTTGCTATGGCTTAGTTTCAGAATATCAATTGATCTAAAATGTTTGCATTAAAAATTTTTTTTTTCATAACTTGTTAATCGTTTTACTTGTGTTGCCCCACTCTCATGGCTATCAACACCATCCAATGCTATGCTGATGTAAACTGTTCAGGGGGTGTGTTAATTACTGTCCAAAGTGTTTATTTAAGAAAAATAGCAAAATTATTATCAAAGAACCAGGGGACCGAGTACTTGCTTGGTGAACTTGTAAATATTTCAGACAAGTTTGCCTCGCTCACTCGCCAGGACAAGTGCTGCACTTTGGTTTAAAATTTAATGAACCAAATGTTGAAAATGTAACATGCTGGTTTATTAAAACAGTTATCACTTGATTTTTATTCAATTTAGTATCACCTTTGAAATGTTCAAAAGGATAACATTAGAACTTTGAAGGGCTCTAGGACGAAAACCAGATTTTTTCCAGTCAGCTGCACCAATTCGAACCAAAATAATCAAGAATCCTTGGACGGAAAACATATTTTTGCCCTGCACAAACAGTGCTTATTTAGGGTAATGATGAAGGACAGTGTGTTAGTATATTTTATTTAACAAACATAAGCTTCAGTCAATGATCAAAACTTCTTTCAAGTAAGAATATGTATGGGGCGTAACCAAAAAGTTCCAATCTTCAAAACAAGTTTTAGTACTCTGGACCTACTTATACAAACCCAACCCAACTTCTAGTATTTTAACTTTAATCCTATCATAAAAATTTGAATGGATCATAATAAAAATTGAATGAGAGGTGATATTGCAAGAAATATTTAGGTACTTCACGCTTTTTTTGGCCTCTTAAAAATCTACTACATCTTTCTCGCAACCAGTGCCGCCCTTAGGGGTGTGCAACACATGCGTTCGTACAGGGCCCCGCACTTGGGAAAGCCCTGCGTTGCCTCGTAATTTAAAAAATTTATTTTAAGCTATAACAAGACCAACCGTGTGAAATTCTTCTATGAACCAAATAACCAAATAAAAAATCTGATTCAAATGTTCCAAAGAGCATGTTTCAGACATTATCACTTCAGATTGATAGAAAAGATCAGCGGAAATGTAGACAGATTTGGGTGACACGATTGCCGGTTGGGGGCATAATCTTCCATGGAAACTATTATATCTCCAACAGAGTACACCATTGTCTGCATTTAGCAGACACGAGCGTCTCCTTTTGACAGACACGAGTGTGTCCATTAGTGCTTGCTATTAATCCCAAATATTATACCGATAAAAAACTCCAGTATAACTTTTGCTTTTCCCAGAATTTTTGTGGCTTGCACACCATGGTAATTTTATAAATTGGTTGTGTCAAGGCGAATGTGGGTTGGGGGGGTCGGGGGGGGGGGGTGGTTGCAGTCTTAACGGTGAAAAAGGACCCACTACAATAACAGATCCCTCACCGGGCCCTGCGTTGGGTAAGAACTGCACTGCTCGCAACCCGTGACACAACTTACCAAATTAACTGTCATTATTTCTCTTAGTACCAGGTTAACCGAGCCCTGCTCGTTGGTTTTAATTCACTTTTGTTATAGTGTCATGGTAATCAAGCTATTAAATCTACACCAGATTCTTCACAGATGACAGCTGTTAAAAAACTGCTTAAAATTCATGTTCCTTGTTTATTTTTGTTTACTTTTAGTTGTTATTTCTTTACAAAATAGCACCCATAAGACCAATGTTACAGAGTTTTTTCCTGGGATTGACGCTGTTTCTAAACTTATTTTTGGGCCAACACACTCTTAAATGTAAATTTTAAGCAAAATCTACCCGCTAGATTTCAAGATCGTGGAACACACATCCCTTCAGACATTGCTCATATTATAGTATAGGATTTTACCTTCCCAACAACCTTTACTGATAGCTTTGTGTTTATAATACATATATATACAACTTTGATCTACCTTAATAGTGTACATAACCTAAAAACATGACTGACCTGAAGTACATCCCAGCAGAGCCGGTTCTCTGCAAGGGCTTCCGCCTCATCTCGTGGTCGTCTCCGGCAGACTTTTTGGACATCGTCAAACATGAGTGAAGTGGCACACTTGTCCTCTACTGCGGTTCCATTGACACACTTGAAGAATCTTCCGCAACCTCGGGGGTCATTGAAGATACCGTAGAGCCGTGGGCACTTGTCGTTCCTCTCGGTCTTTCTGGAACGGGAAACTCTTGTCTTAAAATAAAACTTTAAAAAAATGTTTTTCACTATTGGATAAAAGGTATTTTTTTACAAAAAATCCTTTTATTTCCTCCATGGTTAATAACAATTGTACTGTGCAAAAATAATAGGCCTACCAAAATTAAATATGGGTAAACAAAGAAAAATGTATGAACAAACCAAATACTTAATTTTATACACTATCCAAACATGAAACGTTGGTGTTGATACAAATTATAAATAAAATCCATAAATATGTAAATATATACAGGGTAGTAAAAATAAATTTTAAAATGCTAAACTCATTTTGAAAACAATTTAGGTCTAGTATTTTTAAGACTGGTTAGTATTAAACAGCTAAACTATGAAAAGATCAGGACGGATCGCAAACCCAAGGTGCGATAGGAGGATGTCTCGTGAAGTGTCAAATGGAAATAATTCCCTTTATTGTGACAGTGATGTCCCATTAAATTAAAGGGTCTTCACTTAAAAAAATACCGCAAATCCGACCTTGGGTTTACAGCACGTTGCTTGTAGTACAAAGACATTTAAATTTATGCATGATTGGACAAGAAATCTTTCAAATTTTTTCCTCGAAAATTAACTTTAGAAACACTAGAATAATATGCTTATCAGTACAGTACACCACACTTTTTGTTAAACATTTTGTAAAACAAACAAAGGAACACTTACGAAGATGTGTTCGACCGGTACAGTCGACAAGGTGCAGGAGTTTACAGCCTCGGAAAGGAAGATAACCCAAATCCATCCTCACACTGCATCAAGTACGGAACTCCGTTCTGACAAGCGAAGAACCGATCACAAAACCGCGGATGAAGCATAGAGTACTTGCCCTGGAGAAAATCTGGCTCACATTCAGGCCAGTCTGTTCAACAAATATCAAGTTGTATAAATTCAATATACATAAATCAATCATTAGTTCCTATGTCACATTTAGGTTTATCAGTGTATTGTGGTGTGAGAGATTGTAATAGAAAGTAGTCTACACACTTAATTTTTGGTATTTGCTTCTTCAGCTGATTTCAATAAAGCTGAGGGATTAAAACCACAAGCTAGTGTTCAACTCAAATCTAATAACAGCACAACATGAACATAAAAGCAGTTAACATTCCTATAACTTATACTGAAAAGAACATTCCTTCTGCAAGCTAGCAAAAAAATTTTTATGAAAATATATCATTCTCAAGTTCCCTTGAGGCAATCCTTTATTTGAGCTTTGACCAATGTTTTTTGTAATTTTCTAAACGTCCTCATCGCCATATATTTTTCTTTGTTGAAAATGATAAATTTGTTGTTTTTTTTCAATAAGAATACTTGTGAAAAATTTGAATTGTCATACAGAGAAATAAAAAAAAAATCTTAACAGCCAATTGTTGTTAAACTTGTGATATTATATTTTACCCCCTGGATTATCTTTGCCTTCCGGTAACCATTATTCATTTTCTGATTTCTTTAGCATCTAACCAAAAGATAAAGTGTTTGTTTTTTTACAACTGTGGGCTTTTATAATCCCTGTCAAAGAAGTAATGCAATTACAAAAAATAATAAAAAAAGTTAGAGAGTAACTGGACTTGAGTTTGGATTGTCTCTATCAAAGCCTTAAAAAATACTATTGACATAGAGAGAGACGCAAAAAAATAATTAATTGTATTTAAGTATTGATTTTATAGATAGACTCACTAAACATTTGTATCAAATGATAACATCTACTTTACTCAATATTCACTTGTTTATAATTGCCAATTTGGGGAATGTAATTTGAGTGTTAAAAATATGACTTTGCAGTTTAGAAAATTTATGTAAATTCATTGGGAGAACGTACAGTAGTGAGGTAGTGTCCAATGGTAGGAAAATACTCCAAGTGTTGTCATAGTTTGCTAGTTTTGAATCCCACCAATACTAGCACTGCTAGGAGGTACGTTAAGAGTCATCTTCACCTTTGGGCCAGTAGCCCAGTCAACAATGTTAACCATACGGTTTTTAATGCAAAACATGGTATTTTATTCCCCTGTTTCGGACGCTGTTTTTCAACCGATTTTCTTTGAACTTTGAACTTAGTAAGTGTTCAGTCCAATAGTTATATTAGGCCCCTCATACCTCAAAATTTTGATAATTTAACAAATATTACTAAGGAAAATCTATTTACTTTGCAACTTTACAGAGAGTAATATTTGTAAAATTTTCAAAATTTTGATGTATGAGGGGCCTTATATATTCAACTAAACACTTACCCAAGTTTAAAGAAAATCAGTTAAAAAACGGTGTCCAAAACAGGGGAATAAAATACCATGTTTTAGCATAAAAGCCGTATGGCTAGCATTGCCGAGTGCGCAACAATGGCTTAACAGCCAAAGGTGAAGATGACTCTTAAGATGGCTGTTTTCATTGGTCTTGTGCCTACGTTAAGATGGCTGCCTTCTTTGGTCTTCTTAGGTCTTTTCTTTTGTTAAACGAATTAATGTCAGCTTATTGAACAGTTCAGTGTATTTTCTGATAAAGTAAGAGCAAGATCTACCCAATGGGCTCACATTTACTGTAATATTTTACGTTTTGTAAATTTTTAACTTTTGAACTTTAACTTTCATTTTTAACTTTCACTATTCAACCAAAACACTTACGCTCAAATCACGGGAATTCTGCCATTTAAACACAATTCTTATTAGTGCTCATTTTAGATTAATTCATTTATACTTGCCTTACAATATGCCCGGGTCGTGTCGGCGTCTTAAAAACTGATTAACTGATTCAGAACTAGCAAGCTGTGAATGTTGTATTTCTCTACAAATGGACACTAAAACCACCACTGTAGGTTCTTTTCAATGAATGTATATGAATTTTCCAAGTTGAACGGACTTTTTAAAACACCCGGTATAGTTGGTATATTAGTTTTTTTTTTTTTATTTTTTATTTAAAACAATAGGGAAATATAACCAAAACAAACCAAAACAAATATTAGTTAAAATAATTTTTGTAACCAGTTATATAAAAAAACTGCTGTAATATACTTAATTATTAATTAATTTCTAATTCACTCATGAAATCTTCAAAACTGGTGATTTTCTTATATAACACTCAATATGACAAGATTATAAATTTAAAAATTATCCTTGTAACTTAAAAATAAATCATAAACTAAAAAACAAACTATCGTTACCTTCATCTTCGTTATCCTCTGTAGAATAATCTTCTCCGATTACATAACATTTTATTGATATAAAAACCAGCAGCGCATACAACCACTTTGCCTCCATGACCGAGAGCTTCTAAGGTGTGACGGGTCCATGTTGGTAGTGAAAGGTGATTGACTTTGTGATTTATCTTGGGGTAAATGTCCCGTTGGACGGCACCTGTTGTTCCTAATGTCACTGATAACACGCTAATGATTTCCAGCTAGATGGTCTCCTAGATGTCAATGAAGCCAAATACATGACATTAAAAACTAGTTGATGCAGTTGAGTAAAACAGTTAAGAAATATGTTATAAAAATTAAAATTTATGAAAAAAACTTGGATAATTTAACATCTGTAAATTGAAATTTTCTTTAATTTGAATATTTATTTTGGTTCCTCGAACATTAAACACATTGTAAAAATGTATTGAAGATTAAATTTTTGTAATAATTAGAACATTTTCATCAGCTATCCACATGCTTTTAGTCAGCTTTTGTTAAATGTAAATTGAACTTAAAATAGTAGTGCATTTGCCTGACAAATAAACAGAGCTGCCGAGAGAATTTTTGTGACCCGGGGCAGAGTTCCTTTTTGAGGACCCCCTCGCTCGGCCCCTCCCTATCCGTCTGGGTTCGAACCAGGTACAATATACACATTTCTATTTTAATTCCTTTGTATATTTATTATTTGGCAATAAAACTCCAAATCTAAGTAAACGTATTTAATGTGAGGTTATAGTTGTGTAGAAGGATGTCCAGATTAACACAGTAAACTTTATCAATATAGTATTACCCAAAAGAAAGAATTTGAAGAAAACACACTCATTTCAATAAAACTCAGAAATATTCAGGACCCATAAACTCGTACCAAGTAAACATACTATTGCTATTTGTAAAATAATAAAGGCTTACCACAACATCTTGTCTACAGATGGACTGGTGACACAGACGCAGTGGTGTAAAGCGGCATGAGGCGGCGCGTTGCCGTGTAGTCTGTTCACCGACACAGAGCTTCAAACCGTGGAGACTCATACAGTCTGATCACTGCTCAGGTCCATAGGCTATACTTTGTTACGGTTTGAAGATTTTGATAGGTCTTCAAAAATAAAAATAAATGGTGTTCTAAATAGCCTAAGAAGAGGTAAAATTTAGCTACCGTAAATAGAAGAAAAAACGCCTGAATAAGATGAGGCCCCCTGTCCCTTGAGGCCCGGGGCAATTTGCCCCCTCTGTCCCCGCCTCTCGGCGGCCACCTTAGCACCTTAACCGGCCACCTCGGAACCAGGCCTCGGCCAGATAACAATTTGGCCGATTTGGATTTTACTATTGGATGAAGTTTTATCTTCAGCATTTAAACCATGAAAATCCATATTAAAATCATCCCAAATTTTATTTTCTTCAGAACATTATAGTTCAACAATGTAAATTTATTCAGTTGAAATTAATACAACAAGACCAATCAATACAATCAAAGAAGAACAAAATTGTCCATGATTGACCACAGAGCATTATTTTTAGAGGTCAATAATCTTGTAATGCCAGTATATAAATAAAAAACCCGTCACAGCAGACCTGCGTACTCAGCGAATTTCCAAACGATCTTGAGATATTGTATTTTCCCCATAAACACCATAGGAATGGGAATGTAGGTTTGCTGCCTTGGGATGTTGTTAGAAAATGTTAGTTTTGTTAGGAAATGTAATAGTTACGTTAGGTAAATGTCAAACTGTATCAATATTGGCACTTTTTAATTTTCCCTATAAACCCCATGGGGGTGAGTATGTAGGTTTTCCGCCATATGGGTGTTGTAAGCAAATATGAGTTAAATCCTACCTAGTGAATGTACATACCAAATATTATCAAGTTATGGTGTTCTTTTCATTTTCCCCATAAACCCCATAGGGGTGAGTATGTAGGTTTGCCGCCATATGGGTGTTGTAAGCAAATATCAGTTGAACCCTACCAAGTGAATGTATATACCAAATTTTATCAAGTTATTCCAATAAATAAGCGAGATACAGGGTTTTGTTGATTTCCCATAAGATTAACATGGAAAACCTATTTTTGGCTTTTCTCCGTAACCTGTTAAGCTAAGTTAAAAATTCAAAATACTAAATTGTTTGTTTTTTTTAAGCTCTTTTAAATGGTTTCAGTTAAAATGGTTGAATTGTGAAAATTATGCTCAAAATATGCAAAAAACCCATTTTTGACCCCTTTAAAACCCCATAAAACTCCGTTCCCATAACCCGATCATGCTGGTTCGCGAACTCATGAAAATAGATCTAGTCTTACACCTTCATACCAAATTTCATCAAAATCGGAGGTCCCCTTCAAAAGTTATCAGTACCACGGACACATAGATATATAGATATATATATATATATATATATAGATATATATATAGATATATATATAGATATATATATAGATATATATATAGATATATATATGAAAATGAACGAATGGTGTTTTTGGCTTCTGGGGACCTCAAAATGAAAAAGTAACATGGTCCCGGGCTTAGGTCTTACCATGGCTACTACCGTAATAGCGTATTCCCTATAGGGAAATTCGCTAAAATGTCATATAATAATTGGTCTGACATATATCATTATTTTTTTATGATGAAAACCTACTTAATAAGAAGTTACTCCATCGTAAGTTATTTTATTACAGTTCAGTTTAACATTTTCAACATTTCGTTTTAAATAATTTAAAATTTTCCTAATGCAATAACAAATCAAATAGAGAATGAATAGGTTTGAACAAAAAATCTCTCAAAAAATATAAATTAATATATTTTAGCCTACCTTACTATTGCTCTTCTATTGCTTACTATTGCTGTGCCAAATGAAAGCTAAACTTTTCTACATTAGCCGGTTTTGTATACTTTATTGTTATCTTAAATAATAATAATAATAAAAAAAAATTTCCAAACCCTTGCAATGAATTTATTTTACAGGCTTTCAATCAGCTGATTTTATACACACGAGGTATTTTATCTAAAAACAGTAGAAGAGCAAACGCTCAAGAAAAATTAGGTCTATTATGGCCAATACCTAAAAACGTATGGTAGGCCTAATATATGTATTATGCCTTAAAAATACAGAAAAAATACAGTTTCATACTATTTAAAACTACATACATATCGTATGGCTAATTTAGCCAGCCACCAGGTTTTAAGAATAAGAAAATAAATTCTGCTGTGCAGATCCCCTGAGTCAGTATATGTAAAAATATAAACTCTAAAAAAATTAGATCTCTCTTTATAGAGCAAACACAGCCTAAATTTTTAAATTATCCCTGAAAAGGGCCATTTGCATTTTGTCTGGCAGCTGGCATACCTGAGAGATCACGTGCGTGATAGTTCAGCTGCCAAAGTTGTTGTTTGTTTAACACCACCCGGGGAGTACGTGCAGCTTTAATGGAATGCTGCGGACGTGAACAACATCACCCCCCAAACTATTTAAAACTATACATTTAGAAGATCAAAAGTATATAACTTTTGATTGTTAAATTGTTTAGTAAAATCCCTATACCTAAACGTACTTAATTATGTAAAATAGAAAATTAATTGAAAGGACATAGGCTACCAATTTAAAAATTAAATTGTTACAAATTTCCAATTTTTGCTCCACCTGTCTAAAAACAACAAAAAACTCGCCAAAAATTTAATTGTATCCGTTAAGCATCGACGGCAATGACTATTTTTGTTAATTATACTAATAGTTACTACCTAAAGTGAAAAGAGAAATGTGTTGGGTAAAAATACGCAATGTTCAATAAACCTCTATTTATTTAACAATGTTTGCATAAACAAAGTGATAATAAATATATTATAACCAAACAATTAACATTATTATTCTCTTTATACCAACACCATAATAAACTAACAAACTATAATTCTTATCTTATATACAAATAGTCCTAATAATGTCTCTTTTCAACCTTTAAGTGTCAAGAATTTTTAACTTGCAATATAGTGTAAATAAAATGTAATATATTTGATTCTTTACTAAAAAAAAATCAAATAAAAAATAAAGATTCTCTGTAAAGTAAAAATCTCGACACTTAAAGCTTTAACAATAACATAACACAGTAAGTTGTTTGAAGTTTTGTACAAATAATTTACCTTCAATTTTCAGTTACTTTGAGTGATTTAAAAACAATATAACAATATCTAGCAAGATATTTAGCGGACAAAACCAAAACAATTACACTTTTACTTTAATTAACGAACTTGTCAACTCACTGCAGATAAACAAAATCTGGAATGCTAAAAATAACGAACATTAACCTATGTCAGATCACCATTTCACACAACCATATCTACGAATTCACACATACATAATCCTAATATTTATTAGCTTACTAATATTTTTGTATATGTTTTAACTTATCACAATATTGTAATTTGATTAAAATGTGATGTTGATGTGTAGGAATAAAATCAACTCAGATTTTTAAAACACAGCACTACTAACCGTGGATTGGGCGGAAACGCCAAATGATATCACACAGTTTTGGCAATTTCTGCACAGAATAATGTACAGTTTAAGTGATTCTCTGTGAAGTGATTTTTATGGCACGGAAAAATTGATTAAAAGGAACCAACTACAAACTTATATTAGCAAGGTAAAAGACAAAAATCAAGTTCCATTTTTTCCAAGATAAAATAATGGTATTTTAAATGGTAAATTACATGAACTAAGGGGGGTCTCCTTGTCATATGAGATGGTAAATTGTTTTTTTGTTAACAAATTGAAACAAATCTATTTCAAGGTCTATTTACAGCTCATCTTGGAAATTGTATATGTTATGGTTTAAAATCAAAGAATTACAATTTAGTCTGTGAAAAGTGAAGAATGGAGATATTTTTAACAATTTAAATTTGGTTATCTTTCAGGCTAGTAAAGCTGTTTTTAAAGATATAGATGTAGTAGAAAAACTACCAACTCATGATTAAGCGTTTTTCTGCCTTCATAGGCCTTAAACACATACACTTGAGGAAAACAGAGGTTCAAGTAAAATAATTTGATTATTTAAATGTGGGGTCAACAATTTACACAATTTAACCTTATAGGTAATGCAAGTTCCTCTGTGATGTATATATATTTAATCTTACGGTTAAAATAACCTTTTACTATTCCATATTAACACTATAACCCCATTGTCTTTCAGCAAAATGTATTATATGTAAAGGTGACTTTATGACTTTGTGGCATAATAAACAATTTCAGTTGTGAAAATTGTTTTCTACCTTATAAAATTATATAAACAATTATACAATCAGTGATGCTATCCAAAGCCGTACTAAAATCTGTTGGCCTAGTGGATTCCCATACAGTAGAAGCCCTCTAGTCCGGCCTCGGATGGTTCGCCAGCCGGATAATCCGGCCGCAGTATTCCAGAAATGAAATGTTTAGCCCAGGCGTTTCCTACATTAAAAATAGACAAGAGTCAACTTGTCCCATGTTATATCAATAAAATAAATCAGTTCAATTGACGATTTCCAGACCATTCGGTTTTGGATATCTTCTAAAACTTTGTGTTAGTGTTCTATTGTTCTTTAATCGTTATCTTTTAGTTGGGTGTTTTTTGGTCCGATCGTCAATGTTTAGGTCACTATAAACAGATTCTGTTGCTTTTGCGGTCCCATTTAGATGTTAGGGCCTTCATTGACACAATACCAGTATTACTGTCTGTTAAACACAGTTTTATCGCCAGCGGCTGCTTGTTCGCTCCCGATCGTCGTTTCGGCGCCACAATGTCTGAGATGGAGCAAACCATGATGGTTAAAAAGTTTATACATAGCACTGATTGGGCCAGTATAATATCCTTCATTGTTAAATAGATCATCTCAATAGTTCATTGTTGGAACACAATATAATACAGGTGTCTGTTAAACCTGTTTAATAAACCGCCGGATTATCCGGCTGTTGGTCTCATCCCGAGGTGGCCGGATTTGAGGGCTCCTACTGTACTGTTTTGATATCATAAGCTCTGAGATCTACGAAGAATATCCGTTACGTTAGCCAAACATTTAGTGATAAGCTTCATAACTAATTAAGGCTATTCTAAACACAATGCAAAAGCATCATATTAATCTTAATGTTACATAATTGTCCACAAGCTTTATACTTTATTCAATTTTATTTCAGTATATTTCTATCACAAAGCAAATCTACTAAACTCAGGTGTCTGCCCTGATAAACGTATTCTCAAATGATAACCAGATAAAACTCTTCATGTAAAACAATAATAAACTATCATAACGAGCTAGTATAACAAGCATGTTGGAAATATCATCAACTTAATTTATGTATTTTATATATATATTCAGTATTTTCAATATTATACATACACAGTACTTGTTTATTATACATTCTTAGTAATAAGTACTACTTCAAAGTTTCCGCTTAACTATGTAGTAACTATAACAGATATATTGCTAATCTAGACACTCATACAACTAATAGGAACTTGGTTATTTAATCTCTAATTGAAGCAGTATCTGTTACAATAATTTATGTAACAAATAAAACTGGAATGTTAAATAAAATATTTAAACTAAAACTTTTAAAATAGGACTGATCATGTATGGCCTGTATATTTGTAATATACAGATAAATTACATCTAATGTGATGGAAGCATTCAACAATCAAAGAGGTGGAGCAATACAAAATGAAGATGCACTGACATACTCAAACTTTCCTTTAGGGTTCAAAATGTCTTGGTACCTAGAATCTGAGGAAATTTGGCAAACTGAATTAATGACTGCTAATGTATGAAAATCATGTAAAACGGGGAAATTTTGCATCTAACTTTTTCAATTGAGTAAAATTTAGAAGCTGCAACATTTTTTTACCCATCTTGTTAACTCTTTTGGGGAAAGGGTAGTTTAATGAGTAAAACCTGCCAGGATATCCAATATTATACCTGATGGTCATCTTTCTCCCATTATCAACAATGGAAAAGATTAGTCAACTGGGGGAAAGATACTATTTTTTACAATGAGTATTAAAAAAGATAATATGGAATGAGGAAGGAATGGTCTTTTAATAATGCTACGGCTAAGTCACACACTTAACTGAAATGAAAAAGTGATAAAATATTATAGCCTACTCTAAAAAAAGCAGTTTTTGGTAGGAAAAACTTTTGCCTGTAGTATATTATTTTTTCTTATATGGGGTTTTTGGCCACAAGGAATCAATTTTTCCATGATTGGAAAAAGCCGTTTTCCATTCTTTAGCTCTTCAAAGTGCCTATGTTATCCAAATGGACATTTTATGTGGCTAGTGGCTAATAACACTTAAACAAAATCAGCTGAAAACTGTAGAAGTAATCCCATTACATTTTTTTGGTGTTACATTTTGAACCTGTGGTTCGACAGATTTACAACAGAGTGGAGGACCCTTGGGCCAGACGAGTGAGCGAAGGCTTGTAATGGGAGCGAAAGAGCGAACAAATGAGCTCGTCATTTTAGCAAATGTAACCATAGAAAATAATGTGATATTTATAAGATAAATGAGAAAATTCTCGGTGTACCACGTACTTAGAGAACTTGTTAGTTGACCTATATGAGTACACCACTGTATGACCACTGTAAAAACCGGATACAACTTAAAGAGGAAGGACCTATCTGAGGACACTACTGTATGAAACTATTTGTGTTGAAAATAAATAAAGCAATGCAGATCAGATATACATAAATAGCAATTAATGAAATTGTAGCCGTAAAATTATAAGTGAAAGAAATAGGGTGATTTCAATCATGTCCCACAAAACCAGCTGCCTCAGAAATCACTGCCTGTAATATTTCAACACTGAAATAATTAACTATCAAAAAGTTTAAGTAGTAGTGTTTCATCTAACCAAAAACTTTTTCTAACTTTACTTGATGAGGTTCAAGTATATTTTACATACAGGTAATGAATATCTTGATGGCACTATTCACAAATTAAAGCATTGAGTAACTAAAACAATTGTACTACAATAAGTATTTCGGTACGACCCATCACATCCTTTTCATAAACCCACAATTAAGTGTGAGGTATTGTGCGTTTTGATGATTGTGTTTGAATTTTGACTACGCTACCTCAACTTCAAAAAAAGAAAAATAATAGGTATAGGCTGATGAAGGAATTTTGTTACAGTTTGTACCACATAGTAATAAAACTATTCCATAACCAGACCAAAGATAATTTCCGTACACAGGCCAGGTACAACTATTTATTTAAATACCGTACAAATTTATTTTGTACAGCTTACAAACAAGTATAGGCCTAGCCTTTAAGTAACAAAGAATCTGTGCTCCACCAAATGATTGGCTTTATATAACAGTACTGTACTTTAAAATATTAGTCTTTTTCAGAGTTACAACATAAAACAGTTATTTACATCAATTACAATGGGTATTCTTATAAGTAACTTTGAGTTATTCAAAACTATAACAATGTAAATTAAAAATAGATAGTAAACGTCTTAGTTTTGTTTCAAATTAACTAACCAATCTCTTTAAAACCTGCAGCATGCTTCTGCAGAAAAGTATGAAAGAAATAGTTAAAAACAAGGTAACTAAAACATACTGGATGGTATGTAGAAACATTTAAACTAATCAGGACCCATTTGCCACGCCTTTAATATAAAGGGAACAAACCAAGTCCGTAAGTGGTTTTATCTTCTACTTTCACACTTTATTAAATTATACCCTTCAGCAAAAATTTACGTTTGAGACCTCTATTCGACGTATCGATTTTGGTGACACATACCTTCCACTGTTCTTCAAATATTTCGCCGCTGCATCCGCTGAAATAGTGAATCACCTCTTTTATCAGGTTGATTTTGTCGACGTTGAACTGAAGTTTTACCCATTTTGCCGTTGACGTTGCACGTTATCCGTTCTTGCGTGGTGAACAGGATTTTCATGAGGTCGCAAGCGAGAAGGTCGAGCGAACGACCCTTGGACCACATGGCTAGGGTGTCGGGAGGAGGGAGCAGATCCGCGAAGGGGAGGTTCTGGTAGGGAGGTCCAACACCTGTAAGTAACCTTGAGTCAGTGAGGTTGAGGATTATGGGATAAGAATGACAGTGGTGCTTGAGTAATGTTGGGTGATTTTAATTTACGTTTAATCTGGCCGAACTTGGCGCATTGTAAAATTAGGCTACAACCACTGCACTACCCAGTCTTCACTGATGCTAAGCCCCTTTTTTGGTTAATTCAAAGTTCCATCTTGAAATTCAACAAGCACTCATTATGACCATAGTTCGCCATCTGACTACTAAAGTCTTTGAAACTATAAAAGCAATATTTTGGGTTTGAGCCTGTGGCAGTTTACTCTTTATTTTTCTGGATCACCTCAATCTGACAATTCACATATAGAGTCTAATAAAAAAAGTATTACCGTACATTTTTAAGTGTCTTTAATTTCCATGTGAGTTAACCAACAATACACCATTATGAAGAAGTAGAATAGGTTCTAAAAATTGTTGTTTTGATTCATGAGAAGATGGTTAATGCATAATGTTAAATAATAAAACATCAGTTGTTGAATGCAATGAGTGGCAAAAAAAACACGCCATAAAATTTGCGTTCCCTAAGATTTAAACTGGCAACCTCTAACAATAATGCAATAAGGGCCAAAAAATAAGATTATAAAACAGAAAATTAAGTTCATGCAAAGTTGAACTTACAAAAGTCCGGTTGCAGTTCACTCCTTGCCGCCATTGATGTCATTGGTAAGTCTGGGTTGGAAAGGTCTTCAGGAAGCTCATCGTAGGAATTATCTTTCTCACCGTCAGGACAAATAACAGTGCCCTCCTCTTCCGTAACTTCCACCTTAACAAACTCCTCCTTGATCCGTTCGCTGATCCACGATGGATCCGTCCTTATCAGTTTACTGTGCTCTGCATGGTTATGGTTATGATTTGAAGACTTCTTTCTTTTCAAACTCTTTTCTCTGGTGCAGTTGAGTATTTCTTGTGGAGATTCATCGACCTGGAATCAAGGAAAAAATTTTGAAATGGTTTTGGTTACAAGAGTTACCTCCTCCTTAGAATTTGTAAAGACATGGTATTTCAGAAATTTCCATGAGTCTTTGTGAGCAATGAACAGGTACAGAGTCTCAGTTATTTGACCTAAACCAGCCATGGCAAGGTCGGATAGTACAGCAAATAATACAAAAAACATTTGAGGATGCTGTGCACTATCGGCGGGATGACAGGGTACGTCTGGGTGGTGAAATTCGGAACTTGGTGGCCTGAGGTAAAGAGTAAGGGCTCTATTCAAACGGACTAAACTAGGCAATTGCTACGACGCCTATCCCAGATTGCTCACCCAGTACAACCTGGTGTAAAGAGTCAAGAGCAAGAGGCAAAGAGAGCAAAGAGGTTCTCTTGGAGAAACTTCTGCAGCGATCTTGAAGACGTCTGTGAGACATCAAGGATCAACAAGATCCTATCTAAAGATAAGTCCTCTTGTCTTGGCTCCCTTGAGGGTCCTGATGGTATTATGGTTCATAATGCCAGGATCTAGAGATCATGGCAAACACACACATCCCGAGGAGCATAATCACCCAGCCGACTGACGAGGTGAGTGGAAGTGTACGGCGAGCCAACTTCACTCGATGGAGGGTGACGGGCCGCATTGTTACTCACAGCCGGATTCGCTGGCCAGTCAACTCTCTAAGCCCCTACAAGTCACCTGGACCTGACCAGGTGAGGCTCGTCTATCTCCAACAGGGACTAGAGATCTTGATTCTGGTTCTGACGGTATTTTTTAGGGTCAGTTTGGCCCTGGGACCTGGTAAGGCTAGGTATACGGATCCAACGTTGTTCCGCCCAATTTCACTGTCTTCTTTTCTGCTGAAGACTCTGGAGAAGCTGGTGTCAAGGTATGTGGGGGAAACTGCTCTTAGGGCTCACCCCCTTCATGAACACCAACAAGCCTACTTACCAGGAAGAATGTAAAGAGGTTGCACTTGGGGCCTTTCTCAACATTCTAGGCGGCTTTGACAACACCGAGACTCAGGCTGTTATCAATGCAGCCACAGCTCAAGGTTTCCACGAGGTTGCAAGGGGATTGATTGAAGCTCTCTTGAAAAACAGAAATGTAAAACTATTGCTTCACAACGAGGAGATAGAGGCAAGAACGACTCGAAGTCCCCAGGGTGGGGTCTTGTCTCCACTTCTCTGGAACTTTGTGGTTAATGATCTCATCAGAACTCTCAAGGGAAGTGGTGTGTATGCACAGGGATACGCCGATTACATAGTGGTTCTGGTGTCAGGTAAGTTCAACACACGCTCAGGAATCTCATGAATGGGGTCTAAAGTCTGTTTGACGCTGGTGTGAAGAGGTAGACCTCTCAATCAATTCCTCAAAGATTATGGTGGTTCCTTTCACTACTAGGAGGAGGAACCTGAGAGGGATTGACCCCTTAGTACTGCAAGGCTCTAATATATAATTTCAAAACCAGGTGAATTATCTGGGGGTAATTCTGGACCGGACGCTTCATTGGGGACCACAACTCCAAAAGGTAATAGACCAAGGTAAGTGGTCACTTATTACATGCAGGCGATTGGTGGGGAAGGACACTGGGAGTGAAGCCAAAGCTTATAGCACTAGCTTTACGTCTCTGTGGTCCGAAATGCCATTTCCTATGATTTGCTTGTATGGTGGCCCAAGATGTATGGTAGACTCGGGGTAGGCGGTGAGGGGATTGGCAGGAGTTCAAAGACTCGCCTGTCTCCTTAACACAGGAGCCCCGAGTTCAAGTCCGGAAGCTCCCCTGGACTGTTTTTTTAACTTGTTGCCGATTGATCTTTATATTAAGGCCATGGCAAGGAAAGCTGTTCATCGACTCAAATGTGAAAATCTTTGGATGGACACTGGAGAACTCCAGGGACACTCTCCGTTCATTCTGACAATACAAAGGAATGTTTTGGACATGCCCTCGGACTACATGTAAGTTAATAGGCCTTTGGTTAGTCATTCAAGATCCGGAGGATTGGCTGTCCGGGGAGAACCCTCTTCCATCTGCGGACCTGGAATGGTTTACTGATGGGTCCAAGGTAAGAGGAGGAACAGGAGTCGGAGTACAGGGGTTGCAAGCGTAGGGCTTTGTCTCCCTATAGAGGTGCACCCCACGGTGTTCTAGGTGAAGGTTCCTGCAATTAAGGAGTGTCGTAGGGTAAACCTGGTGCAAGGTATCAGGGATCGGAACATTTCAGACAGCCAGGCAGTTCTGAGGGCTCTGGACTGCGGTGAGTTCAGGTCAAAGATCGTCTTTTACTGTCTCACCATAATATCTGCGCTAGGTAGATATAAGTGTGTCACTCTGCTGGGTCCCTGGTCAGGGATCCCTAGGAACAAGGCTGCGGATGCCCTGGCCAATGCAACTTCGTTTTCAGAATTTACTGGCCCAGAGCCTTTCTGAGCTGTCTCTCGTAAGTATGAATGCCAAGCGGTCGTGTCATGGGCGAGGGAGGAGCATCGTAAGATCTGGTCCAAACTTCCTCAACTGAGGGTAAGTAAGCTCACGCTTCACTTTCCATCTCAGAAAATTGTCTTCGACATTCTGCAGCTACAGAGGAGGCACATTAGGCAAGTAACAGGATATTGACCTTTGAGAAAGCACCTGCAGTGCTTGGGTCTCTACAATGGTGACCCGATATGCAGGAGGTGTAAACAGTCAGAAGAAACTGCAGATCACTTCCTGGTTGTCTGCATGGAGCTGGAAGATGCTAGAGAGAAGGTCATTGGTGGACTACAGAGGGGCACTTTCCTTCCTCAAGAGGAACTTGTTTGCAGGCTGCAGAAGTTGATCATGTTTCTAAACCGGGATGAGCTCTGAAACACATACGGGGAGCGCAAAAAGCCCTTGCGGCTGACGTGTCTTGGGATCAAGTTCGCCCCATTGAAGAAATACAAAAAATATTGAAGTTGAAAATTTTTATTTGAATTTAGAAAAACTTTAAAATACAGTTGACTTGTGACAGTCCGAGACGTGAGGGTCCTACATGCTCGGTAGTCCAATGTCAAATCTTGCGGCAAATTCCTTAACTCTAATGAGATCTTGGAAACATACTTTGCCAGAAAATCCACTTTTTAAAGAGATAGACTGTGGTAATGACCAACCCAAAATAAGAACAAAGTTGACTAATTACCATAATAACTTGGCAATCGCCACCGCACTCCTGTGCTACAAACAATGTTGAGCCCCCAACAATAAATGAAACAAAAAACTATTGGGCCCAACAACTTTTGAGTGAATATTTCACATTTCACTCCTATCCTAACCTATCTTTAATGAAAAAGAATTATCCTCATTGTTGTTTACATCAGCAAGATTACCAGAGTCAATGTTCATTGTTATAATCTTCATAATTCTAGGAAACGTGCAACTAAAAAAAAAAAAAACAGACTGGTGCAATAAAATAAAAGTAGTTAGGCCTTACTTACTTACTTGAATACTACTACATAGCACTACTATTCAATGAGCAATCTCTCACTAGCTTGTAAAACCCATACAGTGGTCTATTCAGCAGAGACTCGCGCAACACTCTCTTAAAAATTGTAACGTCTATATTGCGCACTCTTTGAGGAAGGGTATTGAAGAGCAAAATAGTGGCCCTAGGGTAGCTCTTCAAAGTGCAAAACCTACCTCATGCATTAGCCTGTTGCATACAATTATGCTACATAAAATTGGCACTTAGCAGACCAGATATATAAACTGAAGGTGGAGTAATATAGAGACTCCTCTTAGTTAATTAATATAGTTTTAAGTTACAACCCTTTTGTAAATTAGTATTGACGAGTTAGACAATTTTATCTTCCCCATTCTCCTACAGTAAGGTTGCAGATAATAATATCATAATTCTGTGTCTATACTATGTACTTAAGAGTCTTACCTGAACTTTCTCATTTGATTCAAATTTTCGCCCATAAAGACCTCTGACTTGTAAGTCTTCTGCCAATTGGAGGAATTCAACCAAATTCCTTTCTTCTATGTATATTTCTCCAGTATACATAAATTTGAGTAACTGTTTTAACGTTGCGATTGGAGTGTCCGGAATTACAACGACGGGATGTATGGCCGAGGTGTCCTGAAACATTAAAAATGATCGTCATTAAAGTTCAAATACAAGGATTAATCAAAAAATAAGGTTCCTCAACCTTTAGATGAAAAGTGAAATAAGTTAGTCCCTAATTCAGTCATAATCTAGCAACACTTGCGAACGCAGTAACTCTTCTTCCTCACTATTTCAACATTCTTACCTCGCTACACCGCTTATACTCGGCCTAGCAGCCATACGAAATGGAGCTCTCGATCGCCATCACTACCAAATATGAAATTTACTTTATAAATTTCACTCTTGATTATCCAAGGACTTTGCAACCAGATAATGAAAAACCCCTCCCCTAGATGAAGGCTACCTCAGATGATAAAAAACCTTGGATAGTCCAGGTTAGTTTTATTTTGTTACGTTTTTACGAGACCTTATCTTCACGTGAAATGCTTGTAAAATATACGTTTAATCTATATACTAAGGATTTAGTACATTAAAAATAATTTTGTCTCAAAAAACTAAAATATAGAACCATTCTTTTATGTTTTAAACTCATGATACAGTTCACAACAAAACAAATTAACATCTTAAGTACACTTCCTCCTATTACCAAAACAACCTGGCTACTCCAGTAGGCTTTGGAGCGCTAGTGACAATTCACAATTGCACGAAGAGAGCCGAGGCATGCTGGAAGTTCCCGAACATAGGCGAAAATATACATTGTAACTTGAACGGTTGTTTAAAATGTTCTGCAGACAGCTAGTTCAGTTTGTTCAATGGTTTTGTTTTGAAAGGTTGTGTAAGCTATTTCTTGTAAATTAAAATGAATACCTTTGATGTTTATTTCAAGTAGACCTAACTATTGAACTAAACCTATAAATTATCAATAGGCTACTTTTTCTTTTACCAAAAACAGAAGTTAAGCACGTTATTATTCAGCTTCGATTGAAAATTAAAAGAATAAAAATTTCAGCTTAGAGTGACCTTGGATAACCCAGGGCTCAGATAATCAGGAGTTTGCTATTTATGTTTTAATCGGGAGTTTGCTATTTATGTTTTTAACCCCAAAGTGATTTCACCTAAAGACATTCATCAGTTAATCGTATCACAATTCAGGGCAATCTGTTAAGGTTCCTGATATTTCCAGTTTCACTATTCACAAGATTTTGACTAAAAAAATAATAAGTTGGTTTTTTTACGGCTGTAGTTGGACTTAAAACAATTAACAAAAAATTAAAAACAATGCTTTAAATTTTTATGTTAATCTGTAGTGTATTAAACCAAAGATCATCATGTTATACAAGCTTGAATGTTGGTAACATGAGCTAAATGAGAACAGCTAACTTTTTATCTCTAGGGTTGTAAAGAAAACCTTAAGGACCTTAAGCATAAAACCCGTCTTTACCTGTCTTCTAAAGCATAAAAACTGAATAAAAAATTTAGTTTCAAAATCAAATTTTAAAAATTAGTAAGAAAAGACAAAATATATAGAAATTTAATTTAGTTCTTATTCATATTGCAGTTCAATCAAATGCAACAATTGCAACATGCTGACAATGGATCTAACAAGCTAATTTTAAAAAATTTAAGTATACCTACATTTCCTGAACATTTCATGGCAAAAGGAAATTTAAGTACCATACCCGGTTTTCCAGGATTTTCCAGGAATGACAGTAGACACCCTGAAGTTGTATACACTCTAACTCAGAGTTGTAATAGTGTAAGAGGGGAAATTCCCAAAAAGTGAAACAAGTTTATCTTTTGACATTATAATTATTACTCACAGTGTTAAATGTTTGGTTGATTAGTGCCTAATCTGATAATTTTGATTGATTTGGTTATTGGTGCTGCAGGGCTGCCACCAAGAAAATTTCCCAGCAGGTCTCACAGACCAGTGTTAAGGAATTTAATTGTGTTGACAAGGTACTTAATGATAAAGTTTATGAATCCAGTACACTCTCGTTCATCGGAACTAATGTGGCGGATGGCCGGTTCGATGTAGCGGAGTCCGTTGTGAGTCATCATTTCCACCCGTATGGTGAACTATCGTGATTGTATTTACTCTTGTTTTTAAGATAACACAAGATGTTTTCTGAAAATAAGGCACTCAAACTTTGAACATGGTAACAATGACCAGATAGGAATAAAAACAACGCAGGAAATAAGGATCCAAAATCTTTATTCTCATATTCCATATTCATATTCCACTCATATTCCAGTAGTCAACCTGATTTCCACGTAACACAGGTGCAGTCGCGACGCGAGACAGACTGAATGACAGTTTGGGAAGCGGTCGAACCGGATGTTCACTTCCTGCCCCTTCGTCTTTTCTATTTTTATGCGAATACTCCACGGCCTCGTAAATCACATTGATGGGTACAGATTATGGAAAACGCCCGATGACGTTTGATGCAAAATGTGATACTTCACTGTTGTGCGGATAGAACAAATGAAAATTGAAGGCGCTAAAACAGAAAAACTATTTATTTCGAAAGAAAAAAAATTAGTAATATTCAGATTTTCAGTTCCGATGAAGCGGAGTTCCGATGTCGCCGAGTTCGATGAAAGAGAGTGTACTGTAACCTCAAGCCTCTCAAGAGGCAATTAATTACTTGTGGAGAGAGGCTCAAAATATTGATTAAGCATTTTCAATATGTTTAAGAAAACGTTTTTTATTCCAACAGTTGGTAAATCTGGGACTACAAATTAATAAGGTGGATGATTTGAAGGTATTTTCCAAGGCCACACTCGATCCATTCATTTCTCAATGTTACTCTTTAAACTTTTGAATTAGCTTACAAACTAAGACTCACCTTGAAAATTTCGCTAAAAAAAGGGCTGCTTGCAGATAGGACGACCTGATGGGAACGGATTTGCTGACCTCCACAAGACAAAGTAACATCCACATATTCATCTTCATTCCACAATGATTCCAAACTTGTCATCAAATTGTTTTTAAATGCATTCCATCTCAGACATACTTCATTATCTGTCATTTTAGTTTCTGAAAACAGGGAGTACTGAAGGTAAAGCAACAAGATTCCACCAGTTAGCCACAAGCCTTAGTTAAGTACAGCCATACTACGCCTATACTTATTCAATTCAAAATATCTTTATTGGTTTAGTAATCCATATATTAATAGGCAAGGTATGTTTTATTTCCTCCTTGTTTCTCAGCAGCTCATGTGCATTGTAGGAAAATCCGCACATACCATCATACAACTTATATACATAGTCCTAAAGATGAACAGAATCACATTAAGTTATAGTTCAGATTTGTCACCAGGGCTACGCCCTACAGGCTTTCAAAGTTTCAATGTTAGTCTTATAAAAGAAGTGTAATTAATTGAATCACTAGAAAGCTGTTGCAATAAATGCTGGCAAAACCAGAAAGGGCAGATGTTTAAGTCATTAAATATTTTTGAACTATGAATAATTGGGTCCAGACGTAACTGAAATTTTGGTCGAATTTCGGCCAAGAGGCAATCTTCTAGTATAGCTTAAAACATGAAAATGGAAGATAAATTCAAAAGGTTCATTCAAAATAAAATATCAGGCTATTCAATTTAAAATTAGCTGAAAAATAGACCAAAACTACATACAGTTTAATGTCCTTGTTGACTTTGAGAAAAACACAAATATGAATGTAAGCTAAGAATAATCTTCAACAACTATGCTATTTAAAATAGCTTAAAGAATTTCAGTTTGGAAATGATAGCACGGTTTCATTTGTCTTTTCCTGATGTTCTGCTTATTTCAATCTCTACTTGGGTCTTACACAGGCATTTTTATATCTCTTATCTCAATAAGCCCAACAGCAGCTTCCAAATCCATTGGTACATAAAGATCATCAAAATTTTAAAAATTCTCTACACATGGCACAGCATTTTCTCCGTCTTATAGTGTTTTTTATGCAAATTTATTAACCCTTTTAGTGCCGTGAAAAAATTAAAAAAAGTTCGCTTGATTGCGAGGATTTTTTTTTCGTGGTTGCACGCGAGAAGTGCCAGGGGCTCTTTTTAGCAAAAATGTAAGCATTTATAAAGGAAAAAACACAAAAACTATATTTATTAAATATTTTTTTTAGTACAGTAATTTTTTTATTTATTTCTAAATATCTGTAATATCTAGACATTAACAAAAATTAATAATAAACTATTTTTTGTAAAATTGAAATTCCAATGAATGAAATAATAAAATATGTACTTATTTTCTAGGTTTACTTAATGTTAAAACTTAGTTTCATGTACATTAAAAAACAAATAAAAACCATAGGGACTATATATAAAACAGCGCAATTTACTCCCACAAGTTATAATTAAAACTTATAAAACAATAACCAAACAATGACACAAATTCAACAAATTTAACACAAACCATTCAAAAGAGCTAAAAACTTTTTTTTATTTTGAATTATTCACTTAACTTAAGAACTAAACAATTACAGAGATTATCCAAAAATACGTTTCCCATCTTATTTTCATGGGAAATCAACAAAAAAAAAAACTGTTTATCTTCTTATTCATTGATACGTCTTGATAAAATTTGGTATGTAGCTTACATTAATTAGGAAGGTAACGTAATCCCAAATGACAGCAAACTGACCCCCATGGGGTTTATGGAGAAAAAGAAAAAAAAATACCATAGCTTAGTCAAATTTAAGTAGGCTATGTACACTTTAATAGGTTACTTAGGGTTTGACAAACATGGCGGCAAACCTAAAATATTCAACTCCATCGGTTTTTATGGGGGAAATAGAAAAAAATACCAAAATTCCGCTGGAAATTCACTGAGTACGCAGGTGTGCTGCGACAGGGGTATTTGAATGTTTTTTATGTCCGTCTTAAAGTGTGTGTGTGTGTGTAATGTGTGAAGAATTTTAATAATTTTAACGATCTTCAAATGAAGAAATAATTTTAATATATCTTTGTACAGTCAACTCCCTCTCGTTCGGGCTCTTGATGGTTCTGACAAGGTTATAGAAATTAGTCAATCAGCAAGCACCGGTTTGTCATGGCCAAAAACAACAGGATTGAACGTCTCTGTTTTATTTCTGGCCTACATGTAATCAAAGAACCTCAGTTCAGCTTACAATTTCATTTCAATGAACAATGACATTTCAGATAGTCATACAGCAGTGTAGCTGATTTTACTAGTTCCCTTACCGTATATTGTTAGTGTTTTAGTAATTAATTTTGAATTGAGTGTATCACAGTATAATTTTTTAGTTATATTATTACAAAATTTATTTTTTTGGGTGAAATTGCAGTTACAGTAGGAGCATACTGAATTTATGAATCTAAAATTGTAGCCTTTTTTCTTAAAAAACAAATTCTATGAAGTTTTTATTTGTGGTGCTTTATACTTTTGTGTTGTCTGATGTCGAGTTTTTATCAATGTTTTTATTAGGCCTAGTGCCATGAAAATGAGGTTCCATTTCATATTTAGTACCGGTATCAAGGAACCATCGCCACAGATCTGCAGCTGTGGGTTTGGAGTAGAACTCGCCCACCGCAAAACTGCGGCTGCGGTCTGTGGTTACAATTTATTTTAATATAGGGTAGTGGTAGCAAACAAGTTAACTTTCTCAATCAACAGTGGTTTTAGAGAAGTTAAGGTAGGCCTAGTATATAAAGTAGGTAATAAGGTTGTATTGGCCTGGCCAACATTATAGGCCTAACCTTCACAAACTTGAACACTTTAGGTCTATACCTTAAGTTCTTCGACAATTGTACATAGCCTAACCATAAAATTGTAACTTACATGTTAAATGGAAGGGTCATTTAGGGTATATTTACAAGGTTAAAAGGTTTTCTTTTGTAACTTAATCAATTGACAGTTGAAAATGAGATTAGCCAATCTCAAGACAGAGAGAGTAGTTGTTGCAAGTTGGAAAAAGGACTTGTCCTAGGCTACAAGCCTAGGCCATCACAGGAGTAGTTGGATCCCTGAAGCTTGTTGATTGATTTGAGTGAAATCTGTTTGTCTAATTTGTTTTCAACTTAGGACAACCAAACCTAATAAATAATAGGTAGGCACATCTAAAACATGACTAAAGTTTAGAATGGGCTAAACATCCAGTAATTAAAATATTTAAGTTACATACCTTAATTACTTCAATCCTAAATCCCTAAGACTCGTGTAAAAGTAATTTCTAATTAGAGTAGTGAACATAATAAATTATTTCGACGCCACCCTTTCAGTGAAGTAAGCTAATAAAAGTTAATTTTCTTACCTTAGTTTTGGAATATTTGCTTTAAGGTTAGAAATTTGTTGTTCCGTTACGTGAGGTTATGAAGAAAAGTCCATAAAAACATATGATTACAAACACATACGTAATTTATCAGCTGCTGCACTACCATCCTTGCAGCACATTTGCAAATAAATAGTGTATTGGAATAATTGAACATTGTATTCAAAGTCACATAGCCAACCCAACAGTAAAAATTTCCAGTGAAAATAATACTGTACTGATATGCAAGTAAATATTTCTATAAAAATGTAAACTTTTTCATAGAAACAGTATGATAATATCCATATTTTACATACTAGTAAAACGTACATACATACATCAATATAATACATATCAAAAAATCATATAAACTTTGCGTTATGTTTCGTCTTTGTCTTGACATGGATCTTCAACATATCGTAGATTCTTGTAGTGCAGACCCTGATTAAAACAAACATGCATTGTAAATTTTCTGAATTCGCAGGTTCAAAGATTCAATGATTTTCCAAGCCGCTCAGTGGGGACACAATTGGCGTAACTTTAAAAAAGTGTCAGGGTTCGTCGTCGTCAAACTTTGACGGCGTCCCAATTGGCCAGGTCGCGGTCACTAAACTAACTTAAAACTAACAAACTGAGCATATTCATCATCTTGAATAGGTGGTGAATAGTGAATATATTAATTGTCATCGGCAAATACATGCATGGACAAGAAGAGTCAGTGGCAGTGAACACAGTATCTAGAATATATACATTCTAGATTCTTGGCAGTGAAATCATTTGTTGTCTGGCTAAGATCAACAACATTCATCAGTTTCCGGTTAATACACTGAATGCTGAAAATACAGCCTGTGGGGTGTGGTAACTAGCCAGAAGAATACAATATAAATATGAAATGTGAAGAAAAATAATAATACAAAAGGAAATAATGGGCCTCCTTCCTTAGCTAAATCACAATATTATTTCTATGCATTCAAAAAATCCATTGATGTTTTAAATAGTATGTTTCGTCACTATAGTCCGGAAAGTGGTCGTTATTGGTGCAAGATCGAGTTTCAAGTACGACAAGTACGAGGCTTCATTCGATCGAGTTCAAAAAACGGGTTTTGCCCAACCAACTGTTTAGTTTCTTCAAGAACTTCATTGTTATTAGGATACATGGCAATGTTGTAGGCCTACAGCTTATTATACCTTCCTAGAGAGACCGATGGCTGCCCAACGACTTACTGATTCTGCAAAATTGGAAACTTAAGTGATTTTTACTCCTTTTTTGAAGGAGTGTATGTCTTTGTTGAGGGTGAAGTTTGCCAAGTTCTTGATTGCATAATTGGCTAGTTCATAAATGTACAAGTACAAGTTAACTTACAGTGTGCTGATGTTCAACTTTACGAAAAAAGTGTGTTCCCTGTGAGGTGCATCAGATAGGCCTAATACGGACGGCCTTCTTTTGCAATATCAAAAACATCGTTGACACTACTAGCGTTCTCCAAAAAAGGAAACCATATTTTAACAAAGATTGGAAAAAGGCAAAACAACTCATTCTTACATAGTTGACAGGTACACCAAATTTGAGTTGACTCAATAAATAAATTACTTAATCTTTTTGAAATGAAGTCTACATTCGAGTTTCAGGTCAGTAATAATAATAATAATAATAATAATAATAATAATAATAATAATAATAATAATAATAAATTTATTTGTCGTAAGGATACATAAATATCATTGACAAAGTCATACATGCAGTGAAATAAACCAAGTCACAAAGGTACAAAGCATTAGTACAATACAATAGACATAATTAAAACTTAAATAGGGTGATTAATATTAATAAATAGTAAATAACAAGTTTATTTGAGATTGAGATTTTACTATGCACTGAGTCCCACTTAAAACTAGTTAACAACAATAATAAAAACCTATTAAAACAAAACACAACAGTTTTTTAAAGTTTAAAACAGTACAAACTTAACAAAAAATAAATATGTATATGGAAAATCAACAATTAATATACTTTACATTTTACAAGTTAGATAGGCCTACATTATTTGACCTATGTTAAAAACTTACATTTGAGGTAAAAAACTCGTCAAGGGAATAAAATGGCGATTTTAATAACCAGTTGTAAAATTTCTGTTTAACATCATACTTTCGAATAATTTGTTCAAGTTTATTATAGATCTTTAAAGAAATAACAACATGACTATTCACAGATTTAGTAAGCCTATGAAAGTTAATAGTGGCCTTATCTTTGTTACGAGTATTATAACTATGGACACTATGAGTATAATTCAAGAGATGTGGGTTTCTCAGTACATACAAAGTTGAGTCAAATATATAAAGATTAATTATTGTTTGAATCTCAAGGTTCATAAACAAAGTTCTGCAGTGATCCCTAAAACCAGCCTTTGAGATTATTCTGACAGCCTTTTTTTGCAAAACTAAAATACTATTTACTTTAGTACAATTACCCCACAGAATCAGACCATATCTCAACAAAGTCTGAAAGTAGGCAAAATATGCAGTGCGAACATAGTTTTCTGGTAGACAGAAGGTAAGTTGTCGCAAAAGATAAATAGCTCTAGAAAGTTTGACCGATAAATAGTCAACGTGAGATACCCAAGATAGTTGATGGTCAATGTATATTCCCAAAAACTTTACTGAATTTACGTAATCTTTTTCATTTTCCAACTCTTTCCTGTCCATATTCAAGCTAAATATCATGTTTTGCGTTTTTGATTCATTAATAAGGAAGCCATTGGTATTAAACCAAAGGGAAGCCTCCTTCATTGTGTTTTCTGTCAAACATTTAAGCGATTTTATGCTGTCATTCATATTAAAAAAGGTTGTATCATCTGCATATAAAATACTAATTGCATCAATTGAATTAGGGAGATCATTAATACATATTAAAAAAGGAGAGGACCAAGCACAGATCCCTGAGGCACACCAGAAGTCACTTGGATTTCTTGAGACCATTTGCCTTCAATACATACCCTCTGACTCCGGCCAGTAAGATAAGATTTTAAAAAATTCAAAGAAGATCCTCGAAAACCATAAAACTCTAATTTTAAAAGAATGTCATCATGGTTCACACAATCAAAAGCCTTGCTCAGGTCACAAAATGTGGCCTGAGCAAAGGCCTTATTCTCAAAGGTTGCAATTATCTTACGGATTAAATGGTCCATGGCATCTGTGGTCGATTTCCCTCTCCTAAATCCATATTGAGAAATATTTAAAATACTATTTTTGTCAATAAATTGTGATAGCTGGTCATAAACTAACACTTCAATTAATTTTGAAAGAACGGGAATTACTGAAATCGGACGGTAACTACTGGGGTCATTTCTTGGTCCTTTTTTATAAATGGGACAGACTCGTGATACTTTAAGAGGTGTTGGAAAAATACCACTATATAAACAGTGGTTTATGCAACTTGTGAGGGGATCAATAGAAATAGGAATGATTTTCTTTAAAATGTTATTTGATAGGTGATGAATATCAAAGCTGTCAGAATTATTTAATCTCCGGGCTGCAGTTAAAACCTCCTTAGATGTTACAGTTCTTAATAAAAAACTATATCAGTTACGGCAGGCCTAGTTTATTCCAGTAGATCCATGCAACTTATATTACAGTTACCCAGGGATTTTTTTATTTCCAAGATGGATTCAACAAAGTAATTATTATACATGTCAGGAGAAAGTGAACCATTAAAATTGTTAACAGAAACCTGATTATGCTTAATAACATTCCAGGCTGCTTGTACCTTGTTATTACTACCTTCAATATACTTCACATTATAAGAAAGCTTGGCCTCTTTTACAGCTTGTTTATATTGTTTTTAAGGTCACACAATTGGTTTTGAAGACACACAGAATTAAAATTCTTAACCAAATAACTTAAATCTAATAGTTTACTTTTCATGCGAGCTAATTGATCTGAATACCATGGATGCTTGACATTTTTACCTTTTTTCATTTTCAAAACCTTAACTGTAAGCAAGTGATTTATATTGTTATAGTATAAGATGCACGAAAATAGTCCGATGGAAATTTTAACAGCTGTGTCCCCCCTCACCCCCTCTCGCCCTGCAATGTTGTCATTTGTGGTTACGTTAACCATGTGTAATACAGTAAAACAATGTGTTACAGAATAAATTTGGCAACAATGTATCGACTCTCATCGGACTACTTTCGTGAATCCTACTATAGTTAAAATATTATAAAAAACATTGAAACACATGATCTGCATCAAAAAACAAATGCTTTTGAGAAAGGGTTTCCCAATCACAACAACTCAAATTTTCCACTAAATTCTGAATGGCATATTTGGGTAAAAAAGTTTTAACTAAGTTTCCTCTATCACTATCAGTCTTATCATTAAAATAATTACAGCCATTAACATCTACTATGAGACCCTGATGATCAGAAAAGGGGAAATTGAAAATATCACAGGAGGTGGTAACTAAGTTCATCTGACTTGTCACAAACACATTGTCAAGGCAATTTTTGCCTCTAGTAGGTTGATAATTTAAACAGACAAAATTGTACTGCCTCAAAACATTTAGAAAATCTTTTACTGATGGTTTTTCTGTTGTTATGTCAAAATTGATATTAATATCACCGCCAATCATGATTGTATAATTGGACAATTTACTAGTAAAATCAATGAACTTTTCAAGTTTGTCTAAATACACTTTTGGGTCACCTGCTGTTGAGTGATACAATGACACTATCATTATTTTGAGCTCATCAATTAAAACAGCACATACCTCAAAGTGGAGCTCAGAACAAAATTCAAAAACATCACACACTGTCTAAATTGGAAAGAAACATGCACAAAAACTAATGTACCACCTCTCATGTGGTTAGTCCTAGTAAATGCAGTTGCAAATTTATAGTCAGAGGGATTGGACAAGCAAACTTCATTTGAACCTAGCCAGTGTTCAGAGATACATATCACATAAACATTAAGTAGATTCAACAAAAAGGTCTCTAAAATAGATATCTTATCACTAATTCCCTGTATATTTAAATAAAGCACTTTAAAATTTAAAATAGGCCTAGGCCTACGCTTGTTAATAACTAAGTCAGTTTTGGTTGGTTTTACCTTTGTTAGTTGCCTAACATGTGTACAGTCCAACGGACCTTTAATCTCAAAATTTCCTTTAATCACAAAATTTCTCAGGCCAAAAATTACATTTTCAGGTTTTTCCTCATTGAGTAAGAGGTTGTTAGCACAGAACCAATCGGAGGCAACTTTCAGAGTGTAATGCACTGCATGATTGCTCCAAAGCATTTAGTCACAAGCTTGACTCACAATAAAGCAAAGTTCATGCGCAATTGCGGAAAAATTAGTCCAATAGGTCCATACAAAACAAATAGTACAAAAAAATGAGTAAAAGTTCAGATCGATCTGCGATCCAAAATTCGTGCAAATTATAAAATGGATTTGCCAACATTCAGGCTTTCAGAGTGCTTACAAATTTATTAAAGGCTGTTGTTCCTAAGGAATATGGGTATAGAGTTAAAGAATCTTATTCCTGCAACAGGAAATCAATTAAGTGACATGCCTAACCTAACTCTCCATATAGCCTAGCACAAAATTGTTGTGCCCATGTTGGGCCGAACGAAGTCTTTCATACATAGTTGGCAATGTCCGCCTTCTCAACAATGACCCCACCAACGATTCCCCAACACTGGGCGATCAGTCACGTTAGCAGTTTTGCCAAGTAAAATAGTACGGTAGTAAAAAATGCAAATGATTATTTTTACATCGAAATTTATGAATGTAGGCCTATGCATTTTTGTTAACCAACAAACCAACAGATTGAAAATATGTAAATAAAACTGAGGAAAAGTTTCCATCCGTGACGGGATTTGAACCTCTATTTTTCACTCAATGTCCTGATGACGCTCTAACCTCCTGAGCCACCTGAACTGTGGAAGAAAATGCATCTTCTTCCACAGTGTTCTGGTGGCTCAGGCATTTATTACTCGGCCTTTTATTTGCTCAGAACTTGGTCGAACTCAAAAAGTTGGTCCAAATTCGGAATAAGTTACCAAACTGACCATTTTCAGGTGTCAAAAAGTAAAAAAAATAAAAAAAAAATAAAAAAAATAGACCGTCAACAATTTTAATGTTAATGTATTTGATATAGGCTACAAACCAAACATTTGCCAACGATGACCAAACAATTGTATAGTTTGTTGGTCCAACAAAAGACATATTTTAAAGGTCCAACGTTGGAAGTTGGTTGATTTACCAACCAAACCATTTACCAATGATTTGAACAACATGCCCAACGTTGGGCCAATAACAATTTGCTTGCTACTTGGGTCTATTCCTAAACCTATTACGGTTATACCTTGTTTAGTGTACACCGTTATTCAAAGTGAGATTGGATTCTTGAACCTTAACAGCTAAAATACATTGGTACATTATATACAGACATCATCCCATGCAGAATCAGCAAGGGTTGCGATGCTCAAGCTGCGAGGCTCCACACAAAACCCTGACAGCTCTTTTTTGCAAAAGTAAAACCTTGCGTACAGCAGGGGAGTGTGCCCAAAGTCTCGTGCCATACTGTGTACATCATGTGTTTGGAAAAATGCACAAAAAGCAAGGTGAAGAAACTCAAGGGGCATATGTCAGCTTTTAGGAGCTGGGGCAGATAAATTACTCTGCTGAGTAATTTACAGTCAACATGAATATTCCAACCAAGCTGAGGGTCAAGTGTGAAGCCTAGCAGCCTAACAGGAGGACAAATTTCTCCTATATCTCTAGCTAGACTGAAAGTAATGGATTGAGCCTTGGCCTCATTCAATACAAGCTTATAGGTAATTATGCTGTTATTTATGCTGCTATTTCAAATAGTTCCTGAACAGCCGTTTTCGCGACAGCTACAGCTGAGTGGCAGGCATGAGCGGATCCAGGGGGGGGGGGATCCTCCTAGATCAATGCAAACCTTATTTTGCCAAGCCCCGTAAGTTGCTGTAATCTCCATATACATCCTATATATATATATATATATATATATATATATATATATATATATATATATATATATATATATATATATATAAATACCGTATATATATTACACCATCAATATATATAATTAGTCGCAACAAACTTAAAAACCATGGATATAAATTTGTAAAAGTCACTTTTATTTGATGGTGTGTGAACAGAGGCTGAGTCTCATTGATATTAGTTACCGTAGAAATGGCGGAAAATGTGGGTAAAATGACAAATAACAGATGAGAAAGTGTAAACAAAGGGCTGGTTACCCACAGCGGGAATCGTGGGTAAATGAAGCCAATAGGGGACAAACTTCCCTATCTTTGTAGCACTCTATGTTTTCTTTAACCTCGTTGGTAAATACCAGTGTGACTGAAACACATGGACAGAATTTGCCAAGAGTGTTTTAGCCATATCAAGTACTAACAGACTAGTTTTGTGGAAATAATATTCGGTTCATTTCTTAGAATATATTAACCCGCGAGGGGGCGCGTGAATGAAAGTTCCGCGAGGGGACGCGCACGGTGGATTCCACCGGGCTACGAAAAAATCAACAAAAGTGTGATAAATGTGAGTTTTATTGTAGGCCTATACATGTTACACTCTAGGTACATATAAATATCTCCGAGTGATAACATAATAATATTAACTAATATACTAATAATAATATATTATAGAATAAAAATAACATACTAGTAACATTTAAAACAAAACTAGATACAAAAAAACAACTAGAAACAAAGTAGATACATCCAAAAGCAGCAAAATACAACTAATCTACAACAAATTTTGTATGGAAAAGTAAATTTGGATCATCATCATAATCTGAGTCCAGATTCCCCTCAATGGGCGGTGCAATAGGTTCATCAACAAAAAGTTCTCTACTAACAGTCCCTGGGTTTTGTAAATTTTCTTCTGCACGGTTAACTTCTTTTCTCGACACTATCTAATAACTTACGAAGTCTTTCTTCCTCTCTAGGATCCATTTCAGGCCGTAAAAGTCACTGATTCACGCAACGTCAGAAATAAAAACAACAAAATCACACGAATGAGATGGGTCGCGCACGGTGGATTCCACCAGTGTCCACAGTAAACACACTTCAGACGACGACTGGCGCGGGGAGGGGGGTGACATATGATCTGCCGGCTAGTGGACGAGTCCAATGAAAGGTATACGAGGGGTGGTCACCATAGCTCAAGACGTATCAGAGATATTACTAGAAATCTGAAACCCCGGTGGAAAAGACAGCGACGCGACCCCTCACGGGTTAATTTTCTTCCTTTAAGGAAATGACGCAATTTCAATGTAATTCCCTAATAATTAAAAAGTTATACTGGTACCTCGAAATCTGCCAAAATATCCAATTTTTACCCATCCACATGAAAATCCCCTACTATGAAACAAATACTTGCTTTAAACAATATCAATTAGCTGGAACCCCTACTATATTGTGACGTCATCTTTACGTGCATTCTGGCCCGAAGTGTAGTCAGTCTTGGTACAGTTTAGTCGACCATTACTTATCCGTCTTATAATTCAATTAATAGGTATTGGTTAATTTAAAAACTTTATTCTACTTTGTACTAACTTAAAGTGTTCAGGTTAACAGTAAAAAAATTTTGCTGTCTACAAGGGCCAACCACATTTAGCCCTTAAGCTCACGCCTAAATCATGAGTCATGTGTAAATTTTCAAACGGATACTTTTTGTATCTTATATCATACAAAACCAACCTATAACTTTCAGCAACTAAGCAGTTATTTCTTGTGTGTTATACTGATATTCATTATTTTATAAATTTTATTGTGATTAAATACAAACTTTACTGTTTCGAAAAATATAAAAGTTAAATTATTAATTAAAAAGAATTTAACTGATTCAGCGGTGTTTGATTATTTTAAAAATTGTATTCGTATTTTTGAAGCAACGTAAATATACTTATTTCAGAGGTAATATGTGAAGGTATTAATGCAAATTGTGGGACTTATAGGCTATCGTATCAAATGGTTTACATAGAGACATTTCAACATAAGAGTCCAAGCATGAGAACAAAATAATAAGTGTGCTAGAAAATGTTTCAGTGTTCCTTACAACAAAAGGAATCCAGCAGCACAGCTGTGTCGCCAAGTTCCACCCGAAAAAAAACAGACGACGCGTGCCTACATAGACACAAAGCAGAATACGGTCAATTTTCACTTCTCAAAATAGCACAAAAAAGCCCAACTAATTCCATCGGTTAACTGGGTCAACTAGCACCAAAATTTGCTAAGCTGAAAACCCCTCAGTGAAGTGAAGAAATACCCCGTCACAGCAGACCTGCGTACTCAGCAAATTTCCAATTGAATTTTAAATTTTTTCTATTTTTGCAGATAAACTAAGGGTTGAATTGAAGGGGTTAAGAGATTTGCCGCCATGTGGTTTTTCTAAGTAAATACAAGTTAAACCCTACCTTGTGAATGTACATACCGTACAACATTTTATCAAGCTATGGTTTTTTTTCATTTTTCCCTTAACCCCATGGGGGTGAGCACATAGGTTTGTTATCATTTGGGCTTTGTAAGCAAATATAAGTTAAACCATTTCTAATTAATGTACATACCAAATTTAATCAAGATATTTTTTATTTACTTATTTACAATTGTCCTGCCACACCAGTACATGCCAGACAGGTGCAAAGGCATAAGACTCGGGTCATAGTTACCGTATAACATAAAATAACTCACATAAAATAACAAATCATAAATAACTTACAAAACATACCACATGAGTAATAATAAAACAATAAATAATCTATTCCAGCTTGATTGTATCTGAGCAGTGGATCCCTAGTGCATGTCATTTCTTGTGGCAGGCGAGAGAAACTCATTCACACTGTGAAATATTTGCCTGGACCAAATCTTCCAAAGTTTTTGTTTTTTTAACTTCCTAAACAAGGCTAATTTTTTATGAAAGTTGGCAGGTATTAAATATTCTCAAACAACTGTACAATGACACAGCTTCAGAAAAGAAGTCCTGTGAAGAGGGTATCGAAGTAAAGAAGAATTCCTAGTGAAATTATTGTGTTGATGGTGTTGAAGAATTTATCAGAGTTAGCTTTTAAGAATATGGAAAATGTACATTGATGGGATGGGAGAATGCCTAATCTTTAGAAGTGTTGGTTGCACAAATATCTGGGACCAGTTCCTGTAAATTAATCTGACGACTCTTTTTTTGGCTAGGAATACTCTAGAAGCCTTACTGGAATTGCCCCAGAAAATCAAGCCATAAGAAATTAGGGAATGAAAATAAGCAAAGTACACCTGTCTGAGGATATCAAAATTACCTGTTTAAGAAAGAGTGAGAATGCACAAAAAGCTTTGCTAAGTTTTGGCAGGAGTGAATCGACATGCTGACGCCATGATAATGATAAGTCTATTTCTAGACCCAAGAATTTGGATGAGGTGACTAGATTTGAAGATAATGAAAGGAGTGAGTCAATATATCTTGAGTTTTTATGGTTAAATGAAAATTAATATATGTGAAAGGAAAAAGAATCCGTTTCGCGGAAATTTTCGACTTTGAGTTATGCATATTTTGAATTCCTTATTTAATTTCTAACAATTAGGCGCAAGTCCAATAAGTCTACAGTTAAGTTATAGGATTTTGAAAGTATGTTAGAGAATAGGACCATTTTGAGGAAAATCCATATGAAAATTTCAAATAAGCATAAAACATAAATTTTTTATATTTAAGCAACGATTTTGGTATCAAAAGAAAGTTCTAAATCACATTTTTCATGGGAATGCCTATTAACTTAACTCACAGTAGTTTTTTAGGAAAATTATGTTTTTATCAAAGCATGTCGTGAAATGTGATAGGCTAAAGGATTTCAGAAAGTGACCTCTTCGCGGCCCTATGCTATTTCTCCATAACAAATTGCAAAATTCCCTAATGCGACCTCTAGGAGGCATTTTTTGGATTATAGTTACTAAAAGATGTTCTTGGTTTAAAATAAACTCGAAATAATTCATTTCGTTAGCGATAGAATTCGTCACAGTTCAATTTTCTTTCTAAGTGTAGCATAGCTATTTAATTTGTTTAAAAAGGGACCCGTTCACAGCAATATTATTTCTCCATAAGCGCCAAGAGGTAACTTTTCTCAAGCCTGACATTGACTACTTCAATTGTTATTTCGAATGTTTTATTCCATTACAAGAGTTTTGTAATCTATTTCAACCGGTAAAGGACGAAATGGAGCATATTAAAAATGCAAATAACCAAAAATTGATATTTTTGACCTCAATCGATAAAACTGCCCGTACTGAAATTTTTTTAAATTGCTTTGTTTACACTTCGTAAATTTAAAAGGTATACAAAGCAGATGTTTGACATTATAATTTTAATTTGTTTTGCAAGCCAAGACAAAACATCCGTTAAAATTTTTTGTATCATCAAAACTAGAGAATTTTTATTATTCTCACTATTTTAATTTTGGTAGTGGGGCAACAGTGTGTATGCTGTTTTCATTGGTAAAGGTACAATCCAAAAATTAACAATATAGTCAATCAGTCACACAAAACTAAACCAACTCAGAAGTTTATGTGTTTTAGATAATCAAATGGTTGAAAGATATGGTATATTAATCACTATTGAATGTGTATACATATTTTTATCTTACATAACTTTGTAAGATAAAAAAAACATACAGGGTGTTCCGGAGCTCTCTGAAATCTTTTTTATATTTGTTCCTTTCATCAAGACAAGAAAAAAATTTCAAGCAAATAGGGGTCTAAAATCCATTGTTAAATCACTAGCGCCATTTTGTTGGGTTTTCACATGATAATTTTTATTTCTGTAATGAATGGTTGTATTCAAATAATATTTTGTACGAATCTTTATAATACCTACGTACAATTTCAGGCAAATTTAATTTTTTTCCACTGTATATTTTCAATTTAAAATGACGACCATTAAAATTTTTAAACTCTAATATCTGAAAATCAGAAAATTTTCTAAAAATGTTACACGACACAAAAAAGTTGACAAATTCAATTATCTAACCAATGGTACCAAGTTTGTAAGAATTTAACAACAAGTAATGGAGCCATTGCGATTTTTAGGTTAAAATGGTCTTTATTTGCATTAATACAAAATCTATATTCTATGGAGGAAGATCGCAATAACTCTACATATGTAGTTCATCAATTTCACACCAAGTAATATACTCAATAAACTGATTTCTAGCAATTAAACGGCATAAAACCACACATTACAAGATTATGTAATCACATGGAGATAAATTGCGGAATAGGTTAATAAAAGGTTGAAAAGAAAACATGCACTTGAAGCTTACATTCAAAATGTATCATTATACTTTCAACCTAGCACAATTTCCAGTGCAATATAGGTTTCGCTTTGCCTATAAAATAACCATTATTTTTGTTAGGGATGGACGGGTCTCGAAATTACGAGAATTTTCGAGAAATTTTTAATCTCGTTAACCAAGACGAGATTTTATTTTGATCGAGATTTTTCGAGACGAGAAATAATTTGTGAATAACGATGAAAACGGGGAATTTAATACTGCAAAGTAAATTATTTTGAAGCAATGTGAAGTGTTTTATTTTCCAATCCTCCTCACAACTTTAAACTTAAAATTGCCATCATAAACGGTTAAACTACGGTTGGACTTCCAAGAATTGGACTGGACTGGAGACGGCTCTACGGCTGCATCTGTACGGACTAGTGGTACTGATAATCAACAGTAGTGGGCGGAGTCAACATAGCTTCTAATTTATAAAATAATTAATTTGTTTGATAAAATCTTTAGAACATTGGGAAAACTTTATAAACAATCATTATTTGACATTTAATTGCTTCAAGACGATTATTTAAAACTGATTCAAATAATTTTTGACAAATTTAAAAGCTGTTTTGACAATAGCAGTAAGAATAGTGACAGTCAGATGAATTACAAGATAGCCAATCAGGTTGAATAATGGCTTACCTCAAATATCCCACGTAATACAGAATTTAATTTCCTTTCACACTCTTAGCAGAGTTCAGCTATTTTAAGCCATAAATGCATAAAATCGGCTGATGGTTGATTTTATTTCAAGGTTTGGATACTAAAAAAACTGAATAGGCCTATTAACAATAATTGAATGGCTCCGCCGAAAAACGTTCTATGCGACAAAAACCTACTTTTGAGAAAAATCGGAAAGAAGATTGATTTCTAAAATTTTACGTAATTTTTAGGTTGGAATTATTTTTTGCCAATAATCTTTTAAAACTACATATATAACCTCGTATAATAGTACAGTACACTCTCGTTCATCGGACTCGGCGACATCGGAACTCCGCTTCATCGGAACTGAAAATCTGGATATTATTAATTTTTCTTTCTTACGAAATAAATAATTTTTCCGTTTTAGCGCCTTCAATTTCCATTCGTTCTATCCGCACAACACTGAAGTATCACATTTTGCGTCTAACGTCATCAGGCGTTTTCCATAATCTGTACGTATCGACGTGATTTACGAGGCCGTGGAGTATTCGCACAAAAATAGAAAGAGGAAGGGGGCAGGAAGTAAACATCCACTTCCCAAACTGTCATTCAGTCTGTCTCGCGTCGCGACTGCACCTGTGTTACGTGGAAGTCAGTTGACTGCTGGAATATGAGTGGAATATAAATATGGAATATGAGAATAACGATTTTGGATCTTTATTTCCTGCGTTGTTTTTATTCCTATTATTTCATTTGTTACCATGTTCAAAGTTTGAGTGCCTTATTTTCATAAAATCTCTAGTGTTGCCTTAAAAACAAGAATTAATACAATCACGATAAGTCACCGTGCGGGCGGAAATGATGACTAACGATGGCCTCCGCTTCATCGGAATTTTTTGACATCCGAACCGGCCGTCCGCCACATTAGTTCCGATGAACGAGAGTGTACTGTATTGTACAACACTTTTACTCACCACAATCAGATTTTTAACTATTTTTTATGCATTTTTAGGAAGTAAAACGTTCTAATCGCCTGTCATTTGAAACGTTTTTTCCCGGACTTAGCCTCTGCCGCTAAAAATCATCATGGAATGTAGGAGTACCAACATGAATTCAATAATGAATTGAATATATAAAACACTTTTATTAGAATAATATTATAAACAGATAACATTAAAGTCTTGAACAAAACGTTAATACTTCTTAAAACGTTTTCTTAACGTACTATATTATTGTTCAACATGTTATATAATAATACAAATAGTTAAGTCCTAAAAATATTTTTGTTTGAGAAAAAAATTAATTTTCAAAATTATTAGAAAACAATAATATAAAAGATGACAATTTTAAACTTATACATAAGTATAAGAGTAGGAATCAACAGGTATCAGGCCTTAGCACTTACAACGTTATTCCACTTACCACTCCCAGTAGCAGTTTTCCTGGTACAGGCTTCTTGGTTTTAGACATATATGGCAATCCGGCGTTTCTCCTTACTTTTATATTCTAATCTTTCCATTTCCCGACATTTAACTTCCTTTTTTCCCAAAATTAAGACGATTTATGTCGCCGGGTGACAGCGGCAGAGCCGGCAGAGGATCCATATCGCGGCTGATAGAACCTTATTCGCCAACAACCCCGCGGACTCCCGAAATTGGTGCCGGAATGGACAGCTAAAATCAGGGGTGCCAATATAAATATTTCCAAAGCAAAATATCCCAGGATGTTGGGGAGGTCTGTTAGAACCTTTTTCACTAAAAATCTCGAAATTTGTATTTTTGTCGCATAGGCTAGAACGTTTTTCGGCGGAGCCATTCAATTGTTGAACAGCAATAAATAGGCTGTGTTGAATACATAGAAAATCAATGGTCTTACCAGAACCATACAGGCTTTATGGCTATACTAATGCTTGCCTTTATTCAGTTAGGAGCAAAATAAAAATCTACCACTAGCAGACGACAAATCGAGGGAATTACATGAATTCAAAAGCAGTGAAAATTATGTATACAGGACTTGAATAGTTTGGAGAAATAACAATGAATAGCAACAAAATGAGAGCTGAAGATTGTCTTATGGACAAAGACAAAGAAGAAGAGAGAGTTGAAAATCAAAACTAAAATCCCTCCAATTAAAGTTATTTCTTGTTAGCCTCCCGGCCTCTAGACTTGTGATTCAAAGTTAGAAGGCTATGCCTATTACAAATCTGTGAGTGAGAAAAAGCTCTTATTTGGAAACATTTTAAAGTAGGTTAATAGTGAAAAGTGTGAAACATGAAAGTGAAGTAAGTAACTGTAACAGAGGATTCTCTTTTTATATTTTATTAAACTTAGGTCAATAGTGTTTATGGTGAGCCTATATCTTCTCAACCTTTTTATTGGGTACATTTATTTATAGGCCTAGACCTTTTGTTAAGAAAGTGACTTTTTTAACTTCAGTTTATTAACATAATCAGCAATTTACAAAAAAATATTTGTTCCTTCTCATTAATCAGGATTAACCATGTTACAAAATCAGATTAAAAATCCCGAACGCACATTTCTCGTAATGTATGAGAGGGAAATCTCGTCTCGATCTCGTCTCGAAATTATTTGAGAATTAAAAATTCTCGTCTCGTCTCGTCTCGAACTGAAAATCCAATCTCGTCCGTCCCTAATTTTTATTTAAAATGTGGTTTTTACAGTACCTGTTCTTTCTAGTTCTTGTATGTAATCATAATAGAATTACTGCAGTTTTGACATCATTGTGTCAATCAGGTTCCACAGTATGGGAACACATACCGTCGCTCAGAATATTTTCGTCAACAATTAAAAACTTTAAAATTTACAAAACACAAACACATTACACTGAAACACTGAAATAAATAGGACATATTACAATGTTGCTTCTTTCATGCTGACTGCAGTAATCCTATTATGATTACACATAAGAACTGGAAATAACAGGTACTGTAAAAACCACATTTAGGTTCATATTCCAGTTTAAGGACTAATTATAAAATGTTCAAATTATTTTTATGTATCACTAGTTCAAATCTCATATTTGTCATGATAAAAAATGCATCTTACTCAATAAATGTGTCGGCTAAAAAATCATTTTAGTTCAGAAAAGGTTTCAGTTGAGTTTTCATCCTAAAGACTTATCACTTATCTAAACAATGGGCAAAATGAAACAATTAGTTAATGAAAGACAATTTTATTATTCGGTTTATTTGGAACACTTATGAGAATGACCACTACATAGACCATGGAAAACAAAACAAAATATAAAAATACATAAACGCTATGGACAAAAGTTTTACTCAGAAATCATTAAAACTACAAAATTTAAAAGATTTATACATCACTCAGTTCCTTTCGATTCTTATATTAAGTGACTGAAACGAGTTAAATAGCTTTTTAGAAAAAATTTACCCGTCACTTTGAAAATGTCGCAATAACCGAGCTTAAACGATTAGAACAGTTCTGTACACGATCAGCGGCATTTGACGACATTTACCTCCTTCTTTGAGCATTCCGTTTATTCTGAGTTTTAAGAGGGGTCAACACATATATCCGGTATTAGTATTAGCGCTAACATAAAATACATTTTATAAATACAGCAGCGAAGTGTATATTTACAAGGAAATTTAAAACGTCTAAAATCAACAAGAGACGGAACCGTAAAAAGCGACATAACACAAGGTTTACAAAAACTTAAAATAGGATAAGTTCACTTAATAATACGGTTGTGAATGTTTTCACAAGGTTAAAGAGGATAAATTATGACTAAATTAGTATTCATAAATTAACAGGCGAGTTTAAAGCAAACATCAGTAGGAAAATTCTTAATACTATTCTAGGATCGGTAGTAAAGTTGACTAAATACAGAGTTACCGACATCTTTGGTGATTGAGGGCAACGATATCACAAAGGTAACGGATCCGTAAGCATAAAATACATCAAAGACATTACAGAACGAAAGGATAGGAAAAGTTTACTAATAGTACTTTTACCAAAGGTTAGTTTTAATACACAAAATTTCGGTATTATCAAACTAACTTAACATTTAAGAGATGTAAAAAACATTAGAAATGTATTTGCTACATTATATAATTTTCCAACACTAAACAAATACTCTTTGTAAAAAAAACATCCAAGAATTCAATGCAATTTAGATTAAATTGCCATCAGTCATCGCTAAGTTCAAATGACTAGAAATAGCAGATTTCAATTTTTTCCACAACACAAGCTTCTCCCCGTCGGGTGAATCGCTCCGAACGGGTCCCTCAATCACCACTGAGTCGATTCCCCCCCTCGTGTCAGTCTTGGTGGTAACACGAAACACTTGCTCGATTGTCTCATGAGATCAGTGGCAGTCTATGTGCACGGTCGTGCCGTGGCTCGCGCGGAGTCTCACAGTATCGGCGGCAGGAACGTCCCGGAATCGTCCAGGCTGTGGTGGTCCCGCTCGCTGCTGTGGGGTTTCCCCGCGGGCGCGACGGGTTTGCCTGCGCGGTACACGCGGTACTGCGGCTGCGGCGCGGCGGAGACGGCCGTCGAGGGCGATGATCCACTCTTGAGCCACTCGTGCCGTAACGCGTCGTCTGGCGTCATACGCTTCTTGGAGTCCCAGCTGCAAACGGAAAACAATTTATTTGAAAAACATCGCATGAGAATGGATCACTCCAAACGATATAGTAAATGTATGTATTAATTAGGTATATGGAGAATTAAAATTATAAATTATATTGAAAGTCCTTGATAACAATATTTTAATGATTTTTGTTGTTTGACAAGCCTTAAGTATCATTTTGTAAGAGTAAGTACACTTACTTGAGACATTGGGTAATAAAGTCTACAAAGAGTTTGTCGTTGCATCGAATCGCCGTCGCAATATCCTTGGAGCCAGGTTTCCTCTTGCGGCCTTTGCTGTTGGTTATACACCGTGGGTTGCCTTTGGAGTCTGAAAACAAAA